>CM067359.1:56238978-56471478 GCA_034401795.1 Chaetoderma sp. LZ-2023a | reverse complement strand
CACTTTAACACTCAAGCCAACTAAAAATGGCTTCCGCACTGGTCGTGAGAAACGTCCATTTCATTTGCATACCAAGAAGCCTCTTTCGGAAAATTTACCACTGGAATGACTTGCTTGATAAACGAGCCAGTCACTCCAGTGATAAATTTTCAAAAAATTATTTCTTGATCTGCAAATAGACATTTTTGATGAGAAAATCGAAATTCAGAAAAAAAATTTGAGGGCGAAATGAATTTCATTCAATGCAGTACTAACGCTTACTAGAAGGTGATGGGGACTTGGGTGACTTTGGTGTTGTAGATCGACTTTGTAAACTTGTTGTACTCGTAGCTTTATCTTGCCGCTCAAACCCTTCTTCAGAGATTGTTCCATCGACATTTCGCGACGTCGACTGGCTGCCATGCGCTAGTGGTATGGTGATTTTTTCAAGCATATCACCCATGACCTGGAAGCTGGGGTCGACGATAAAGTCAATGAAACCTGCGAAAAACACACAAAGCACAGTACATAATCGATCAGTTGCTTTTGAGATACCGCTCGGGGCACACGTATGTACCCACGCACACACAGAGAAATGTTGATGTTTTTGACATGCCTAATCATTAAAGGGCTGCAACGATTTATCGCGTACTGTGATATCGCGATACAGTAAGCCTATCGTGATATGTGATACTCGGTTAAGTGTATCAAAATACTTAGAAACACTAATAAAACGGTTTACAGCCAAGCTCTGCTTTACCAGTTGGCTTTATATAGTAGAAAACTTAACCCTTTCAAAAATAAATCCCTGAAAAAGTAAATTCCTTTCAAGGTAAAGTATACTTTGCTGAATATTTCGAAATTAATATGACTGGAAACCATTGCTGCCTAAGGCAGCAATGGCTTCCAGTCATATTAAATTCAAAATATGTAACAGCTTTCCTGTATGGTTGCCTTGAAATTGAGATACAAGGAATTTATGTTACAGTATGTTAACATTTGCATTTAATTGCCAGCTCTCACCAAAACAGATTTTTCCCACTGTTGTGCTGTTAATACATGTACATACTTTTAATAGGCTTTTTACGCATCGTTTGTTATGTATCATGTGTCGTGAAATGTATCGTATCATGACACATATTGTGATACGTATCGCATCGTAATTTCGGGAATCATTGCAGCCTTACTTACCTATTTGTGATTCCGCCACAAGAGTATTCTTTCTATCACAGAGTGGTGAAAATGGAAGGCCTAGATCTTGCTCACGGTCGCCCTAGAATGGACAGAAGAAAGCATCGTGCAACAACCAGAATCAAAAGAACAAGTTCATCTTGTCATGCATCTAACTACTTGATTGAAATTTTCTAATCTTTTGGTTTTTCAACTACAAAGTCTATTTAACCTTTTCAATGATGAATACCCATTTTTAAGGCAAGCATCCAGGAACATTATTGAATATTTTGAAATTAATTTGAATGGAAGGCGATGCTGACTTAGGCAGCAACGGCTTCCAGTTAAATTACTTTCTAAATCATAAACAATACGTTTTACATCATAAAGAATATTCTTTTGCGAGGATTTGTAGGTGAAAGGGTTATTTATAATATGCATTAAACTAAGGACAACTACCTTGGAACATGATTGTGTGTATTTCTACCAATATAATTAGTCTGCTACATGGGGAAACATCTAGCCTATTGTTTTCTAATTGGATCTTTATTATTATTATCCTGATTTTTCTTCTTCATGATTTTTCAGACACACCTCCTGCTACAGTTTTCCTCTGATCAAACTCCAAACTTGGTCAACCTGTAGCGGCTCTCGGGCATTGTTATTAGTTTGAAGTTTATTCTGGATCCGCCGACTCAGTAAATTCACATCAGCATATCTTAACAGTACAATAGGAAATGAACGGTGAGGCTTAATGTGGAGGTTTGACCTGTGACTATAAGTAGAGTTCTCATCAGATCATCTCCAAAATTCATCAAACTACTACACTATTGAGACAAGGTCTTTTATCGATCAGATATATATATATACTAGTTTTCGTTTCGGACAAAAATCCAATCCAATAGAGAATTAAAAGTTTATCCATCAATCATATTACATGTACATCATAATCAACTACGTATGCTGATGTCATGATCAATGACGCCATGAATGACATAGATAAATTTGTCACAAATGCTTAATTGATCACGGACTAAGCGTTTTTGTACAAATTGTATGCCTTTAATATGTAATAAACATTCTGTTGAATATTTTGAAACTAATTAGACTGGACTTCAAAATATTAAACAGCTTAACCTTTCGACCACAATACTTCCATTTTACCGTGATGACTTGGTGATAAAGGTCAGGTGATTAGGAGCCTAAGGGGTTAACAGTGTGATTCAGTGATGAAGATTAGTAGAGGCCCTGTGGCTACTAGTTTTAGGTGGGGATACCAAAATTTCAAACTTACTAGCCCAGTTGGTGGCATAAATTTTTCCCTTCATATTTTATGATTGTGAACAGAAAATCAGTTTATATATCTCACGACTCTATTGCAGGTCGAGCTAGTTTCATTAACACTTTCAATCCTTGAAAAGTAATTTTTTACAATGCATAGCATATTCTGTTGAATATTTTGAAATTAATATGACTGGAAGCCATTGCTGCCTAAGGCAGCAATGGCTTCCAGTTATATTAATTTCAAAATATTCAACAGATTTTCTGTTTGTTTGCCGTGAAATTATGATACATGTAATTTATCGGTGAAAAGGTTTAAAAGCTTGAAAGCTTCATATTTAACACACTCTACATTAGCACATTTAAATCCTAAATTATTATATCCTGTGTTTCTAAATATGCGATCTTGTGTGCAGCTAGATCATAATTATAAGATTGGAACCTTGAGAAATTGACTGGGGCCCCTTAAGTTCTGCTTTTAGGGGCCCAGGTAGCTACATGGTTAAAAATCAAACGCATTATCACTGTGATTATCTTGGAATTAAGATTCCGGGGAAGTCAGGGTTCGTATGGTCACTGCTGATGTTCTTCTAGCCTCCAGGACTGTTAGCCTACATGTACCTCAGAAATACATAAATTATTTAGCATTATTTAGTACCTGTCTGAAGAATTCTTCCAATAAGAACTGTGTCCATCTTTTGTGCAAATTCAGATCCTTGGCGGGGTGGCTAATATCACAACAGTGCACGACTAATGACAATGCTTTAGATTTGTCGATGCTGAAAAAATAATAACGTATCCATAAGTTTTTCTTAGTTAGCATAATATTGTGTTAACTTGGATTACAATGGGATCACACGGTAAATTGTTACGGAGAAAGGCTGGGGTAGATTTTGAAAATAATTCTGCAGAAACCGGTTGCTGTCTTGCAAAAATAGCTTTCAGCAAGATTGTTTCCAAAAATATACACCAGTTGTCATATGAAATGTAATTGAACAAGGCCGATGAAATCTCAGTAGCCGTGGATCGTCCAGATTTTTTCAGATCTCACCCAATATTGTGGACTCGTAGTGTATGGTCATACAATTTCTGGTGTTAAAATTTGAGACCAGTAGTTTACAATATATCACCAGATCCAGAATTTGATCCGATCCAGATTATTTTATCTGGATCACAGCCAATGTTGGGGAATCACCTTGGATAGCAACTTCCTTTATTGTATTAAAATTTGAGACAACTGAGATCAGTAGTTTTTTAAATACATCTCTCAGAATAAGCTGTTGTGACTGACTAACTAATGTACATCTTCAGTTTTGCCCAGCCCATCTCTAGCTAAACTCTACCCACACCTTGATCGTGTTGGGATCGATGGATCCCTGAATGCCCTGACTATCAATTTCCAGAAAACTATATATGTTAGCTGTTAAATATTTTGAGATTAATTTGACTGGGTGCTGTTGCTGCCTATGGCATCAAGGCAGCGACAGCACCCAGTCAAATTTAGTTTCAAACTATTCAACAGAATGTTTATTAAATAGTAAAAACATACAATTCGTATGTGTCGGAATACTAAGCGTTAAAGACGGACTATATCGAATCATTTATGATGTCATGATTATGACGTCAGCATACACATCACACAGTGAATTATGATGTCATATGAATGATAGATAAACTGGAAAGGTGAATTATGAATTTGGAAGTTAAGCAGTATCTAGATGTGCTAACCCACTAGTTTACTATGTTCCATGATAGCTAAATCGACTCTACGCAATAAATCTAGTAGCTACTCACATTACTAGAGTAAATCGAGCCCTGGAGATCTCCAGGGCAAAAAGGATGAACCAGATTTACCCTGCATTCATCTTGACATGCTTGAGATGGCATTTTTCAAGTCCTATAACCAGACTCGTGGAATATACACATCTTCAAGAGACATGCACAGAAGACCATCTTACACTATATGAAGCTGGTTCTTTCTTTATAAGAAGACTATTAAGGTAACTTCACAGAATTATGTCCCTTTGATTACGTAAAGCAAAGGATTAAATTATATTTATTACAACGGTACGTTTTAATGCTCAGGATCAGTCAAGAAATCAACATTTTTGTTCAGTGAATGTAAATTTGCAGGCCAAGAAAGGGTTATCTTTGAAAATTTACCACTGGAATGTCTAGCTCGATTATCGAACCAGTTATTCCAGTGGTAAATTTTCATAAATAGCTCTTTCTTGGCCTCAAATTATGGACTTTTATCAAGACGATTGCAGAAGCTTAAAAGAGCTGTCTTGACCCTCGAATAGTGCATCACTTAGGTTCCTATCTCAGCTAGAAGTGCAAAGGATGGCAGAGTGAGTGATAAGTCAATCAGTCCGTCGATCAATCAATCATGTTGTCTGTGCAGTGACACTTATTAAATTTCTGTTGGACAAAATAACGATTATCTGACAAAAAAATGGATGTCATTCATTTTTTTTAATAAATCTTTTATATTTTGTATTTTCCACAGGACTGTCGATCTGAAAGTTATTTAATCCTTTACTTGTCGCCTCAAGCTCGCCAAAAAGGACTTCTGGAGTCGTGGTCTTGAAGAATGTTCATTTGTGACAAAGATGAGACTATATTTGAAAATTTATCACTGGAATGACTGGCTAGATAACCGAGCCAGTCATTCCAGTGGTAAATTTACAAAAATAGTCCTCTCTTGGTCTGCAAATGGACATTTTATGAGAAAATTTGAAAATTTTTTAAAGCAAAACTCGAGGGTTAAAGGGTTAATAAAATGGTTTTGCATCTTACTTTTCTGGCATACTGAGCAGATTTTTCATGTTTTTGATTTGCTGGAAATGGTACGACATATCTGTAGCAAGCACCATATCAATGACTAAAGTACGAAACTCCCTGCAAATAAAAACATACAATAAAACACCATAATATATATATACAGATCACCCCAAGAAAATACATGTGATTGAGTAAATATATGAATAGAACTAATGCTTACTTTTTCCACAAAACATATATAATGTATATACAAATTCTACTTTAATTCGATTCATATATTTGACAAATCTTAGCAATCTTAAGCAGTTAGAGATGGCAGGCCTTTGACTTCAACAATTTGACACATTAAAAAAAATTATCTCATCAGATCCGGATCTATTTCTTTAAAATATGAATCACAGTCAATGTCTTGAATCCAAGTTTATCGTAACAATATTTCATGTGTTAACATTTGAGCCAAGTCTGATCAGTTCTTGAGAGACACCCAGACACAAACACACAGGCAGACCAACCGACCGACCGAGTAAGACCGACTGACCGACCAAGAGAGAGACAGGCAGGCAGGCAGACTGACTCTTAGTTTGATACCAGGTGATGACATGAAACAGTTAAATACCATTTACTTTGAGTGAATTTCTTGAGTACAGTACAGATCTTAGTTAGCTTTACTGTTTAACAAAGCAAAAACGAAACAAAAATGCGTCTTTTTTGCGTCAAAACCTCGTAGCATTTCCAGGTGTGGCCAAACACCAAACGCATTTAATTTATTTTATAGGCACGTCTAACGGAAAGTCAAACCCATCCTACAATATGTTAAACGTATCATGAAATATTTTAAACCCGTCACGGAAAAAGTCAAACGCGCAATCAAATGTATTCAGTAACGCTACAAAGATTCTTACTACGCGTCATTAAACATAAAGTGAAATCGGTCTATAGTCTGTCAAGGACCCGTACATCTAAATTTAAATTGCAATTAGAGCCGTATATGTGTTAAGTACATGCATCGCCTTTAGCTTTTTTTGTGGCTGTAAATGATAATTGTCGAAATGTCATCATCGTAATCGTCAATCGTAATTTTGTATAAAATGGACGTGTGTGAACTCCGCACCTGCATATTCTTTACTATGTATGAAGCTAGTGTGATGACTGTGTATATATTTTAATAAATTTTCAAAGCACAATTTCTTTTGAAATCTGGATGAATAAACCAACATATTCTCTGAAATGGGTTTATTACAATATAGTCTAATTTGAGCCGCCGTAATAGGCATAACTTTTTAGAACAATATATGCACCAGTTGCGGCTAGTGTTATGCCAAATGTCTTATAACGGAAAGGGAAGCGATTTACAAAATCTGCAAACCTGACATTCGGTTGTTTTCGATTTTGCTATTTCATACATAATATGTAACCGAAAATCTCCGCTTTTACATAGACATGCACATGCATACATAGTTGTTTAGTACCCGTGCCTGGAGTGCGTTCAGGACTGCGAAAAACGTTTTCCGTTATTAACTGAACGCTGTACCGCGTAGAATGCGAACATTTTGCCGAACATTCGCCTTCCTGAACTCACTCCAGGAGTATCCGAGTACGCAACGTTATTACCGTATTCGGCAATGGGTATCACTGTCTGATTGGTCGAGAATACACGCAAATTTAATGAGATTTAGCAAAGATGGCGTCAACCGTTTAGAAAATAACATTTTTGTGTGTGCAATTCATCAATCTACGCACATTTCGTGTACGCCACAGACTAAAAAGTAGACAGATAACACGGAATAACGAAACTGCCAATCAGAAAGTGTGATGCCTATATATTTGACCGCTTCGGCATCTTAACTCAGGCTTATTACTGACAGTGCTTGAAGTTAGTTATCTCGAAAATTGTAAACAAAGACACGCATCGATGATCGAGTTTATCGGATTGTTTATCTTCAACATTGTTTTTTCGCGACAAGGGGTAAACGAAATGGATATTATATATATTTTTTGTGTCTGCGGCTCTCTTGTGACAATCAATAACTTTCTCATTATCGTTGACATCACATTTACTAAAACAAGAACGATAATGCAGGTTACTGGGCCAATATTGGCCTAGTAACCTGCATTATCAGGGAAGTAGGCCCCAAATCTAAACCAATGAATTATCACATTTTACCCATTTGAACCTGGAATCCCAGAATTCCCCTTTTACAGTCATTATATAAGTATGATGTTGAATATTTTGAAAGCAATTTGACTGGAAGCTGGCTTTCAGTCAAATTAGTTTAAAAATATTCACCAGAATTTTGACACATTCGTAACAAATTTATTATTTTCTCTTGTCGGTTGAAATTGTTAATGCAATAGTAGAAGTACTCCCTTGTTGGAAGCAATATTCCCACCCTGTATTATATTCATAGAGTCACGATGACATCATCACAATCAAATTTCCCATAATACCCTGGGAGATACGTCATTTTCAGAGGGGCTAATTTAACATTACGAGCAATCGGCCGTTAGACCTTAATTACATTTTCTTTAATATATTGCGAAATTCACTCATGATTTCATGTTTTCTGATACTTGATGGGGTTATTACAGATTCTCAGACACAGGATTTAATGGTTTGAACTTCATGGAAAATGTAAACAATGCGTTTGTATGGGCAGTCCTCTTTAGCATGTAGTAAGTTTGCCCCAACTTTAATGGCGGCCGATCTCAAGATGCCCGGATGTGCGAAACTATGAATAATCTGTTTGATTTCTGCGCTAAAGTCTGAGGGCAGTGTATGACCATAACAGCCGCTGTCAGGTCATAGGGCCTAACAGTACATATATATATATATATATATATTTTAAACCAAATATCACTCATCGTGGCATTGTAAACGTGGAATCAGACAGTGATAGTAATGGTGAGATGGCTAATGTGTGGGACAGTGAATCTTCTGATGATGACATGTTTGACGATGAGGAAGCCACCCCTACTGGAAAGACTTGAAGATGAACTTGAAGCTGGTACACTACAGAATGAGTGAACTTCTCCAATCAGTGACAAAGAGTTTGCCCTGAAGTTTGGGTTATTTTGGTGCATTCACCATGATCATTTGTGCCGTTTGAATTTAATTAACTGTTAAAATTTGTTATATTGAATTAGCTCTAACTAACATGATTAGATATACCAATAACATACCAAGAGTTAGTAGTTAGTCACTGTTATAAGAATTGTACATTTTAGCAATTGACCCTTTAACACTCTAGCTGGTGAAAACATGTTCTGTAGTGGCCTTGAGAAATGTCCATATGCAGAACAAGAATTAAATTTTTAACGTGGCTCAGTGAGTGGTCAAAACTGACCTCTGAAATGAAATTGTCTTGAGAAATGACCATTTGCAGGCCAAGAGAAGACTACTTTAAGATTTTACCACTGGAATAACAGGCTTGATAACCAAGTTAGTCATTACAGTTCTAAACGTTAAAAAATTGCCTTGGCTTGCAAATGGGCATTTATTAACCCTTTAATGGTCAAATCAGCCATAACCAGCCTCTGCAGTGTTCCTGAGAAATGCCCTTTTGCTGACTAAGAGAATACTATCTTTGAAAATTTATCACTGGAATGACTGGCTCCCAGAATACTCTTGATCAGCAAATTGACATTTTATGAGACAATTGAAATTTTCTTGACCAAATTTACCCATTAAAGGGTTCAGCAGAAAGTTGGAGCTTTACTTACCTTTAACTACCTTGTTCCGCTGTTGACAGTGGTGAAAAATTCTCAATCCTTGTTCCACTGAAGATCAAAGAAATTATGAAAACACCATACAACCGTTACCTACATACAGTAAATAAGTCAAACCAGGTCATTTTGGATTTGATTAAATTGTTTATTCATTCACTTAAAAGTTTAATGTCATTGTTATTGAATGCTGCCATATTGATATAATGCAGAGTTTGCACAAACAATCACCAACACATAGCGCAAACCACCACTGATTACCAGCATGAGCAATATTATATAGGACCAAGATTCAGTTTACTTTACTGTTGATTTTGAGATTTGTATTGTTATCGATGATCAATAACAATACAAGTCCAGTCTCTAGAACAACAGTAAACTATCTTGGTCCTATATAATATTGCCCATGTTGGTGATCAGCGGTGTTTTATGGTTATGCTACTGTCTGTGTTGATGAATGATGTTGCTGGTCACAGGTAATATATTACTGATAGCATAGTGGTCTTTCAAATTTTTGTCCTACTGTTCCAGATTCTGTACGCTTATTTTTGCAACATTTGTTTGTGGTCTGGCCTATGTTTCAACAGTAGCTGAAATAGAAAGTGAAACAAATATGATTACACAGGGAGTTATAAGCATTACATAATGGACCATTCCATTTTATCCATCAATCATGATGTCATAATCAACTACATGATGAATAAGGATGACAACATAATCAATGACATAATGAATGACGTAGATAAGTTCGTCAATCTTCACAGACACTTAATTGATCACGGACTATATGTATTCTATTTAACTAATGGACAAATTTGGTGAAGAAAATTTTAATATCCACTTATTGAATGTCCAATTAGAGGCCAAGAGAATGCAATTTTTGAAAATTTAGGACAAATTACTGGCTCGGTCATTGAGCCAGTCATTTGTGGTGAATTTTCAAAAATTCTGTTCTCTTGGCCTGTAAATGGACATTCCACAAGTCCATAACAGAGGCCAGTTTTGGTCGGCATGACCATTAAAACGTTAATAAAAATGATGTCGAATATTTTAAAACTAATTTGACTGGGAGTTGTTGCTGTCATATCAACAGCTTACATGTATAGTTTTCAGGAATTTGAGATTCAGAGAGTGCAGAGATCGATCCCAATGCAGGTAAAGCTTGGGTGGAGCTTAGCTAGAGATGGGCGGGGCATAGCTAAAACTGGATTCCTCCAATGGGCAAAACTATAAGTAAGACTGAGCGGTGGTAGTGAACACCTGACCTAGCACTGTAATAGTAGCATGACAAAATAGCATTCTATCTGTGTTGGTACAAGTACATTATGTAATAAATTATTAAAAAGTGTACCAACACAAATACTGATAGAATGCTACATGTATTTTGACATGATACTGGTGCACTGCCCAGTCAAGTGTTTACTACCACCACTCGGTCTCATGCCACAATAATAAATTAGCTACTATAATCTCGCTCTATCTGAGTACAGCGTACATTGCTCATAGTGATATCCACTATACCACTGCATACCTCACCGATAATATTTGTTAGAATAAACCAGCACGATTATAATCATGCCAGTTTATTCATTCATTGTGTTGGGTGACATGCATGGTGATACAGTGGTACCTGATAAGCATGCTGGATTATTCATTAATTTTTCTGGGTGGCATGCATGGTGGTTATAACTCAGGTGATGTGAAGTTTGAAAGAAAAAATTCTATGGAAACTAGTAAAAAAATATTTAAATTTCATAGACACCAAAACAGCCCGTAAGCCTATTTATACCTGGAAACGCCTCATGCTCTCGGAGAGCATCTAGACTTCAAAGTTTTCTGGTGGAGAGTTGGTGTTTCCAGGTGAGTGACCGCTGAGGACAGTGAATCGTGCATGTCAGGAGAGTGAAAGACTGCTTCAAGTCAGACCACCAATGACCGATAGGAAAATATCTATTTGCAGAACAAGAGGACTATTTTTGAAAATTTACGACTGGAATGACTGGCTCGGTTATCGAGACAGTCATTCCAGTGATAAATTTTCAAAAATAGCCTTTTCTTGGTCTGCAAATAAATATTTCTCAACACCACTGCAGAAACCAGTTTTGGATGATATGAGCCGGGTTCTGCCGATCCGGTTGCTTAGTGGGGTGAACTGTCCCACTTCCTCAAGAAATCATGGGTCATTTTGACAAATGTTGGATCAAGTACATACATGGAAGATATCCATGTCCTAAAATCCATTAGGCCAATGAACCATGTGTGAAGGTAATGATTGGATGGTCTGAATTTTAGAGCGCTAAATGGTGCAAGGGCCCTGCCTCCGCAAAACCCTGCATGACTATTAAAGTGTTAAGTATATGTCATAATGAACTACATCATATGTAGGTTAACGTAGCTAAATCTGTTAAAGTTTTAAGAGTCAGTTGTACGAATTGTATGTCTTTACTATTTAGTAAACATTCTGTTGAATATTTAACAACAGACCCCAGTCAAATTACTTGTAATTAGTTTCAAAATATTCAACATGTTAGCTGTATCTAGTTACCATGAAATTTGGAATTCAGGATTCAAAGTACATACTGATCCCAACACACGGTCGCAAAGCATCGATGGAGCCTACCTAGAGATGGTCGGGGCATAGCTAAAAGTGGATCCATCCATTAGAAAATCAAAATTTCTGTTTTATCCTCATGCCAATTCCAGCTTTTGCTATATTTAACCCTTTCATCGACATGTCCTGAAAACAATGTGGCATGTTAAATGATGGTGGTAGCCTAATTTCTCAATCCGAAAGAAAATCTCATTTTAGTATGATGGCGTTGAATTAATTACCAACCTACTTTTAAAATCTCCTCGAGTCCTTTCTTTATCTCCATGTTTTGAAAAGATTAGGATACATTTGTCTCCATCCAGTCATCATGCTATCTCCTCCCAAACAATTTGGTGGAATTCAACCAAATTTGGTATGTGGGTTATCCATATGATTGTGGATTGGCTGACAACATTTATTTTATGTAATCAAAGATTGGGGTCTTCCAGATTTTCTAGATTTCCCATAGTTCTGCCCACACTCTCGCACATCATTTGACACCCTCTCAATAGTTTTAAATTAAGCCAGATGAGCCACTACATTTCGATAGGACTAGTGATAGGACTAGTGATTACTAGATTCTACTATAGCCCTTCAAATCTTTGGGGGCCAAGGGAAGACTATTTTTTAAATTTTACCACTGAAATGACTGGCTCAATTATCGAGCCAGTCATTCTACTGGTAAATTTCCAAAAATAGTTGTCTTGCTCTGCTCACAGCAGAGGAATTTGTTGACCACCTTGACCATTAAAGGGTTGACATGTCAAATTGTTACCATTGGGTTGGTCAGTTACAAGTTGTACCAGCTCTGGTCAATTTCCGCTAACCTTGTGCTCATGTTAATTTTAACCCCTGCTCTCAGATCATTTCCCCTTATGACCTCCAGATTTTTCACAGCGATCCACGCCTGTCTCTGTATAATGCAACTCCTCCGAAAGCGGTGGATGGAATTCAAACAAATGTTGTAGGTTACTATGGAGTGCAAGAGGCCATTTTTATCCCAACTACGAAGTAAAATGAGCTATTGTGATACCATGCACGTCGCCCGGCGGCATCTAGTTTGCGTTTAGCTCAACTTTTCTGTTTATATCTCATGTTTGGTTGATCATACTGGTCCTAAACTTGGACACATGCCTCTGTATAATGACACGGCATCACACAATGATGTTCTGCCAAAAGGTCAAAATCACTGATACGCATGGCAACAATTTGCTATCCGCCATCCATCCGTCAACTTATGTTTAAAAACATGTTGACAGATGGACGGCCGACAGCAGATGGTTGCCATGCGTATCAGTGATTTTGACCTTTTGGCCAAAACATCATTGTGTGATGCCGTGTCTCATACGTACATTAACAGCTTGGCAGATTTCAAACTAATTTGGCTGGAAGGACCCTAATGCTTTCGGCTTCCGAACATGCATAGAGAATTTTGATTGGTCAATTTTTATGTGAAAATCTTTGACTTTATGACAAATTTAGCAGAAATTGTCAAAACGCTATTCCTCATTAACCGCTTGACAGATTGCAACCCTATAGTTGGCTGGACATAAATTGCCAAAATGCATATTCTCCATGACCGCTTGGTGGATTATATCCAAATTTGGAGGAAGGATTCTGTAGTAGTTGGCTCTAGAACTTCTATTCAGAATTTTTTTTTATAATTCTGTGCTTAGCAACAACCGTCATCAGATGAAATATTTTGACAGTTTGCCTCTATGTCTGCCTCATCTGAAAAGAAAAATAGGAAGTGGAAATTAGATAAGGGTATACAGGCAACCTGCTGAATATTTTGAAGTTTTGATAGATAGATAGATAGATAGATAGATAAATAGATAGATAGATAGATATGTACATACTCAGTATATTTTATAGGCAGCCTTTTTTGACATAGTAGCGCATTCTCTGCTGGCAGCCCTTATTGCCATACACCGTCCAGGATACCGTTACAGTCCCTTAGACCCCTTGTTGATAAGCCTTCTAAATTTATTTTACGTTTGAAGTCAATCGTCAGAGTTCATTGCTGTCATTTCTGGTATTACATTTGGCTCCTCCCCTGGGGTGGGGTAGACTAGAGGCCAAAGTAGTGAACGTGGTCGATTGCTATGACCAAACAATCTAGGTATCACTTACTTTCCATCGTCAGATAGATCCAAGTTATCAGAGATTGTAACCCACAGCCTATAATTTTTTCTTTTGATCACTTCCAGGGTTGTTAAATCTTAATTGTATGATCACACAACCTCCTTTATTATTTGTTTCCGATATATCCATAGATTAAAATTTGTACCCAATCTGGATCCAACTTGGTTTTTGTCCAGATCACAGCCAAAGTGTGGAAAGCCTTGTTTAGGTTATGTTGCTTTTTTACTGTCGTCTAATAGTACACAACTGTCAAAGCATCATGAGATTAGTTCAACCAATCAGATTTGCCATTGATGGCTTTTCCAACAATATCTCTGCCAATCAAAGATAACGAGGTTAAATATATACGCGATGACGTCATCAGAATGGAATGGTGTTCCAGTTCAAGACGATTGTCCATTCGGCATTAGATATATCAAGATTTTCACTATAATAACGCAGAAATTAGACGAATCCCGCGAAGAAACACTAAATTAAATACATCTTCTGATAAATCCAGCCACAAATTGACGTAAATAAGTTAAAATCTGCTGTACGAATCGATCAAAGATTGCTAAGCACGCAAGATACATGTACGGAGAAAACATGTACTGATAAGGGGGTCTGCCTAGACTAGGAACCGAGTACCCGTTTGCATCTAGCCATAGGACTCGTCGAAAGATAAACGAAATCTAGGATTTCTTTTTTCACGAGAGAGTTGATACTTACCTCCCTAATACTTTTGATATTGCTAAATATCGGCTTTCACTCAATAAAACACTCAGATTAAAAACAGTTAGGTGCCCCTACTGGGCAGGGAGTCAGAGGTAGTCCGGCGGATGCTCGCCCCACCACCGCGCATGCGCCGACTACTACTTCCTCTGGCTCATTTATTGGCTAACACATGCAACTACCAAGAGCCTGAAGACCGAGCCTCTGTGGGGCGGAGAGGCCGGGTCAGTATCTAGGGAGGTAAGTATCAACTCTCTCGTGAAAAAAGAAATCCTAGATTTCGTTTATTTCACATCAAGAGTATACTTACCTCCCTAATACTTTTGATATTGCCAGAATTCGAAAGTGAATCTGGCGGGAGGGAGGCGAGGTCAAAAGACCAGCTCTTCCCTATACGCTTTCAAGCGTTTTAAGGCACTTATGACGTCTGAAACTGTGTGAAAACACAGTCAGGATTTGATAAACCATCGGATAACACAACCGATGCCTGAGAGATGACCGATTTGTCATATGCGCTCCCCCCCCCTCCCTTGGGAGGAAGATTAAATGACCTCAATGTCCTACACGCTCTCTTCGTACTAGTGCTAAGTACTATAGGACAGAGACGAAAAGGCTCCATTTTCGTATACTCTCTATAAAGAACCACAACCCACATAAACCATCACCATATTAATAACACTGGGTAACGTGACAATACAAACAATGAACAACACATGAACAAGACTGACCTTGTTGTCCTAGGAAGCTGTCATCATGACTCCAGCAGAGAAGGATGATACAGTCCCGACAAGTGGTTGTCACCGTCGCTGAATGGCGAAGTATATAAGCAATGCGGAGGCACTCTTCACAAACATAAAGCGGTTATTGTTTCAAAATCGACAAGGCGAGAGGGTTAGAGGTGTCACGGAGGTAATGGTCTGTAAAACTAGACTCACAGTGCCACTGAGCCACTGACATAATATCATCCACAGGGACCCCATTAAAAAGGGCAGTGGATGTCACGACACCGCGGACACTGTGAGCCTTGGCCACGTCAACCTGTCGCCCGGTGGCGGATTTGTGACAAAATTGAATACATTCCACAATCCACCTAGAAATGGTGTCCTTAGACGCCCTACCATGGGGTTCAATATATGACAACCATAACGCTGACTGGTCGGTACGCCACTCCGAAGTACGCTGTTTGTACCGGAGCAGCGCCCGTACGGGGCACCATACTTTAGAATTAGGATCATATCTAGTTAAAGATGGCAAAAAAATAGGTTGACCTGGATATTTCAATGACTGATTTTTAGACAAGAAATTAATCCTAGGTAGAAGCTTAAGGCCTTCCCCTGTAACCACAAAACGGTCAACCTCGGCTGATAAGGCGTGAATTTCACTCCTACGCCTAGCCGAGGCCGCAGCAATTAAAAATACAGTTTTAAGAGTTAACATTTTCATAGAAATGGAACTAAGTGGTTCAAAAGGCTTATCACCTAGTACCTGGAGCACCAGTGATAAACTCCAAGACGGAATCAGTGGAGGATTCCTTGGTCTTAGATTGCCCATGCCTTTAATTAATACATTTAATGTACTTACTTCATCACTCCCCCTATTAGCCAAGCAAGGAATAACAGTCATTAAAGCTGACTTATAACCAGCAATAGAGTTAGGCTTGAGGCTATAGGCATCATATAGGTGACAGAGGAAATCAGCCACTACCTGAATAGATGATTCCATTGGATCAATACATCTCTTTGAGCACCATTCTGCAAATCTGTTGATTTTATAATTATATGCTCTGGAGGTTGACCCCCTCCTGGCTTTGGCCATAAACATGGCCGCTTGCTCAGAAAAGCCCTCCTTAATTCTAGATTCCTTGACAACATCCACGCAGTCAATCGGAACATTGACGGATTGTCGTGAAGGGCCTTGCCCTGGAAGATAAGGTTGTCCATCAGAGGCAGCGGAACCGGATTGCAGACCAGAAGGTCCAGCAGATCCGTATACCACGATCGGCTTGGCCAATCCGGGGCGATCAGAAGCACTTGGCACTCCTGCTGCCTGATTTTCTGAAGCACCTTTGGAATCAGGATTGCTGGGGGGAATGCGTATGCATACATTCCCTCCCAGCTGATAGCTAACGCATCTGTTGCGAAAGCGCTTGGGTCTGGAATCGGAGAGACGTACGTCGTCATCTTCGCATTCTTCTTCATCGCGAACAAATCTATGTTGGGTTTCCCCCAATGGTCGAACAGACGATCCGCCACACATTGATTTAGTTGCCATTCCGTGGGTAAAACACTCATCCTTCGGCTCAATGAGTCTGCTAGCAGATTTAACCTCCCCGGAATATGAACTGCTTTCAAGGTGATCCCATGATCCAGGCACCAACAAAGCAGTCCCCATGTCATCATACAGAGACTGGGCGACTTCGTTCCGCCCTGGCGGTTTATGTAAGTCACTACTGTTGAGTTGTCTGAACGAATTAGAACAATCTTGCCCTGAACTTTCTGTAAGAAATGTTCCAGGCCCAGGACTACTGCTCTTAGCTCTAGTAGATTGATATGTTCCTTGGACTGATCCAGATCCCAAAGCCCTGATACTGTGGACTCTTCCAGACAAGCTCCCCACCCCTCCATCGATGCATCTGTATACACAGTCACCTGAGGGTGGGGAGGGGTTAGCAAAACCCCCAGCAAGAGATTCTCTGTATTCAACCACCATTGCAGGTGGTGAATCAGAGGCGCCAACACCGGCACGTTCGAGTCCAGCGAACCTGAACTCTGGGTCCACTGTGTCATGAGAAACAACTGGATCGGACGCCTGCGCAAGGCGGCCTGTGGAATGACTGGTTCCAAAGAAACCATCAAGCCCAGCATTCTCAAGTAAACCCGTGCCAGGACATGACGACTGTCGCACACCGACTGAATTACCGAGATGAGTACTTGAACCCTCTCCTGAGTGGGGTACACATACCCCGTCTCCAGATCGAAGAACATGCCCAGGTAAACAAACTTCTGGGATGGAGTTAGCTCTGATTTCGGGAAATTGATTATCCAGCCCAAGTCCGAGAGAGTTTTCAAAACAATCACCAGATTGGCGGACAACGCTTCCCGGGTGTGTGCTTTCAATAGCCAGTCGTCTATGTACGTGTGGACTGCTATGCTTCTCCTGCGGAGGTATGCAGTGATCGCGAGAACCACACGGGTGAAGACCCGAGGAGCCGTGGAAATTCCGAAGGGTAACACCCTGAATTCCCACCGCCGGCCCTGAAATGCAAATCTCAGGAATCGACGGAAACTCCTCTCTATGGGAATGTGGAAATAAGCATCCTTCAAATCTATCGACGCTGTCCACATCCCTCGCTCTAACCCCGCCAACACCGAGCGCACAGTCTCCATCTTGAAACTGGGTGTCTCGATGAACTTGTTCAACGGCTTGAGGTTGAGAATCGGCCTCCACCCTCCGGTGTTTTTTGTTACTAAGAACAGGGTTGAATAGAAGCCCGGGCACCTCTGTGCCGGCTGAATGGCTTCTTTTAGTATGAGGGAATTTATTTCCTCCTCTATACACAACCTCTGATCCGGATCCCGTGGAATGGGAGTCCAGATCGGCGCGAGAGACAGTCGCGATGGCGGGCCTGTCACCCAGTCGGGACGATACCCGACCGAAAGCCATCGCAAGACTAAACGGTCCTGAGTCAACCGCTTCCACTCTGGCAAGCGGGCGGCCAAACGGCCGCCCACCGGTCCACCTAGGGATAGAGGTGGACATAAGGAGGGCCAGAGTGGCACTGTTCTCTCGGCCTGTAACACCGGAGTGGTTCCCACCGCGGTAACCAGGCCATCAGGCCCGATTACCGCGACCAGATCCCCGCGCGCCCCGCCCAGCGCCGCGCGCACCACGGTGCGCGGGCTGCTGTCTGGCTGGGTGCGGCTGGGGAGCCTGCGCCCCCCTCACTGCTGGCCGAATCGCCCGTGGCCTAGGCCTACGTTGCGACGGTGGCTGGCCCCTGACCTGGCCAGCACCACCTCGAGCCTGCAGAGGACGATACGCAGGGGGTGCCGCGCGAACACGCTCCCGCCGGAGCACCTCAAACTGTTCCCGCAGCGCCCTCTGGTTATTAACCAGAGTGACCGTCTCCTGGAGGTGCCTGCATCCCTCACCTCCAAAGAGACCAGGACCTGTCATAGGCGTCCGCAGCAGCCTATTATACAGGTCCTGGGACGGGCACAGATTGTCAAGTGCAAACGTGCGCCTCGCCCGGACACTTCTGGTTACCGCCCGCGTCAAACAGTCCAAAGCCAGGTTGATACCATCCTGAATGGCTCTCTGGACTGTCACCGGGCTAGGTTGGCGTGATGCGGAAGCCGCTACCACCCCTTGTAGCAGCTGGGAAACGTGGGATAGAGCGGCAATCGACGCTCTCCCACTCTCCTCCGCATCCCGCAGCGCGGCATTTGCCGAACGCAACGCGTTCGAGCACAAGACTCCCGTGTCAGAACGGGAGCCTGGCCGCGCATCTTCGCCCAAAGCCGCGCGATCATCAACGCTCGGCTTTGGCACCACACCGTACCGCTGGTAATCCAGGGGCACGATGCGGCACCGCTTCGCCACCTCGCGAGGGGCCTTCGCGAGACGTCCATTCACCTTACTGGACGCCTCTGCCGCTTCGAACATGTCCACGACATGCTCAGCAAGCGGCAGAGATGGCATAGCGGTAGCCGCCGGCCTACCAGCTAACCACGGCCTATGGTCACGCTGGCTAGCCGGCAGCTCCACGGGTAGATCTGGCCGAACACTCACCAGCCACTGGCAAGCGTCCGACCAATCCTCCTCCGTGGCTAACTGCGAGCGCTCTACTAGACGAGGGCCTTCGTCTTCCTCCAGAGCACTCGCAGTTGATGTCGACGGCGGGTAAGCTGATACCCCTGGCAAGCCTGGAAAAGCATGCGGGCCCGAGAGAGCAGGCATGCTAAAATCCGCGGCTTGACCAGGAGCAGGCGCCGTGGCAGAGCGCGGGGTAAACACCGCTCTACCACGGGTCTGACCAGCACCAGCCATACCATCGGCAAGCCGAGGTATGCGGTATCCGTGGTCAACAGCACCGCCCGGGGACACCCTCTGGACCGTGAAATCTACTCCTGCGTGAGTAGAACCATGGAACACGTCGCCTGCATTCCCCGCGAGGGGTGCACAGACGTCGTATTCCATGGCCACGTCCTCAGAAGGCGACCCCAGCAGGAGATCCTCTTCTTCCTGGCCAGAAAGATTAGACTCCGGGTCAGAAAAGAAAGCTAACCCGGACTGGCCAGGAAAGGTGCCATAGGAGGGTTTGGCACCTTCGGCGCGCGGATACCCGGGGTCTGATGAGCAGACCGCGGGTCCCAGCAACAACCGTTGTCCACGGCCCCTCGGCGCGGCGCCATGCCTGCTGCCAGGGCCTTGGACTGCCCCCAACAAAGGGGCCACCTCTGAATCCACAACCGGACCGGACCTAAAGAGACCGGATTCAGAGGCGGGGATCACCTGCTCGTAAGCAGATGCCGAGGACAACAAAGGAGCTGGCCCAGGGAGCATGCCACGAAGCAACTCTGGGACCAGATCCTTTATTGTCCTCTGCATCTCTTGCAACATTTCGGACCTGAAGGCCTCCATATCCACCGCGGATGAGGCCTTCTTCTTACCCTTCTTACACACTTTCTCCTTCTTCTTCCTCTCTTCCTCCATTACCTTCTCCCTTGCCTGCAATGCGAGAAAATCAGACATTAATTCGCCCCCCCATAGCTTACATACGTCGCACTTCAGCAACGGTCCACAGGGACTGCAGCTGAAGCACAAGTGCGGGACGAAGCGGCTTTTCAGAAACCTCCCGCAGGACGGGCAACCAGGTCTCTGAAACAGGACAAAGGACAGGGACAATGAGCAAGATAGTTAAGGTTAGCAAACTCAAAACCAACTAAAAAGAGAGGACAGGATCTCAAGATCAGAAATCAAGAAGAACCAGCCATGGACAAAACGTTAATTGTTAATAAAAAAGGCCAAGGCCGATTATGACGTCATCACTCTCGTGACCAAATTAATCGATCCGCAACAAGCACCAAGAGCAAGAACGAATTGTATAAGTAAAAACGGAACATTTCCGTTGAATTGGCATTTCGAGTACACAACAATCAGATATACAGAGATAACTCCTTCCAATTCTAGTATTGGCAAAAAGGGAAATTATCTCCCCTTTTGTTTACATTATAATTAGATACCTGATCCTTGTATAGACAAACCATCCAACGTGATGAACCGGAGAACTCCACCATAGTACGCCTCTACATTCTCTCCACCCCAGGGGAAGGAATTGGAGCAAGAGGGCAAAGTGAGAAGACCTTTATAACAGGCCTCCAACTCACTGAACATAGATCTTTTGGTTAGATAACCTACCCAACATAATCAGGCGCTAATCACGGTAAGCGCGAGTCCCGGAAATACATTAAACCGGGACAAAACACGCTAGCATATCAAAGAATTCACCTGATAAAGCGATCCCGCTCCCTCCAGAGGCGAATCCTCCCTTTCCGACATGCTTCCACCAAAAATAAACGTCAAACGTGAGCGAAAAACAAGGCAACGCGCAGAAAAGTATGAAAACAACAAAACCGCATGTAACCCTTTGCCAATAAATGAGCAAAGAGGAAGTAGTAGTCGGCGCATGCGCGGTGGTGGGGCGAGCATCCGCCGGACTACCTCTGACTCCCTGCCCAGTAGGGGCACCTAACTGTTTTTAATCTGAGTGTTTTATTGAGTGAAAGCCGATATTTAGCAATATCAAAAGTATTAGGGAGGTAAGTATACTCTTGATGTGAAAACTGGAGAACCGCGGTTGGAATTGATGGCGCGTTTAATTTATTGTACAATTTTCAAACGCTACCAAACGCGTAGGGCAAAAAGTTAAACCAGTAAATTCAAAATGTCAAACCCGTAGTGTCAAAATTTCAACCCGTCAAGATAAAATTCAAGATGCGTATTGAGATTTTACCAAACGTGCTATGTCTAAGTAAATCACTACGAGTAATTGACGCCATATAGACGCGTTTTAAACGAGCTTTAGGATGCGTTTAAGTAAAGCTAACTAAGATCTGTACTGTATCTCAGATTGATTATAATTAATTACCTTGACTGACCATTGGTCTATAAGAATGCCCATTTACAGGTCAAAAGAAGACTATTTTTTTAACTTACCTAGTCTGTAATGACTGGTTCGATAACAGAGCCAGTCATTCCAGTAGTAAACTTTAGAAAATATTTTCCTCTTGGCCTGCCAATGGAGGAAATTTTCAGTTATTGCTATGCCCTGTCCACCTCTAGTTAATCTCCAACCACACTTCGCCCATGTTGGGATCAAATCGATCCCCGAACTCCGAGACAATCAATCTCCAGAAAACTATACAGGTAAGCTGTTGAATATTTTGAAACTAACTCGACTGGGTGCCGTTGGCAGCAACACCGACCAGTCAAATTAGTTTTAAAATATTCAACTTTTCGGATGTTTATTAAATAGTAACAACATACAATTTGTACATTAGTCCATCATCAATTAAGCGTTCGTGACGAACTTATCCATGCCACTCATGACGTAATTGATTAGGACATCATCCTACACGTCACGTCACATAGTTGATTATGATGTCATATAATTGATAGATAAACTGGATTCCTCCACTGGCCATTCTGATTTTCTTCACATATTTTTATCATTAATCTACCTGTGTTTATAACAAGACACCAAAGGGGTCACTAAAGCTCACCTGTACCACCAGTATTTGAACCAGGAACATGAACTGGATGAAGCGTCTTATTAGGTTTTATGTCAATCAGCAACAGGTTCAGAGATCTTATACATTCATGAAAATTTAAATTTTCTCAAAGAAAATGTCCATTTGCAGACCAAGAGAAAACTATTTTTGAAAATTTATCACTGGAATGACTGACTCGGCTATCGAGCCAGTCATTCCAGTGGTAAATTTTCAAAAATAGTCTTCTCCTGGTCTGCAAATGGAAATTTTCTTCAGAGACAGTTTTTGGCTGAAATGAGTGCTAACAGGTTAATTCCCCTGACCTCATCACAAGCGATGCCATACCTGAATTCTTCGCGACTTAAATTGTGAATGATATTGTGGTCGTCTTCCTTGAAGCTGCGGAAACAAGCACTAATGTGGTGATTCTCTAACACGGCCTTGTCATTGTACAACATCGCGAGCTCAGATCTGAAACAATAAAGAAACAACGTAACAGTCAAACATAACCAAGGCACTCATAATAATGGTCTGCTGTTCAGAGTGAGAAATTGTGACAGAGTTTCAAAGTGAGCTGAATTTTAAAACACAGGTTATTTAATTTTGACCAGAAGCCGACGTGGTTGAACTTTTACCAGCAGGTGATTGAATTTTGGCCAATACGTAGGTGGTTGAATTTTGGCCAATACGTAGGTGGTTGAATTTTGGCCAGTACGTAGGTGGTTGAATTTTGGCCAGTACGTAGGTGGTTGAATTTTGGCCAGTAGGTGGTTCAATTTTGGTCAGTAGCTGGTTCAATTTTGCCCACTTGTTTGAAGCATTTAGTGGTCAACACACAGCCAAAGCCAGCCTGATTGCAGCAGTCATGGATGTACTGGTCAGAAGACTATTTTTGAAAATGTATCACTGGATTAACTGGCTCGATCCTGTGTAAATTCTCTCCTGATTTGAAGATGGACATTCGATAAGCAAAGAATTAGATTTTCTTGTCTAATCTTGCTCCTTAAATGGCTAAAGCACCTCCATTTTGTGTAAAAATCATCATTTGGAATTTGCAAAGATTGAATGATTCACCTGCATCCAATCAGCATGCAGACATGAACCTGGACTAGCAAGATTAATGGAGGAATCCAGTTTTAACTATGCCATGCCCATCTCTAGCTAATCTCCACCCACGTTTTGTCTGTGTTGTGATCGATCAATCACCGCACTCCCTGAATCTCAATTTCCAGAAAAGTATACCTGTAAGCTGTTAAATATTCTGAAACTGACATAGTTGACTGCGATGTCATATGATTGACCTATAAACTGGAGAATCCTCCATGGCTCAGCATGTTACCATAGCACCACAAGTTTGATGAAAATCTCTTCAGTAGAACTTGAGCTATTATCCAGATATTCAAGAAAATTTCCAAAATTCTGACACCATCACCTTGCCCTTTTCACCAATAAATGAATAGAATTCTTTGGCCCCCTCACGGGAACTCCTTTCCCAGTTTGGTGAAGATCTGAGCCAGAGGAACCTGAGTTATCATCTGGGACACAAACAAACTTTGTTAATTGCATCCCCATGAACTGGAACCTTTGACCCTGACATTAATATGCTTTTTTGGACAACACACCACCCTCAATTCACCTTTCCATAGTACCCACCCATTATATGACATCATAATGAACTGCGTGATGTGTACAATGACATCACAATGGGTGACATCATGAATGACGTCGATAAGTACGTCACGAACGCATATTTGAAGACGGTCTATGCGTTGTTGTACAAATTGTTTGCTTCTACTATTTAATAAATATTCTGTTGAATATTTTGAAACTAATTTGACTGGGCGCCATAGGCAGCAACAGCACCCAGTCAAATTAGTTACAAAATATTCAACAGCTTCCCTGTATAGTTTTCAAGAAATTGATAGCTAGAGCATTTGGGGATCGATCAATCCAAACACGGCGAGCTGTGGGTGGAGCTTAGCTAGTGATGGGCGGGGCATAGCTAAAAATGGAAAGATCCATTGGGTTACCAATACCATGACAAGCTTCCTGACTACTTGATCCAAAACTCAACTGGCACCATTGTCCACCGAGGGTAACTTCCCCTCCCTGAAGTTTGGTAAAGTATCCTCCAATATAAATAAGATAGCAGGCTATGAATACCATGAAAAGCTTCCTGAGAAGATTGAATGATAGGATCCTGAGAACGAATAGGATTTTGAGTCATCCACTAAGGAAGAAACTTCTACATCACTAGATAAGATATCCGACACTAAAGAAGGATGAAATGAAGGAGATGATGATAGAGAATTGGCAAATTTGACTTTGGGACGAGGATGACGAAGGATGCTTCTAGGAACCAAACTAGATTCGAATGACGGGAGGAAATCAATAGCGCTTTTAAAAGCGGTGATAATGGAGTTACCCGAACTGTCTTTAGACAAAGAAAAATCCTTATTTGACAATCCAATAGAAGTGATTTCATTAACCAATGATTCATTAAGATAACAGGTAACTAGAACCTGGGCGGGATTATCATGGGAAATATAGTCTGAGGAAGAGGAAGAGAGCTGAGAGCTAGGAAGATTTTCCCCAATAAGTTTAGAATGAGAGCAAGAATAAACGAAATCTAGGATTTCTTTTTTCACGAGAGAGTTGATACTTACCTCCCTAATACTTTTGATATTGCTAAATATCGGCTTTCACTCAATAAAACACTCAGATTAAAAACAGTTAGGTGCCCCTACTGGGCAGGGAGTCAGAGGTAGTCCGGCGGATGCTCGCCCCACCACCGCGCATGCGCCGACTACTACTTCCTCTGGCTCATTTATTGGCTAACACATGCAACTACCAAGAGCCTGAAGACCGAGCCTCTGTGGGGCGGAGAGGCCGGGTCAGTATCTAGGGAGGTAAGTATCAACTCTCTCGTGAAAAAAGAAATCCTAGATTTCGTTTATTTCACATCAAGAGTATACTTACCTCCCTAATACTTTTGATATTGCCAGAATTCGAAAGTGAATCTGGCGGGAGGGAGGCGAGGTCAAAAGACCAGCTCTTCCCTATACGCTTTCAAGCGTTTTAAGGCACTTATGACGTCTGAAACTGTGTGAAAACACAGTCAGGATTTGATAAACCATCGGATAACACAACCGATGCCTGAGAGATGACCGATTTGTCATATGCGCTCCCCCCCCCTCCCTTGGGAGGAAGATTAAATGACCTCAATGTCCTACACGCTCTCTTCGTACTAGTGCTAAGTACTATAGGACAGAGACGAAAAGGCTCCATTTTCGTATACTCTCTATAAAGAACCACAACCCACATAAACCATCACCATATTAATAACACTGGGTAACGTGACAATACAAACAATGAACAACACATGAACAAGACTGACCTTGTTGTCCTAGGAAGCTGTCATCATGACTCCAGCAGAGAAGGATGATACAGTCCCGACAAGTGGTTGTCACCGTCGCTGAATGGCGAAGTATATAAGCAATGCGGAGGCACTCTTCACAAACATAAAGCGGTTATTGTTTCAAAATCGACAAGGCGAGAGGGTTAGAGGTGTCACGGAGGTAATGGTCTGTAAAACTAGACTCACAGTGCCACTGAGCCACTGACATAATATCATCCACAGGGACCCCATTAAAAAGGGCAGTGGATGTCACGACACCGCGGACACTGTGAGCCTTGGCCACGTCAACCTGTCGCCCGGTGGCGGATTTGTGACAAAATTGAATACATTCCACAATCCACCTAGAAATGGTGTCCTTAGACGCCCTACCATGGGGTTCAATATATGACAACCATAACGCTGACTGGTCGGTACGCCACTCCGAAGTACGCTGTTTGTACCGGAGCAGCGCCCGTACGGGGCACCATACTTTAGAATTAGGATCATATCTAGTTAAAGATGGCAAAAAAATAGGTTGACCTGGATATTTCAATGACTGATTTTTAGACAAGAAATTAATCCTAGGTAGAAGCTTAAGGCCTTCCCCTGTAACCACAAAACGGTCAACCTCGGCTGATAAGGCGTGAATTTCACTCCTACGCCTAGCCGAGGCCGCAGCAATTAAAAATACAGTTTTAAGAGTTAACATTTTCATAGAAATGGAACTAAGTGGTTCAAAAGGCTTATCACCTAGTACCTGGAGCACCAGTGATAAACTCCAAGACGGAATCAGTGGAGGATTCCTTGGTCTTAGATTGCCCATGCCTTTAATTAATACATTTAATGTACTTACTTCATCACTCCCCCTATTAGCCAAGCAAGGAATAACAGTCATTAAAGCTGACTTATAACCAGCAATAGAGTTAGGCTTGAGGCTATAGGCATCATATAGGTGACAGAGGAAATCAGCCACTACCTGAATAGATGATTCCATTGGATCAATACATCTTTTTGAGCACCATTCTGCAAATCTGTTGATTTTATAATTATATGCTCTGGAGGTTGACCCCCTCCTGGCTTTGGCCATAAACATGGCCGCTTGCTCAGAAAAGCCCTCCTTAATTCTAGATTCCTTGACAACATCCACGCAGTCAATCGGAACATTGACGGATTGTCGTGAAGGGCCTTGCCCTGGAAGATAAGGTTGTCCATCAGAGGCAGCGGAACCGGATTGCAGACCAGAAGGTCCAGCAGATCCGTATACCACGATCGGCTTGGCCAATCCGGGGCGATCAGAAGCACTTGGCACTCCTGCTGCCTGATTTTCTGAAGCACCTTTGGAATCAGGATTGCTGGGGGGAATGCGTATGCATACATTCCCTCCCAGCTGATAGCTAACGCATCTGTTGCGAAAGCGCTTGGGTCTGGAATCGGAGAGACGTACGTCGTCATCTTCGCATTCTTCTTCATTGCGAACAAATCTATGTTGGGTTTCCCCCAATGGTCGAACAGACGATCCGCCACACATTGATTTAGTTGCCATTCCGTGGGTAAAACACTCATCCTTCGGCTCAATGAGTCTGCTAGCAGATTTAACCTCCCCGGAATATGAACTGCTTTCAAGGTGATCCCATGATCCAGGCACCAACAAAGCAGTCCCCATGTCATCATACAGAGACTGGGCGACTTCGTTCCGCCCTGGCGGTTTATGTAAGTCACTACTGTTGAGTTGTCTGAACGAATTAGAACAATCTTGCCCTGAACTTTCTGTAAGAAATGTTCCAGGCCCAGGACTACTGCTCTTAGCTCTAGTAGATTGATATGTTCCTTGGACTGATCCAGATCCCAAAGCCCTGATACTGTGGACTCTTCCAGACAAGCTCCCCACCCCTCCATCGATGCATCTGTATACACAGTCACCTGAGGGTGGGGAGGGGTTAGCAAAACCCCCAGCAAGAGATTCTCTGTATTCAACCACCATTGCAGGTGGTGAATCAGAGGCGCCAACACCGGCACGTTCGAGTCCAGCGAACCTGAACTCTGGGTCCACTGTGTCATGAGAAACAACTGGATCGGACGCCTGCGCAAGGCGGCCTGTGGAATGACTGGTTCCAAAGAAACCATCAAGCCCAGCATTCTCAAGTAAACCCGTGCCAGGACATGACGACTGTCGCACACCGACTGAATTACCGAGATGAGTACTTGAACCCTCTCCTGAGTGGGGTACACATACCCCGTCTCCAGATCGAAGAACATGCCCAGGTAAACAAACTTCTGGGATGGAGTTAGCTCTGATTTCGGGAAATTGATTATCCAGCCCAAGTCCGAGAGAGTTTTCAAAACAATCACCAGATTGGCGGACAACGCTTCCCGGGTGTGTGCTTTCAATAGCCAGTCGTCTATGTACGTGTGGACTGCTATGCTTCTCCTGCGGAGGTATGCAGTGATCGCGAGAACCACACGGGTGAAGACCCGAGGAGCCGTGGAAATTCCGAAGGGTAACACCCTGAATTCCCACCGCCGGCCCTGAAATGCAAATCTCAGGAATCGACGGAAACTCCTCTCTATGGGAATGTGGAAATAAGCATCCTTCAAATCTATCGACGCTGTCCACATCCCTCGCTCTAACCCCGCCAACACCGAGCGCACAGTCTCCATCTTGAAACTGGGTGTCTCGATGAACTTGTTCAACGGCTTGAGGTTGAGAATCGGCCTCCACCCTCCGGTGTTTTTTGTTACTAAGAACAGGGTTGAATAGAAGCCCGGGCACCTCTGTGCCGGCTGAATGGCTTCTTTTAGTATGAGGGAATTTATTTCCTCCTCTATACACAACCTCTGATCCGGATCCCGTGGAATGGGAGTCCAGATCGGCGCGAGAGACAGTCGCGATGGCGGGCCTGTCACCCAGTCGGGACGATACCCGACCGAAAGCCATCGCAAGACTAAACGGTCCTGAGTCAACCGCTTCCACTCTGGCAAGCGGGCGGCCAAACGGCCGCCCACCGGTCCACCTAGGGATAGAGGTGGACATAAGGAGGGCCAGAGTGGCACTGTTCTCTCGGCCTGCAACACCGGAGTGGTTCCCACCGCGGTAACCAGGCCATCAGGCCCGATTACCGCGACCAGATCCCCGCGCGCCCCGCCCAGCGCCGCGCGCACCACGGTGCGCGGGCTGCTGTCTGGCTGGGTGCGGCTGGGGAGCCTGCGCCCCCCTCACTGCTGGCCGAATCGCCCGTGGCCTAGGCCTACGTTGCGACGGTGGCTGGCCCCTGACCTGGCCAGCACCACCTCGAGCCTGCAGAGGACGATACGCAGGGGGTGCCGCGCGAACACGCTCCCGCCGGAGCACCTCAAACTGTTCCCGCAGCGCCCTCTGGTTATTAACCAGAGTGACCGTCTCCTGGAGGTGCCTGCATCCCTCACCTCCAAAGAGACCAGGACCTGTCATAGGCGTCCGCAGCAGCCTATTATACAGGTCCTGGGACGGGCACAGATTGTCAAGTGCAAACGTGCGCCTCGCCCGGACACTTCTGGTTACCGCCCGCGTCAAACAGTCCAAAGCCAGGTTGATACCATCCTGAATGGCTCTCTGGACTGTCACCGGGCTAGGTTGGCGTGATGCGGAAGCCGCTACCACCCCTTGTAGCAGCTGGGAAACGTGGGATAGAGCGGCAATCGACGCTCTCCCACTCTCCTCCGCATCCCGCAGCGCGGCATTTGCCGAACGCAACGCGTTCGAGCACAAGACTCCCGTGTCAGAACGGGAGCCTGGCCGCGCATCTTCGCCCAAAGCCGCGCGATCATCAACGCTCGGCTTTGGCACCACACCGTACCGCTGGTAATCCAGGGGCACGATGCGGCACCGCTTCGCCACCTCGCGAGGGGCCTTCGCGAGACGTCCATTCACCTTAATGGACGCCTCTGCCGCTTCGAACATGTCCACGACATGCTCAGCAAGCGGCAGAGATGGCATAGCGGTAGCCGCCGGCCTACCAGCTAACCACGGCCTATGGTCACGCTGGCTAGCCGGCAGCTCCACGGGTAGATCTGGCCGAACACTCACCAGCCACTGGCAAGCGTCCGACCAATCCTCCTCCGTGGCTAACTGCGAGCGCTCTACTAGACGAGGGCCTTCGTCTTCCTCCAGAGCACTCGCAGTTGATGTCGACGGCGGGTAAGCTGATACCCCTGGCAAGCCTGGAAAAGCATGCGGGCCCGAGAGAGCAGGCATGCTAAAATCCGCGGCTTGACCAGGAGCAGGCGCCGTGGCAGAGCGCGGGGTAAACACCGCTCTACCACGGGTCTGACCAGCACCAGCCATACCATCGGCAAGCCGAGGTATGCGGTATCCGTGGTCAACAGCACCGCCCGGGGACACCCTCTGGACCGTGAAATCTACTCCTGCGTGAGTAGAACCATGGAACACGTCGCCTGCATTCCCCGCGAGGGGTGCACAGACGTCGTATTCCATGGCCACGTCCTCAGAAGGCGACCCCAGCAGGAGATCCTCTTCTTCCTGGCCAGAAAGATTAGACTCCGGGTCAGCAAAGAAAGCTAACCCGGACTGGCCAGGAAAGGTGCCATAGGAGGGTTTGGCACCTTCGGCGCGCGGATACCCGGGGTCTGATGAGCAGACCGCGGGTCCCAGCAACAACCGTTGTCCACGGCCCCTCGGCGCGGCGCCATGCCTGCTGCCAGGGCCTTGGACTGCCCCCAACAAAGGGGCCACCTCTGAATCCACAACCGGACCGGACCTAAAGAGACCGGATTCAGAGGCGGGGATCACCTGCTCGTAAGCAGATGCCGAGGACAACAAAGGAGCTGGCCCAGGGAGCATGCCACGAAGCAACTCTGGGACCAGATCCTTTATTGTCCTCTGCATCTCTTGCAACATTTCGGACCTGAAGGCCTCCATATCCACCGCGGATGAGGCCTTCTTCTTACCCTTCTTACACACCTTCTCCTTCTTCTTCCTCTCTTCCTCCATTACCTTCTCCCTTGCCTGCAATGCGAGAAAATCAGACATTAATTCGCCCCCCCATAGCTTACATACGTCGCACTTCAGCAACGGTCCACAGGGACTGCAGCTGAAGCACAAGTGCGGGACGAAGCGGCTTTTCAGAAACCTCCCGCAGGACGGGCAACCAGGTCTCTGAAACAGGACAAAGGACAGGGACAATGAGCAAGATAGTTAAGGTTAGCAAACTCAAAACCAACTAAAAAGAGAGGACAGGATCTCAAGATCAGAAATCAAGAAGAACCAGCCATGGACAAAACGTTAATTGTTAATAAAAAGGCCAAGGCCGATTATGACGTCATCACTCTCGTGACCAAATTAATCGATCCGCAACAAGCACCAAGAGCAAGAACGAATTGTATAAGTAAAAACGGAACATTTCCGTTGAATTGGCATTTCGAGTACACAACAATCAGATATACAGAGATAACTCCTTCCAATTCTAGTATTGGCAAAAAGGGAAATTATCTCCCCTTTTGTTTACATTATAATTAGATACCTGATCCTTGTATAGACAAACCATCCAACGTGATGAACCGGAGAACTCCACCATAGTACGCCTCTACATTCTCTCCACCTCAGGGGAAGGAATTGGAGCAAGAGGGCAAAGTGAGAAGACCTTTATAACAGGCCTCCAACTCACTGAACATAGATCCTTTGGTTAGATAACCTAACAGTATTAGTAGGAAATGGAACCGTGGTGGAGAGAAAACATATCCTCTTGTGCCGAAAAGTCCACCAAAGCTTCTATGCGATACCTGTGGACAAAACACAAAGAGAAATGAGACATATGAAGCACCATGTTGTAAAAACCCAACATAATCAGGCGCTAATCACGGTAAGCGCGAGTCCCGGAAATACATTAAACCGGGACAAAACACGCTAGCATATCAAAGAATTCACCTGATAAAGCGATCCCGCTCCTTCTAGAGGCGAATCCTCCCTTTCCGACATGCTTCCACCAAAAATAAACGTCAAACGTGAGCGAAAAACAAGGCAACGCGCAGAAAAGTATGAAAACAACAAAACCGCATGTAACCCTTTGCCAATAAATGAGCAAAGAGGAAGTAGTAGTCGGCGCATGCGCGGTGGTGGGGCGAGCATCCGCCGGACTACCTCTGACTCCCTGCCCAGTAGGGGCACCTAACTGTTTTTAATCTGAGTGTTTTATTGAGTGAAAGCCGATATTTAGCAATATCAAAAGTATTAGGGAGGTAAGTATACTCTTGATGTGAAAAGATGATCGCTAGATGAGTAGAAGGGAAAATCTGAATTAGAATGATCCTGTAGAGAATGGTTAATGACTGAAATATGTCTATCATGAGAAGAATAAGGATCCAGAGATGAAGGTTGAATATTAGATCTAAAACTACTGGGAGAAAGATGAGATCTAAGCATGCTCGGGTCTCCAATGGGATCTGAGCATGGATCCACTCACTTCGGATGCGATCCCTGGGCCTCCCTGGGATTAATAGCAGGATCCCAGAGAGGGCCAGCCGATCGTCCAGAAAAATCTTTAGATAGAAAGATTGATGATTGGGAATTTTGAACTAAACCCAGGTCTGGAGCCCAACTGGGTCCCGGAACTGGGGAAATCTGAGAGAACTCACACGAAGCCTTACCAAAATCCGAAGCAATTTTTTAATCAAATTTAGATAACCCGGAATAACCAGGCCACGCTCGAGCCGGAGCCGGGGCGGGTAGACCGGGAGAAAGATTCAAAATAGGTAATGTAAGATCAGAATTACCGGTCCCAACTAGGGCCGGTGCCAAAGGGGCGGGAAATTTTTGATAATGATTAAGCAGAGATGAATCCGGACAAGGATCCGAGAAAAATCCCGGGGGTGGGGCCAGAGCCGAGATGAGACCAGAGCCCGAAGAATCCTTAGGAGCCGGAGCCGGATAGAAATCCGGGTCCGGACCCCAAGAAGAAATCGGTAACCGGAGATGGCCATCCTCCCGATCCGGGTCGCGGGCAAAACCCGGACCCGGGGTCGGAGCCGAAACGAACATTGAACCCGAATTTTTCCCAGAGGCCGAACCCGGATCGAAGCCTGGGTCAGGCCCCAAGGGAGAAACCGGTAATCTAGGCCGGTCCATCCCCAAACCCGGGAGAAAACCCGGAACCGGGGCAGGAAGATTAGCCGGAGACGAAGCTGAAACAATATATGATGATGAGACTGGTTTAGTAGATGACAGCGGGTGGGAGATCACTTGAACAACTCTGGTCGGGAAGTCCTTCACACCAGCCAGTGACAAAATAGTAGTGATCGGATATGAAGACCCGGACCGTCTTACAACCCGCTCGGGCCCGAGAAAGGATAAACCTGACTCGGTCCTCATAGGCGCAGGATGCGGAATGTTGACTGTAGATGATACTTCAGTAGAAATGACTGGCTTCTGAAGCGATGAACGAGGCGAAACCCGAGGATCTTTCGTACTCTTTTTCTTTCCTGTCAATGATGATTTTGAACCCCTGAAACAGTGAAGATCAGTAAGCCTTAAAACACTCTTTGACTTGAATAATCGTTTCCTAGGAACAGTCAGTTCCGACGTTTCCCCTTCAACAATATCAGGAGATGAAACGTTGGAAGCTGACTGGTCCAGGATCATTTTGTTAATACTGCCATCGATCGAAGCATCTATATTGCTCACTTTTTTCTGCAGGCATTCCATTGATAATACAATCCTTTCAAGGATGGATGAATCAAGTGAGGGCTCGAGTTTGGCCTTTATTTTAATTGCAGACCCTAAAGGATAAGTATTCCCTTTAGAGTGATCAGGTGTGTTAGGTTTGAAAAAGGCAAGTCTAGAGGCCTGGGACCATGAGCTGCAAATAAGACAGGATGATTTAATAGAGCACAAAGTGCATTTAAGGCACACATGGCCAGAATGTTCTGTCTTGATGAATCTATGGCAGCTGGTGTTAGGACATCTAATAGAATGAAGAGCAATCGCCTTTTCTTTAGACTTGACTTTACTCTTCTTCGGAGACTTTTTCAAATCTGAATCGTAAAACAGAATGATTTGATAGGGTAAAGTCCCGAAGATAAAAAAGGGATCAGACAGCGCTGAACCCAATAAACAATAGAGACCAAACTAGTCTCTAATTTATTTAATATTGGTTTTTCTTTAAGAGAGTATGTTATGAGATATCATGGATTTCATGCTCAAACGCTAACCAGGCATGTACATAGGTAACTTAAACAAGCTACTGTAAGGAAGAAGCAATTATAGACAATAACTATGTCTAAAACACACTGGGCGTAAAAAAACAAAACTGGTAACACGCCTACCACGAAAATAGAAATGATCAATAAAATCAATAATGATCAAAAAGACCTACAACCACTTATCTTAGGTCTTTTCTTTTTGTCCAACATCTTGATGATCCTTTGAACGCTTGAAATAATCCCACAGCAGTATTGAAGTTTAAAACTTTTTTAAAACTGGCTATAAAGTTTTTCGCTACCCCTTCCTTCACTAGTAGGAGAAGGAATGAAGACTTGGATGCTATAACAAAGTCATGTGATGTTTGTCAGCCAATGAGATGATCATTGTGCCCTATGACTCATTCAATGGCTCTGGGTTATGTATTAACCCTCTTTCTACCTCATTCTGAGATATAGCATTCAAGCGAATTGCTATGGATCTCATCATTGGAGAGAGTATGGCGATTCCTGAAGAAGCCTTCAGTCACTCTGTAACCACTATACACAGCAAACATTGGCTGTAAAAATTTCATCCTACTACGCTCCCCTCAGAGAAGGAAAGAGCAATAGTAATGCAAGGAGGTAGGTTGCAATGTAGTAATAACTCATTATATTTATTAGGGATCGTGTATAATTCATCGACTGCATTAATTCTTTCAGGCATGAGACGGACAATGTCAGAAAAAGGAGGAACATGTCAGAGAAAAGGAGGAGTAATATCCACCCTAACAAAAAACAATCAGATTTGGGCCTTTCAGACAGAACTAGCAACTTTTTATTTTTCAAAATTTTTCAAAAAAGGAGGAAATCAGCCAAAAAGAGGAAGACGGTCATCCCTGTAAATCATTGCCTTATTCAAAGCGCTGACAAATGACGTTATTTGATTGCGATATTTGATGGTGATGTGATGTGATGTCAATTGATATGGTGTGATAATAACTACATAATCAGATTGGAAAACCAATGTCATAGGTATTTTATCCTGACGCTTGGTCGCAATGGGAGACCAAAAGTCTGAATGATCTGGACTGGAATTTTCGTCCCTTTTATACCCTTCCTGGGTGAGCCTGTGTATTGAGTTGATCTTGACCATATATGGGCGAAGAAAAAACAGATTGGCAGTTTTCCCATTTGAAATTTTAGGAGGTTTGGCAGTATTTTGGCCGGTTGTAAGTTTTTTTGCCGGTTCTCCCATTTTGGCAGTTTGGCAACTTTTTTGGCGGTTGTGGTAATTTTTATTGGTTGTGGATTTTTTACCGGTTGTGCCCATTATGGTGGTTGGGAAAAACCTTTTGACGGTTCAAGTCTTTTTACCGGTTGAGTTTGTTTTGCTGATAAATGTCTACGGGTCTCTGTCGGTCAAGTTCCTGGGGGTGTTACTGCTTTAGTGGAGTTTTTTGGCTGTTTGTGGGTAATGATCATGTGTAGCCATCACTGTTTTTGATTCAGACTTCATGGCGCTTCGTTCCTTGAGTGGAACTAATCAGAGGCGAAGTTTTGTCAACTGGGAGTGGGCGTTTTTGTGCTCCACTTTATTCTGATATGGCATCTATTTTATGGGAGTTTGCTATCTCAAATAGAAGTTATGTTGGTTGATCTCTATTGGTCTTCGGAGTTTTGGGAAATCCTAGGACATGTATCAAGTTTTTACATAATCGATATAATTATGTATTATTATGTATAATTTATTTTTTCAATGATGTATGAAAAATTGTAAATAAAATGAATGAAAACTAAAGAGGATGGCACAAAGCCTGGTGAGTATCTGTCTTTGTTGTTATTTCATAGAATTAGAGGGAGACGAAGCATTTGCGCGTGTATTCATATAGGGATGCTGTTATTTTGAAGGCATCTTTAAAGGATGCTGAGTGATGACAATCGGTATGACGTCATGGGTTGTTGTTAGAGGCGAAAGTGGTGACGTCGCTATAAAGTGTGTGGTTTGCCTTCTCTGATTTAAAAGATGAGCTGGGGGAACACCTATTGTGAAAAGTGTAATAACAACGTACTGGGCGTGTCCACCTATGGTGGGCGTGTTGGGTGAAGGATTTGTTGTCTGTCTTGCCATCACCCACCACCAAAAGAAACCACTAAAGCCCAAACACAAAGGCCAATCTTTGTATGTGAGTTCACCAGGACAGGCATTTTTCTGAAGAAAACCAAGAAAAGTACTGTCAAATTCTGGAAGCCAGCAAAAAATGCAGGATAACATTTCCAGAAACACCACTGTTTGGATACAGGAAGAACAAAACAATCAAAGACACGATTGTCAGGGCCAAACTTCCAACAGAGCACGCCCCTGTAATGCACAGGAACCCATTTACCGCATGCAAAACAAAAAGCTGTACCATCTGCCAAAGGATGGAGAAAAACAGATTCTTCTCAAGCTCCCACACGGGCATAACCTACAAGGCCAAAATCCTAGGCAACTGTCAAATTAGAAACATCGTCTACCTCCTAACATGTAGCAAATGCAACAAACAATATGTGGGAGAATCCCTGCGCACCTTTAAGATCCGAATTCAAGAACACTTGAGATCTATATCAAAACTCCACAAAAGTTAGGGATACAACACCCCAGTTGCCAGGCATTTCAACAAACCTGGACACTCACGAACAGACATGCATTTCAGAATCATACAGGATCTCTCATCAGACCCCGATGATGAAAACTCCACACCATGGAGGAGACAAAAGGAATGCCATTGGATACACCAGCTCCACATGATGGAACCTATAGGCATCAATCTAGCTGGTTAGGGAACACCCTTTACCTGGACCAACACGCCCACCATATGCGGACACGCCCAGTACATTGTTATTACACTCAATTGATATGGTGTCAGTTGATGTGACGCCAGTTGATGTGATGTCAGCTGACGCAATGTCAATTAATCCCAGTTGGATAATGATGTTGCTAACTTAAATCTCAGTGTTAAACACTGGTAAACCAGGAACCCAGTATTACGATTCTCAACCTCTAAGACCATGGCATTAACCCTTTAACCCTCAAATTTGTTCAGAAAATCCATTTACAGACCAAGAGGTTACTTTTGAAAATTAACCAATCGAATCAGACTCACTGGCTCTGTTATCGAGCCAGTCATTCCAGTGGTAAATTTTAAAGTCTTCTCTTGGCCTGCAAATAGAAATATCCATGACCACTGCAGAAGCCATTTTTTGGTTAACTTTGAGGGCTAAAGGGTTAATCCTTACCACTCTGATGCCAAAATTTTTAATTTTCAAATTAAATTAAAAGATGAACCAGTGTAAATTTTTCAACAAATTTGGTGGAAGATGGTGCTGTCGTAGACAGCAGCATCGTCCACAAAAATTGCTGAAAAATGTACACCTCTTTCCTTGCTATTGACACAGTAAAAGAAAAGACTATTGACATCAGAGTGGTAAGGGTTAATGATTAAGATGAAGAACATGGAAGCATATTTAAAATCGCTCCATTGTCAGAGAGATCTTGATCAGGAAGCCAGTGGTCATAAAACCATACAACATTGCCGTGGCAGTTGTTGAAATTCGGACAATATTGCCACGCCACAAAAATGCTGTAGCAGAACTTGTTCACTATGGCACTACTACAACCTTTTTTCAAATATCATTAATTATTATCTTTGTTCCACTTGTGGTGAATTGTAGAACTTTGCTTTAATATGACATTATGATTGATACCTCGTATCTATGATAAAATCACATAAGTAGATAGCTCTGCAATTTTCTTCGAAGGCAAATATGCGCTGTGGCAAATTAAATTTACCACGGCTTTTAACACAGCTTTGCTGATTGCTGTGGTGAATTTCGGGGGCTGCGTGGTTCTACTCGTGAAAGGATTGTATCGAGATGTTTGCCGAATACGCGTCTAGACATTTCAATCATTCAGTGACATTTTAAACTATAACTGATGATTTAATAACAGTTTTACTGCCAATATTATTACGATCTAGAAATAATTAGAAACAGGACTCGATCTGAAGCTGAATTGTGTGACAGTAAATGTTCAAAGTAGCTACAATATAGACAAGATTTGTGAATTCAACATTTTCAAAGGAAAGCCATCTTGTGTTATAAATAATACAAGCTATTTTCATATGATCAATCTCAGGATGTGCCATATACAGCTCTTAAATTGGCCTCATTTCACACTTAAAATTCAATGCTGTTTCCACAACCAGAATGGAGTAATCCAGCTATGTCCCGCTTCACCCACGCTTTGCCTGGCGTTGGAATCGATCAACCCTTGTACTCCCAGAATCTCAATTACCAGAAAACTATTCATTGTAAGCTGTTGAATAGTTTAAAACTAATTTGACTGGGTGCTATTGCTGTGCCCAGTCAAATTAGTTTCAAAATATTCAACAGAATGTTTATTAAATAGTAGACATACAATTCGTACAACTTGACAGACTATTAAGCATTTATGATGCACTAAATCATGTCATTCATGACGTAATTGATTCCAATGTTAGCTTACATGCAGTGAAGTAGTTGATGCCGATGTCATATGATTGATCAACAAACTGGATACCTCTATTGCTATATTATCTTAACCTTTGACAATAGACATGATAGAGGGATCTGACTTGTCAATCAAATGTCTGACATTATAATCAACTAGGTGATATACATGCAGGGATCGAAATGTCCATTTGCCCTGTTGCCCGGGGCAACCTGATTTTCAAAAGGGCAACTAAACATTGGTCGTTAATGGTACACAGGGCAACCATGATAAATACTCAGACTAATAGTATTATACTGTGTTTTTGGATACCTACTGACTTTTCGTTTTAAGGCATTTATTTATTTAATTATTAGAAAAAGTAACCACGGACAGATAGACAGTCAGAAAGACAGGTGGATAGATTTTTCTACTACCATAGCCTTGAACTTTCAAATGAAGTTTCATCAATACTCTAAGCAAGAGTAAGGTTATCGAATGTGAAAAAAACCATAGCAGCAACCAGTCAAATTGGTTATAAAATATTCAACAGCTTACCTGCATAGTTCTCTGGAAATTGATAGGCAGGAAGTTCAGGGATCGATCGATCCCAACACAAGCGAGGTGTGGGTGGAGCTTAGCTAGATGGGTGGGGTATATCTAAAATTGGAAATGTCAACTGTCGAACCAATTAACTGTTATTGCATAAAATACTTACAAAGCACTAAAACATAATTAGTTGACACCTGAACTTCGAAATAGCAAAGTTTGTCATCAATTAGAGTGAGTTTGATTAAATATTACACACAAAACCCCGGCTGGTAATTTCTGAATGATTTAGTTTCGACCACATCGTAATCAGTGAAAGTGAAAGAGAGTGACAAGTTATTTGACAGACTTGATACAACTAGCAGCGCATTATAATTGCGGAACATTTCTAAATCGGTCCCTGAGGGATCATTTTGTGCGTGGCCCGAGAGATGAAACAACAGAAAAAGAAATTGCAGCCTGTATGCCAAATTTGACACGCTATAAACGCAGCTTAGTTGGAGTTGGCAGAGACCTTTCAGAAGGTCAAGCGGACAGTTATTGGAAATCGAAGAGTGGATAAACCAATTCAGCAATCGAGGAATAGAAAGGGGGAAAAAATGGTTATCCGAAAATCTGTAACCCATGTTCCACGTAAATGCTTGGCTACCTCCTTCTTGTCCCTTTCCGCTATAATAAAGTATTCAAGAAGATACTTTAGAGCAGTTGCCTAGGATGGACTTATTTATTCAAAATGCAAGAAATGACTTCACGAGCATCTAATTTCCAACTTTTCCCATGGCAGGACTCGTTGAGCAAATCATCTCTTGGGAGGTGATGTCCTTTTTCCAGCCACTCCCCAAAGCATCCGTTGACAAGCAAACATGCCCACTTGCCCAAGACCATCCCTACCGCTCCCCAACACCCCATATTAGAAATCTAAAACTAAATGGCATAAGGGCCATAATTCCCATACGGTCTCTTTTGCAATAAGACAAATGTTAATCTGATACAGAACATCACCATATGAATATATTTACAGCAACAGGATAGCTACTTAACCGACATCTGAAATGGACCTTTTCGGTTTTAGCTATGCCCCGCCGATCTCTAGCTAAGCTCCACCCACACCTCGCTCGTGTTGGGATCGATAGATCTCTGAACACCTTGACTATCAATTTCCAAAAAACTACACACGTAAGCTGTTGAATATTTTGAAACTAATTTGACTGGGTGTTGTTGCCTAAGGCAGCAACAACGCCCAGTTAAATTAGTTTCAAAATATTCAACAGCATGTTTATTAAATAGCAAAGAATTACAAAGCCATACAATTTATACAATGTGTCAGACTCTTTGAGATTTGATGACGGTCTACATGGAACCCTTTGTGATGTAATGATTGTGACGTCATCATACATGCCGTGAGCTGATTATGACGTCATACGAGGTCAGGTGATGGATGGATACTCTGGAAAGGTGAATTATTTTATTGCATATATAGAAAATTTATTTAACCATTATATTATTTTTTGGTTTTACAAACCCTCATAACTTAATTTTTTCATATCTAAAAAACAAGAACGACAATCAGAGATTGCTAAAGTATGGCCAACCCCCCCCCCCCCCCATTCCGTCAGGGCGCAACCTCCCCACCATAACCTTGACATTAAAATCGATAGGGTTCATCGAAACACCAAGGACAATCTCCCACCCAAGATTAGTAATGATACCTTCAATCGAACTTGTGCAATATTACCTCATTAATTAGGTCACTGTGACCTTAACCGTTTAGCGCAAAAAGCGATAGGGTTCTTCGGACCACCAAGGACATGCTCCCACACTAGATTGGTAATGATCCCTTCAATAGAACTCGAGTTATCATCCGGAAACGCAATATTCCTTAATTAATTAAGTCAGTGACCTTGAGATTTTGATGCCAAAATTGAGTTCTTTGGACAACCAAGGACAAGCTCCCAGGCCAGATTAGTAACGATCCCCATATATTTATAGGGATGGGGGATGGGGGGGGGGGGGGGAGCATAATAATGCTGGAATTTTAACACATTATTTTCAACATTCTTTCCATCTAGCAATTTTTCACAGACAAATCCTTATCAGTCGGAATTCCTCAGAATTGTCTGTAACTCATTTTGTTCTCGGTAGCATTGTTAACCCTTTAATGGGCAAGCCGCTGAAAATGCCTTTGCAATGGCTATGAGAAATGTCCATTTGCTGGCCAAGAGAAGACTATTTTTGAAAATTTACTACTGGAATGGCTGGCTCGTTAATGAGCCAGCCATTCCAATGGTAAATTAAAAAAAATAGTCTTCTCTTGGCCTGTAAATTGACAATCACTGAGAAAAAGCTTTGGATTTTCTTGATCAATCTCACCAATTAACATGATAAAAGGATTAATAATACAACAGCACCCTTTAACGGTCATGCCGGCCAAAACCGGCCTCTGTTATGGTCTTGTGGAATGTCCATTTACAGGTCAAGAGAATACAATTTTTAAAAATTTACCACTGGAATGTCTGACTCGATAACCGAGCCAGTCATTCCAGTGACAAATTTTCAAAAATTATATTCCCTTGGCCCGTAAATAGGCATACAGTTAAGGCAGATATTTACATTTTCTTGACCAAATTTGACCATTAAAGTGTTAAAGGTTCTGAGTTTGAAATTGTGCTTTACTTTTTCCCCAATCTCCCATCGTGTGTTTTAGATCAGAATTTTCATAAATCAAAAACATTAGATTGGTCTAGCTTTACACAGAAACCAACCATGAAAGTGTTTGAAATACTCACTCTGTATTGACATGGAAGTTATTTGTGGTTCCTGTATGTTCAAAGTCATGGATAAGAGCTGCGACTATCGTGGCAAACACCTCCAGGTCGGTCAACCATTGCTGAAATATTGATCATTATACGCAGTATAGCTCTCATAAATAAGCTAACAAGTTCCCAAAACGAAACCCAGATACATTTTAGTTAGTAAGAAATTTTCGAGCATAATTGGATTGAAAGACATTGCTGCCCGAGGCTTCCAATCCAATGGATGTTTCCAGTTTTAGCTATGCTCTGCCCATCACCAGCTAAGCTTCACCCACGCCTTGATCATGTTGGGATCGATCGATCTCTGAACTCCCTGATTCATTTTCCAGAAAATTATACAGGTAAGCTGTTGCATATTTTGAAACTAATTTGACTTGGTGCTGTTGCTTCCTATGGCAGCAACAGCGCCAGTCAAATTAGTTTCAAAATATTCAACATGTTTATTAAATAGTAGAGACATACAATTTGTACAACGCATTGGACTATTAAGAGTTAAAGATGGGCCTAATTGAATCATTTATGACACAATGATTATGATGTCATCCTACACGCCGCTTAGCTCATATGAAATCAAATCATCGATGGATAATCTGGAAAGGTGAATTATGTTCAAAATATTCAATAGTACGTCTTAATTTGCTTTGGAAATGTACAGTGGTCTTAAAGAATGTCCATTCGCAGATCAAGTGAAGACAATTTTTGAAAATTTACCACTGAAATGACTGGCTTAGTAATTGAGCCATACATTCTATTGTTAAATTTAAAACAATCTTGGCCTGCAAATGTACATTCCGCTTCCAGAGCCCAGTTTTGCCATAAAGGGTTTTTAAAGCTATCCTGAAGCAATACGATTGGAGATATTTTGTAAACTTTCAGAGATGGTCGTCTTCTTCAGAGCCGCCATTTTAGCTTCATATTTGTAGCAGCCATTATTTGGGATTCTATTGTTCTCGGTGCTGTGAAATGCGCAGTATAAAACTATTCGCACGCACAATGCAAATGCTAGTCATTGTACTGTTAGCCTCAAAGGTAAGCAGGGCAGAGTGAGTGAGCGGAGTATATGATTTACCAAACGTCTTGCTTCAGGATGACTTTAATCCTTTAACTCATATCAGCCAAAAACGGCTTCTGCAGTCTTGAGAAATATCAATTTGCTGACCAAAATAAGACTATTTCTGAAAACTTATCACTGGAATGACTGGCTCAATAAACGAGCCAGTTATTCCAGTGGTAATTTTTCAAAAATAGTCTCTTGGTCTGCAAATGCACTATCAGAAAATTGAGATTTTCTTGAATAAATTCGAGGGTTAAAGGGTTAAAATGATAACAGATATATAGCAAAGTTATTTTACTTTCTCACGTATTCGCAAAATATTGTCCGAGACTATTACAAGATACTTACAGCGAGTTTGCTCTGGGTTAACACGCAGTGTACCGTTTGGGCCACATCAGCACCATGTATTAGGTTATGATAAGGGTTTTTGTATTTGCTATAGCCTTGCTCCAATGACAACAAGAAGTTATCAAGAGTGTTCGTGTTTATCTGAAAAGAATGGAAACAACAATTATAGGGTAACAAAATCTATGTCTCACCCCCTCCCCACAATCTGTACCAATATAATTTAATTGTCAAGATTTACCAAGAAAATTAAAAATTTATTTTAATTTTCAGCTTAGTGAATGCCCATTTGCAGGCCAAGAAGACCATTTTCCTAAAGATTTACCATTGTAATGACTGGCTCGGCTATCGAGCCAGACGTTCAAGTGGTAAAATTTCAAACATCTCTTAAACTGCAAATGGACATTCCTCTAGACTAAACGCTAGTTTTGGCCAACTTGAACCGTAACCATGACTGTTGACCTCCAAATCAACATGCTTCTTCACCTCACAATGGGAACCTATGAAGCATATTCTGAGATCGACCATAAGTAGAGCTTGAATCATCATTCGAAAACGCAACACAATTTCTTTAATTTTGCCCCGAAAGGTGGTTGTTCCTAAGACAGTCTTCAACTCTTAATGGCCACTCCAGCCAAAAATGGCAATGGGTTTGAGCAATGTCATTTTCAGAACAACAGAAGACAATTTTTGAAAACTTACTACTGGAATGACTGGCTCGATAACTGAGCCTGTTATTCCAGTAGTAAATGTTAAAAAATAGCAATCTCTTAACATGCAAAAGGACATTTAGTGAATACAACATTTGATTTGGACCATAAAAAAGTTAAACAATCACACAAGAAAGTGTTTGCCAGAGACATGTCTAATCAGACATTCTGCTTAATGGTTATATTGCATTAAACATTTAACACTCAAACCTGGCCAAACACAGCTTGTGCAACTGTCCATTTGCAGACCAAAAAGACTATTTTTGAAAATTTTACCACTGGAATAACTGGCTCGATAAACGAGCCAGTCATTCCGGTGGTAAATTTCCAAAAATAATCTTCGTTTGGTCTGCAAATGGGCATTTTTTCTGAAAAAAATTGAAATTTTCTTGAATACATTTGAGAGTAAAACGGTTAGCACTTAGAGCACATTTTGATGACAATCAGGTGGCAGTACTGTACATATAATTCATACAGTATGCTGGAGTACGTAATTCAGATTGCCTGGGATAAGTATGCTCTGAATGCATAATAAGACAAGTGTTAACTGCTTGGATTGTGTATTGTTTCAGGAGAAGTCATTAACTAAGAATATGTGGAATTTGGCTCTTAATTGCTTTTCTTAGACACTAATATGTTGCTTAATAAGTAACAGCACACTTGAAGACAGGAAAATGAGTGATAGATTGAGTAATGGAGTGAGTGAGTGAATAAGTGAAAAAAGGGAGCTAGGAAAACGTTGCAAGATAGATCTCAGCATAATAAATATTCTTGGAAGGCAGCTGACGGTTATATTAGCAAGAAGTGAAAGGAGAGATATCTTAAGTTATCACATCTTTAACTCATCATTACCATGGTGATATCTGGGGGGGGGGGGGGGGAACCTACATAAAGTAGTAACAAATATACAACCATCATCATCATGTTGAGAGTTTGTGCCTCATCAATAACTCTGCATCATAACAACAAGACAACCAGACACTCAGGTAACATGTAAATACACGCTTAACCCTTTAATGGTTAAATTTGGTCAGGAAAATATTTTCCTATTGAATCTGCAGGTAAAGAGACCATTTTTGATAATTTACCACTGAAATGCCTTCAGTGGTAAATTTTCAAAAATATTCTCTGGGTCTGCAAATGGATATTCCTCAAGACCCCTCCAGAGGCCAGTTTTGGTCGGCTTGACCATTAACGGGTTAATGCTATCCCGTTGAACATGAAAGAGAAAATATGAAAAATCATTTACAATTTATTAATTATTCTGTAGAATATTTTTAAATTAACTTAACCGAGAGCTGTTGTTGTTCTTTTCTTGGTCTGCAATTTATGGACAAATACAAAAGCCATTTAACACCTGTTTGACAATCAAAGGGTTAATTACCTTGAACTTGCTAATGAGGTCATATTTCTGAAGAAGCTCGTATCCGACATATTTCATGGCGTGTCCATCTCCAGCTTCAGCAACAGCGAACACATTGAAAGCCCAGTCATCCAAATTCTAAAACATACAATCATAAAAATTACAATCCTCTATTAGGTGCAAATAAGAACATTTTGACCACTGTTGCTTTGGGCTAATCCATCAAGAACCAAGCAATGACTGGAGAATTCTCATCATCCCAACCTATTAGTTGATATTTGACCTTTACCCTCAAAATCAACTAAGTTCTTCTAGGGTTAGAAATTAACCACTGATCCTGTGATCTGTAGGCCTTTTTTTGCCGGATTACTGCTTTAGCACAGTAACTGATCCGGCTGGATCTCTGTGTTTCAGTGGTCCAGTAGTTTTAAGTTGTTTTAACCCTTTAATGGTCAAGTCGACCAAAATGACCTCTGCAGAGGTCTTGAGAAATGTCCATTTGTAGGCCAAGAGAAGACTATTTTTGAAAATATACCACTAGAATAACTGGTTCGATAAACGAGCCAGTCATTCCAATGGTAAATTTTCAAAATAGTCGTCTCGTGACTTACAAATGGGCATTAACCAAGTAAACATTTTGACTTCCTGATAATTAAATGATTAATTATCCAAATAATATGGTGTAAATGACGCACTCAGAACATCTGATTAATTTTATTTTCTGTGCTGGCAGTGAGTTAACTTTCTTTATCCTTAACACTTTACGTCCAAATTTAAAAAAAAATCTAAAATATACTTATTGAGTATCCATTTGCAGGCCAAGAAGACTATTTTTGAAAATTTACCACTGGAATGACTGGCCCGATAGCTGAGCCAGTCATTCCAGTGGTCAATTTTCAAAAATAGTCTTCTTGGCCTGCAAATGGCTATTCAATAAGTAAATTTTTTTTTTAATTTGGACATAAAGTGTTAAAGGTAAAGATGTCTGGTGGGATAACACACATCCTACTATAGTAAGAGCTAGAACAAATTGTGGAGGAGGCTGGGGGGATGGGGTATGGGGGGGTGGAAGTGTGGGGTGGGGGGGGGTAGGGGTCTGATCTTGACCTTTGGATCTCTGAGGAACAGAGCTAGAATTTAACATTTTTGAATGCTGATCCATATGGATCGACAAGACGACCCAAAGGGTCTGGTCTTATGTTTTACTAATTAGATATACCTACCTCCTTGCATTACTATTGCTCTTTCCTTCTCTGAAGGGAAGCGTAGTAGGATGAAATTTTTACAGCCAATGTTTGCTGTGCTTTGTGTTTACAGAGTGACTGAAGGCTTCTTCAGGAATCTCCATACTCTCTCCAATGATGAGATCCATAGCAATTCGCTTGAATGCTCTATCTCAAAATGAGGCAGGAAGAGGGTTGATACATAACCCAGAGCCAATGAGTGAGTCATAAGGCATAATGACAATCTAATTGGCTGACAGCTGTCACATGACTTTGTTGTAGCAACCAAGTCTTCATTCCTTGACGAATCCAGTCATATAATCCAGCTTTGTGCAGATTCATGAAGAGGCAGATGATCCTATCACTACTCGACTCTGAATCCAACTAAAGCTCAAACTTAAGAATTTACCTAAATATTTAAAATTATATAACTAAAAAATCTTTAATAAATACCCAAATATGTCGAAAACTGACATATCCGGGTATACACTAAGGCTGAGAGATATAGTGAATAAATTAAACTGAATATAACCATTCTAACAAGATATGACCAAAGAACGAAGCCTCAAGCACCCCCACCCCCCCTCATTATTACTACATTACAACCTACCCTCTTGCATTACTATTGCCCAAATACAGATTCCAACATTGCACAAAACCCGGAGGGAGGCGAATTTTTGCGCAAAATTGATGTAAAAATAGAGAAAGAATACGAAGTTAGAAATAACGAATAAGGAAGATACTAAGAGAGAGCAATTTCTAAGAATTGCTCTATCACACATCTTGAGAGATGAAATTAAAGAATAACGAGAAGATAATAAAGGTCATAAATGACCTCTGGAAGCAAGAAAGAGAAGATGAACATGCAAGAAAGAGATGAATAACAGGGGTGATGAGAGAGATGATATGAAAAAGGGGTGAAATACACACATGAGAATTAAGTAATGAATTCCCACTAACCCCAACTAGAGACTAAAGAGAATGAAGATGAAGAAGTAAGAGAAGATGATGAATGAGGAATACGAGTCATGGTCCCTGAAGTTACCTTATGAATCTTTTTATAGAAAAAGAAAGAGGGACTAAAATCTATAATATAGATGTTAATAAAGGTGTTCTCTGACTAGCAACTAGCATGATCTAATCTACTGAAGATCCATTAAAAAGAGAGAGAGCAAAATGGAGCAAGGCCCTTAACACAATGGGCCTCGACTCCCACCAGAGGATTATCTCCTGGAGAAACTAATTCATAGCGAATTTTAATAGTATCCACGATCCAACGGGAAATAGTGATTAAGGAGATTTATACCGTCTGCAAATGTAACCCAAAGATGTCTAATGTCGGATCATTTAGAATCAGTACAAAGTTTATACATATTAAGGGGCTTGACTGGGAACCATACAGAATCATCTGGCAACAAAGAAGAAAGTCTATGAATTATCAAAGGTTGACTCAAGAGTTAAACTCAGTCTTGAACAATAATTCTGCCCTGGGATAGAGAATAAGGCTATGACCCGTAACTTGAAATCTAACTAATTCAGCTGAAAGAGCATGGTTTTCAGAGTCATGGATAGCTGATGCTACTGCTAGAAGAAACTGTTTCTAGTGTAAGATGTATCAAGCACACAGAAACCAAAGTTTAAAATGTATCCCCGCTAGAACATGTGATATAAACTAAAGGTTGCAGGAAGGAATGTGTCTCTTAAACGGAGGACGAGAAGTACTCAAACCTTTACTGAGATAGCGAAATGTTTCTGAATTTGGACTGAAGGATTGATTAGACACTCGACGAAGGAATTCAGACCAAAAAGATAGTGTAATAGAGTGAATTGATGTCAACTAATTATAAGCTAGGCATTAATTATATTCCACTAAATAAATAGTTATTTGAACCAAATAATCCATGTTTCTCCCACCCTGTATAAAATGTCGGATATATACATGATATGTAAGGTGGATGGGTGTTGTTCATGCCAGAGAATGATGTGATAAGCTCGCTCTGACAGAAGAACAAGGGACATTCACGCTGAAGCAGGGAGGCAGTGGCCATTTGGTAGACAGTGAATACAAGCAACAGAATTAGAGATGACGGATTCATGAGAATACAGAGCTTGTGCACAAAATTGGTGAAACAGTGTAATATGTTAAAATAAGTCATGTAAGAACATTTATTCGACCTTCTTACCAGCAACTTATTAGTGAATTTTGTGAAACATTTGGGAAGTCGGATTAAGTGCAGTCTCCAGACATGTGGTAAGTAGAACATTTATGTCAATAGTCTATGGTGATAGGGTTGTTGCTGGAACACACACATGCACGCACGCACGCACGCACGCACACATGCACATGTACACCACATACAGGCACGCATATGTATGAGCGCTCACATGCCTGCACGCACGCACACTCATGCATGCCTCCACATACATCTCCATACCCAGAGGTTGACAATGTCGGCAGCAACAACTTTCAGTCAAATTGTTTTTAATCTATTCAACAGGTTTTCAGTAAACATCTTTGTTATGTATACCAATGTTGTTTAGATGCTGAATATTTTGGAGATAATCTGCATGTAAAACCATGTTGCTTCCTGTCAAATTGTTTCCAAAATATTCAATCTCTCAAATCATCAAATCATTCTTAAAATAATATTCATGGAGTCAGGCTTAACTATAGCCTATAGAAACACACGTACCAGGCGGGGTGTCACGCATCACCTACATGCTCGAATCCTTCCGCCAACCACCCACCCCAACACCTCACAATGTGTTGAATCCACTATAGCCATGAATGATAGCTATGTGGGGTGGGAGGGAGAACAATAATTTATGGGAGTAATCAGAGGAGGGCGGCCTGCATTGAAATCAGGATATCCATGTTTAATTGCTTAGGCTGTGCTCTGCTTTGGGCAGGTCAGATAATTCCCCTGGGATGTGGGTTGGTGGTATTGTGGCCGGATAGCGGTAATTAAATCAAATACTGTCTGGGTGAAATAAAGCTTGCTCTTGGTAGATATACTCAAAGATTTGCATTTGTGTGTTAATTAGTGTCCAGTAATAGGACACTGCCGTTCAGCTGGATAGTGGTTAAACCTCATGCACAAGGGGAGACACCTCCAATTATATTTAAACTTGGATGATAAGACTATGCAGATTTACCTCCCTTGTCTTATTTGTCGCCTATGTATGAAACAATATGTTGAATGGTTGATCATTTTATTTCACTTAAGTTAGCGAATTGTTTATACATGAACATGCTTTTTGGACCAATGATGGAGGTTCTTTAAGATGGCTGGTTAAAACATCCATTCTAAGGACATAATCATCTGTTCCATAGAGTCATATGAAATGGTGAATGACATACATTTATCAACCATTTGCTTTTAACAATGTTATGCATGCTTATGTAAGAGTGTACACCATATTAACTTCTTATTAATAGCAATTTATCATATTTACTCAAATTGATATTAATAATATCCAAGATAGACAGTAAATTCGCAGAGCTGTGTAACATTTCATCCTGAATTGTCACATTGATTATGTATGAGTGCTGGTGATTCAGAAGCGAATCGTTTAATGTGCAAATACTCATATTTTGGCTGTATTGTCATATATCTTACGTAATTCTGTAGCATAGTTATGTTATTACTGCAATCCTCTTTATTAATTGCCACATGTATTTGTATTGCCCAGATTGATTACATGTTATAAAGTAGTAATTTCTTCATTCAGGAGGAAATGGTGTGTAGCATAGATGTGCTATAATTGTGTCGAGATGTGTGAGCAGTTGCAGCACAGTCTTTCACTTTAACAATGGGGTGAGTGTTGGGTGGTTTAACCCACTAGTCTTGTCTGACATTTGCTCTCAATTCAAGGCTACTATACTTAATGTATCATATGAAATGCCAGACTAAGGGCATGACGTCGGTAAGGTGGTATTAAAGGGCACAAACTGTATTACATTCTTGAATGCAACATTCTCTTATAAGTTTTTAGTAATACAATGTATATTAATTAATATGTGAAATATGGATAACAGTATTTAGATTTTAATTATTCTATTTTAATGATTATGTAATATAATAACTACGCCGTTAATGATCTACGATTTTGAAGAATACTGCCAAGATGCAGTGCTATGTAAATGATATGATCTGTGAATGAAAAAGAAAGCAGGAACGCATGGCTGAATGACAATTGACAAGATTAGTAATACGGTTATATTACTTATTACGTCATCATGTTTGGGTAGGATTTACGTTGTTGTCATTGTTTATTTGCATATCAACACCCAACCAATGATTTAAATACACATTATCGTGAATTGGATTCAACCATGTGTACTGGGTTTTCATATGCTACTGTTTCATATGAATAATACTTAATGTATTTTGTTCTTCTATTCATGATGATACATCAGGGTTTCGTTACGGCTGTTGTCAGTGTAGTTTTTTCCGGTACTACTAATATATCTTCGGACAGTTTTTCTGGACAGTTGTCCAGTGGATTTTCTACAGGAACCTTATAAAATATGCATTGTAAATAGACTTATGTAGAATACATCTATAACATCCAAAGGTGTGTGTTTTTGTAAATTAATGTCACAACCCCTCAATATACGGACCAGGTGGCTTGGTAAAAATGTCATCTAAGGAGAGACACCAGACATCATTGGATATGCTAATGGTAGCATACATTATTGGATATGTTAATGGTGGCTGGTGAGGTTAAAGCTCCCTTACAATAGGATCTAATAATATTAACTGAATTCTTCCTCTGATCAAAGAGGAAGAACAGGAACTCAGTGACCTGAGCTACAGAGGCCTCAGAAGGTAAGATAAATGGTCTGCACACCATTCTTTGAAAAATTCAAATCTAGCTTTATGGATGTCTCGAGTGGAAGATCTGAGAAATTCTTTTTCCAATAGTTCTTGAGATCTGACTGAAAAGATTGACGAAGGCGAGGGCAACCTGACAGTTTCCAGACTGACAGGCAAAATATTTCTGGGTTCTGATGGAGAATCCTGCCTATGTTCTGGGAAAATGGATCGTGGTAGACTGGGAGTAGCAGAGGGAGAGCTACAAGGTCTAGGGGATCCGGAAACCAGGATTTAGTCGGCAAAACTGGGCTAATAACAGGACTATGCAGGGATGTTGCCTGATCATTCTGAGATCCAGAGGAATGAGAATCATAGGGGGGAAAAGCGTAGGAGAATATGATGTCCCAAGATTGAGTTGGAGAGACTACTGAGAGCCAGAGATTAATTAATGTCCGAATATTTACTTATTGAATGTCCATTTGCAGACTGCAAGAGAAGACAAATTTTGAAAATTTACCACAGTAATTCATGTGGTAAATTTTCATAAAATATTCTCTTGGTCTGCAAATGGAAATTTCTCACGACCACTTAACATAACGGTGTTGGCCTGAACTTTGTCGCAGCAACACTAGCCTATTTCCATGAATCATAACTCTGTTATTTGAGATCAATCAGATCAGCTCCATTTATACAACGCAGATTACACATTCTCTATTTGGGCACGGCTTCATGGCACACGCTAAAGCTTAAGCATTCAATGCGGTAAGCTAATAAACTTAATAGGCCAGAAGACCAGAGTACCTACCTTGAGAAGAAGAAGTACATTTGGTGGTACATGAAGGCCAACAGAACTGGACATCCTTCGATAAATTCTGTAATGAAACACAGATATGAATAAATGGATCCATTTCTAGCTATGACACACCCATTTCTAACTAACTGAGCCCCTTTGTATCAATCACTCATCACCAAAATCACAGAAATGCAATTTCAAGGTAACTAGAAAGTTAGTTGTTAAAAATTTTGAATGTAATTTGACTGGAAGATGTTGCTACCTATGGCAGCAACAGCTCCCAAAGCCCACAGTCAGATGAGTTTTCAAATCCTCAACGGACTGTTACTAAATTGCATACATTGTATTTCACCAGACATACAATTCATTCAAAGAGTTACTGATGGAGCTTATTTTCCACTTTCGTACAGACCTAGATCATTTTGATTGTCACTCCCCATCAGCAACAACATCCTCTCATAGGGGTCTCACCCTCAACCTAACATAAACACTCCCTATCAGCAACATCATCCTCTCATAGGGGCCTCAGACTCCTGCTAACACCACCCCTCTCATAGGGGTTTCATGCTCCAGCTAACACCACCCCTCCCTATCAGCAACATCATCCTCACATCAGAGTCTCACGCTGCAGCTAACACCACCCCTCCCTATCAGCAACATCATCCTCTAATATGGGCCTCACACTCCAGCTAACACCACCCCTCCCTATCAGCAACATCATCCTCTCATAGGGGCCTCACGCTTCAGCTAACACCACCCCTCCGTATCAGCAACATCATTCTCTCATTGGGGGCCTCACACTCCCACTAACACCACCACTCCCCAACAGCAACATCACCCTCTCATAGGGCCTCACACTCCAGCTAACACCACCCATCCCTATCAGCAACATCATCCTCTCATAGGGGCCTCACACTCCAGCTAACACCACCCCTCCCTATCAGCAACATCATCCTTTCATAGAGCCTCACACTACCGCTAACACCACCATGCCCCATCAGCAACATCATCCTCACATAGGGGCCTTACACTCCCACTAACACCACCACTCCCCGTCAGCAACCTCATCCTCACATAGGGTCCTCACATCCTCGCTAACACCACCACTCCCAATCAGAAAGATCTTCCTGTCAAAAGGGCCGCACACTCCTGCTAACACCACCCCTCCCTATCAGCAACATCATCCTCTCATAGGGGCCTCACACTTCCACCAACCCCACCCCTCCCTATCAGCAACATTATCCTCTCATAGGGGCTCCATGCTCCAGCTAACACCACCGCTCCCTATCAGCAACATCATCCTCTCATAGGGCCTCATGCTCCAGCTAACACCACCCCTCCCTATCATCAACATCATCCTCTCATAGGGGCCTCCCACTCCCGCTAACACCACCCCTCCCTATCAGCAACATCACCCTCTCATAGGGCCTCACACTCCAGCTAATACCACCCATCCCTATCAGCAACATCATCCTCTCATAGGGGCCTCCCACTCCCGCTAACACCACCCCTCCCTATCAGCAACATCACCCTCTCATAGGGCCTCACACTCCAGCTAATACTACCCATCCCTATCAGCAACATCATCCTCTCATAGGGGCCTCACGCTTCAGCTAACACCACCGCTCCCTATCAGCAACATCATCCTCTCATAGGGCCTCACATCCTCGCTAACACCACCACTCCCCAACAGCAACATCATCCTCACATAAGGGTCTCACACTCCAGCTAACAACACCCCTCCCTATCAGCAACATCATCCTCTCATAGAGGCCTTACACTCCCACTAACACCACCACTCCCCGTCAGCAACCCCATCCTCACATAGGGGCCTCACATCCTCGCTAACACCACCACTCCCAATCAGAAAGATCTTCCTGTCAAAAGGGCCGCACACTCCTGCTAACACCACCCCTCTCCATCAGCAACCTCATCCTCACATATGGGCCTCATACTCCCGCTAACACAACCCCTCCCCATCAGCAACCTCATCCTCTCATAGGGGCCTCACGCTTCAGCTAACACCACCGCTCCCTATCAGCAACATCATCCTCTCATAGGGCCTCACATCCTCGCTAACACCACCACTCCCCAACAGCAACATCATCCTCACATAAGGGTCTCACACTCCAGCTAACAACACCCCTCCCTATCAGCAACATCATCCTCTCATAGAGGCCTTACACTCCCACTAACACCACCACTCCCCGTCAGCAACCCCATCCTCACATAGGGGCCTCACATCCTCGCTAACACCACCACTCCCAATCAGAAAGATCTTCCTGTCAAAAGGGCCGCACACTCCTGCTAACACCACCCCTCTCCATCAGCAACCTCATCCTCACATATGGGCCTCATACTCCCGCTAACACAACCCCTCCCCATCAGCAACCTCATCCTCTCATAGGGACCTCGTACTCCCGCTAACACCACCCATCTCCATCAGCAACCTCATCCTCACATAGAGGCCTCATACTCCCGCTAACACAACCCCTCTCAATCAGCTACCTCATCCTCTCATAGGGACCTCATACTCCCGCTAACACCACCACTCCCCATCAGCAACCTCATCCTCTCATATGGGCCTCACATTCTCGCTAACACCACCCCTCCCCATCAGCAACCTCATCCTCTCATAGGGGCCTAGTACTCCCGCTAACACAACCACTCCCCATCAGCAACATCATCCTCACATAGGGGCCTCGTACTCCCGCTAACACCACCCCTCCCCATCAGCAACCTCATCCTCTCATAGGGGCCTCATACTCCCTTTAACACCACCACTCCCTAACAGCAACATCATACTCACATAGGGGCCTCGTACTCCCGCTAACACAACCCCTCTCCATCAGCTACCTCATCCTCTCATAGGGACCTTGTACTCCCGCTAACACCACCACTCCCCATCAGCAACCTCACCCTCTCATAGGGGCCTCGTACTCCCGCTAACACCACCACTCCCCATCAGCAACATCATCCTCTCATAGTGGTGAAATTACAACCAGGCAAAATCACAAAACATATGGACATAGAAAGCCAGGCAAACCCAGGCAAATTGATTACTCAACGCACTTCCATTTTCCCAGGGGTAAAAAAAAAATATAGAAGAAACTGGAGAAAAATAAGACCGTTGATTTCTCCAGAAAACAAATACCTATTCTAAGGAATTTAATCTACGCGTCCTCACCTGTCAACCATGATCCCGGCTCGTATTGCATTTGCCACGCTACGAAATCGTGGCTTGTTACCGCCACGACGTTTGACATTTGACATGGATCGTGTAAATGTGAGTGCGAGCCAGTCGCGGACTTCTGAGGGTACCGCGTCAGGCTCGACTTCGCTGAGTTCGTCATCCTCGTCACATAGCCGTCTGAAAAATAAAGAATAAGTCAGTATCAAAAGGCTTTATGGGGTATCAATAGAGTATATATCAACCACTTAACCAAATTAACTCCCGCAATCTGCAAAGATAATCATTTACCATTCACTAAATACGCTGTTGAATATTTGAAATCGATTTTAATGGAAGCTGTTGCTCCAATAGGCAGCAGAAGCTTCCATTAACTGTCTGCCTGCTGAATTTTTGCAGACTACATTTTCCATGTGGTTTAACTCAGGAAATGCTGAATACTTTGAAAACAATTTGACTGACAGTTGTTGGTGGCTAAGCCACCAACAACTTTCAGTCAAATTATTTTCTAAATATTCATCATCACCAGTTATTGCACAATAAAATTATTCTATGGTGGCTGCAGCAGTCAATTTTTAATTCGTTTCAAAATATTCAGCATCATGGTTCCACAAATATACTGATGCAGCGATTCTGTGACATCAAACTTAAATTGGTTTATAACAAGGCAGCGTTACAAGAACATTTACAGATTGTATAAAAATCACTTCTGTAAAGTCGATAGAGATCACCTATAAATAAAGACCATGTATTGAAATCCAAATGAAATGAACACATGCTACACACACGCACACATCACAACTGTGCCCTCCTTGCCTGTGAGGTTAGCTGGCTACGAAGACTGAAGATCCCCTTCTGTGGCTCCACCTGCTTGTTTTTCTAAACATGTGCTTTCAAAGTGTATATAAAGTTAGTGATGCTTTTCATTCACTTGCTCTGTTGCAATGAAATTACTCTTGATTATAAATATTACCATCTACTAATGCGAGGGGAGTAAAACGTACATTTTTTGAAAATGTTCGACTGAAATGATTGCCTGTTTAAAAAGGTAAATTTTTAAATTATAAATCATGAAAATAATTTGTCTTGCTACTTATGAACAGCATTAGTGTTAACAGTTATGTATGCGGAAACAGATATGCACGCACACACACAAACACACACATACACACACGCATTCACACACACACGCATGCACACAGGGAAATACACACACACACACGCTTTTGTCCTTTATGAACCTCTTGGTCCTGAGTGGAGGGGGTATTCTCACAGCTTCTGCAGGGCTAGAAATTAACTTTGCTTTTCGTGATCCATACAGATCAGTACAGCAGAAAATTCAGAGATGGCTGGAATTTTCTACTGGTCCGTACTGTTATAGTACAGCCCAGAATATAGAGTTAATCAAGTGTTTTGAATGCACAATTTATACCATATTATTAAGATAACAAGAGTTTTAGTGAAACTCATACGCCCACAGGCATACTTGTTTGAGGAATATGAAATGTGAACAGTTAATCTGGGGGGGGGGGGAGCGACCTCTATTACTAAGTACACGTTTGGCATTCACAGCAAAGACATCACTAAAAACCTTGTGTCTTCACAGCTGCATTGATTATCACAATTACAAGACAATTTTGATGAATTTTAATCATTCAAGGGAGCTAACTCTGGTGAATATGGGCAGATTTTGACGAAACGAAATCATGACACTTCGTCTATCCCTAACATATCTGCTGGAAAAAAATTGTTAGTGTAGGTTAAAAACTCTGAGATCTGGTCCGGACAAGAAATTAGACAGACGGATGGACAGATGGCAAGCGCATCACATAATACGACCCCGCTTTGCGCGGGCGTATAACTAATCTTTTAATCGTCAAGAAGATAAAACGTTTGCTTACGTTAATCAAGCCAGTAATTTTGATTCTAGTGATAAATTTTCAAAAATTCTATTCTTTTGGCTTGCAAATCAACATTTCTCAAGGCCACTGTCACGGCTATTTTTGGTGGGCTTGACAACTAAAGGGTTAAAACACCACAGATAACAACAAATGGTTGATGAAGTACTCCTGCTTAAACAGTGATCCAGCCAGATTAGTTAGTGGTTTAACCCTTTAACACTCATATCAGCCAAAAACGGCTTCTGCAGCAGTCTTGAGAAATGTCCGAGCCAGTCATTCAAGTGGTAAATTTTCAAAAATAGTCTTCTTCGGTTCTGCAAATAGACTTTTTCTATGAGAAAATTTAAATTTTCTTGAAGAAAATCGAGGGCTAAAGAGTTAAAACAGATCTGTTACTGATCCGTAAAAAGGTCCACGGATCACGGGATCAGTGGTTAATTTCTAGCCCTGTATCTGTCATTAATATGTCAGGTCAGCGGGACAATAGACAAATCTTTATTACTACTATTATTATTATTATTATTATCATCATTAAGCTGTTATTTAATCATTGCATTGTGTTAGTGGAAAAGAAATACGTTCATTTTAGAAATAAAATTAGCCATTCCATCTGTTTAGTCAAAATATAATGAAATATAAATTTATAATAAGACACTAAAGGTGAGAAATTTCAAAGTGAACAGATTATGCCAGATTAATTGGTTGTGAAAGTCACGGAAGCCACAAATCAGCCATATATACATAATCTTTTATTAAAACGCGAAAATGAACGGTACATGAAGCGAACAATTTGAACACAAAATGCATTAATTCAGAATTGTAAAACAATGACAAGTGTGTGTGCTGAGCATGTCTCGCTGCCGTCTCCGGTACCGCATCCAATATCCAAATGCCCCTAGTAGGTGTTAAAATAAAGGACCCAAGGCCCATAATGCTCACCTGGTAAATTTTTTTTATTGAATAACGTAAATGCCCATCAAAAAGAATCACCTTGTCACATGATCCTTCGCATATTGCACTCAATAGAGGGTCAGGGTTCATGTCTAGCTATGCCTCTCCCAACCCTAGCTATTAAGGAATGTCAATTTGCAGGCCAAGAGAAGGGTTTTTTTGTTTTTTTAAATGCTTTTTTCTTTGCCTGCAAACAGGCATTAGCAAGTAAAAAACCCCAAATAATTTTCTTGACATTAAGCCTTTGACGATCAGGCTAGCCAAAATGCAAGCCTGGAAATAAGGTGCCTGTCAAGGACATTGTCAGATACCAAACTATCAAATATCAGGCACAGTCTTGCCGGTGCCTAACACTTTGTCAGGTACAGATTTAAACAAAAGAGTCTACATACAAGTGTTGACAAAGCCATAAAATATTCATCTACCTAAGGTGTAACATGATCATTATGACACATGTTTAGTTGCTTTTTGAATTGTTTCTAATAAATTTAAGTAAAGAACACTGAAGTAGAATAGTGTTGACAGGCAGCAAATTCTGGATTTCCGGTACTAAGTCACTGGTGGCTGACAAAGTGTTGGACACTGTTGAAAAAGTTATTTCCAGGCCTGAAATGGTATATGCAGTTATCTTGATAAATGTCCATATGCAAGACAAAAGAAAGCTTTTCAGTGATAAATGTATAGACAAATGTTCTCCGACCACTTCTTTACGCATGTTGGAATAGCTTTGAAAATTGAAACCTCAATTCACAGAAACAAAATTTCAAGGTGACTATACAGATAACTTGGTGAATATTTTGAAACTAATCTGCTTCAATACACACATCAGTATGACTAGAAGCCGTTGCTGCCTAAGGCAGCAATGGCTTCGAGTTCTATTTCTTTCAAAATATTCAACAGATTTTCTGTTTGTTTGTCATGAGATTGAGATACAATAAATTTGTCGGTGAACTTGGGTTCATACGCTTAAGATAATTTGAACATTTGCTTATTGAATGTCCATTTGCAGAACAAGTGCTTTTTAAATTTATCACTTATCAAGCCAGTAATTCCAGCAGTAAATTGTCAAAAATAGTCTTCTCTTTCCCTGCAAACTGAAAATTGCTCTAGATCACTACAGAGTGGTTTTGGTTGTCTTGATCACTAAAATGTTAATGACTTTGTTTAATCATGTGCAAAGACTTTTTACCATCACCAAGGTTCTGTAAGAATCGGTTAGATTTGGTAAAAATCCATCAACGCTTGCTCAAACATGCCACAATTGTTATCTGACCACAGACAAATTGCCATTATGTACGCACACACGCCGGGTGGACATATAACATGTAAACAAACAAAGCTGGCAACAAATACAGGACATATACATTACATGACAAAACATCTGATGCGGTTGCATTCGTCCGTTACATACGCTGGTAACATTTCGAAAATTTATCCATCACCTTTGTAGTGGTTGTGTGACAATTGTACTGTTGATGGCCATTTTTTAAATGACTTAAATTAAATTTTTTTAATTTTAATGTTTGCAAACATGAGAAATTTTTAAACATTTTTTGTTTGCTTATTTTCTGTTTAATTTGGGTATCATCAGGGCTCGATTTTAACACTAACCCGTTAACCCGAGGATAGTAGAATTTCATATGGGTTCGTAAAACTACGCTAACTTAGTAATGCCCTTAAAAGAGGAAATACAAAAAAACACTGTTATAATTTGTCATTATGTTCAGTACCCACCAAAAATTGACAAAATAACAACCTTTCTGCTATCTTCAATGCTTTATTGAATATTTTGGAATTAATTTGTCTGGAAAGCTGATGCTGACAAATTAATTTCAAAATATTCAACAGCTTCTCTGTATGGTTGCCTTTGAAATGAGTTTTATAGGCATCCATCGGTGAATGGATTAAAGAAGTGATCAGCTTTGAGCTTACAAACATTGGGTTTAAGTGAAATTTGCTGCCGGATAACACAATCAATGGCATACTATCCCATAAAATCTACCCCTGATACTTTTTGGATAATGCCAGTCAGATAATATATATGGCGGTAAAAAACAATCAAAGAATATTATCTGTCATATACATTTTGACATCAATTACTGTACTGAAGTATGTTATGTCATAATGAATTGCGTCAAATTGTTAGCTGACATCGCGACGACATATTTAGTTAGCAACCAAAGTCAAGTCTGCCACCAAAATTCAAAGTGAATGAATGAATTGTATATAATTTTTTTGCGAGCAGTTGCAGCAGTCGCTGCCAGTCAAATTAGTCTCAACTTATTCAACAGCTTACCTGTATATATATATATATATATATATATATATATATATATATATATATATATATATATATAGCGACCTTGAAGTTGCCATTCTGCCAATTCAGGTTTCAGTGTTAAAATTGATTCCCACATGATCAAGAAGTGGGCGGTGCTTAGCTAGAAAGCGTCATGGAATAGCCAGAAACAGATCCATCCATTAACCCTTTACTGATCAAATTTGGTCAAGAAAATCAAAACATCTTATTGTATTTCCATCTGCAGGTAGAGAATATTTTTAAAAATTTACCACTTGAATGACTGGCTCGATTATCAAAAAGAAATCCCAAATACTCAATGGCTGGCTCGATTATAAAAAAAAATCAAAACTACTCTTCTCTTTATCTGCAGATGGACATCCCTCAAGACTCAAGCAGAAGTCGGTTTTGGCTGGGTTGGCCATTAACCCCGTAATGGTAAAATTTGGTTAAGAAAATTTAAATACCTACCGGTACAGGTTGAATGTCCATTTACAGGCCAAGAGAATACAACTTTACAAAATTTATTTCAGTTATTGAGCCAGTCATTATGGTGGTAAATTTTTTTAAATTGTATTCTCTTAGCATGTAAATGGACAATCCTCAAGACCATAACAGAGGTCGGTTTTGGCCGGCTTGACCATTAAAGGGCTAAGTTGTAGTCCACACATCTCACCTTCAAGGGACCACATTAACCCTTAGCACTCTGATGTCAATATTTTATCCTTTACTGTGTCAGTATCAAAGAAACTGGTGCAAATTTTTCAACAATTTCGCTGGAAGATGTTGCTGTCTACAACAGCACCATCTCCCACCAAATTTGTTGAAAAATGAACACCAGTTCATCTTTTATTTTGATTTGAAAATTTAAACTTTTGACATCAGTGCTAAGAGTTAGGAAATGCTACATAATCTCAAAACCAGTGATAAAGCGTTTTAACCATTTAAGCTTTAAATTTGTTTAAGAAAATTTCAAATTACTAAAAGAAAATGTCAATTTGCAGATCAGGAGAAGACTACATGTATCTTTGAAAATTTACCACTTGAATGACTGGCTCATTCGTGGTAAATTTTCAAAAATGGTCTACTTTTGCTCTGCAAATTGACATTTCTCAAGACCACTGCAGAAGCCATTTTTGGCTGATATGAGTGTGAATGGGTTAATCATGTACCCACCGGAACACTAAAGTCTAAACATAAGGGGAACTATATTGGCATTATGAGGGTTGCACATTTAGAAACACAGGATATAGTAATATCACATTTTCTAATGCAGAATCTTTTAAATACAAATTGCTTTCAAGATTTAAGTTACTCGTCATATAATGGACATTTCCAGTTTGAGCTATCACTAGCTAAGCTCCACCCACACCTCTCGTTTTGCACTGGCTTTCAATTTCCATAAAACTACAGGTAAGCCATTAAATATTTTGAAACTAATTTGACTGGACGCTGTTGTGGGCTATGGCAGCATCAGCGTCCAGTCAAATTAGTTAAAAATATTCAACAGAATGTTTATTAAATAGTAAAGCCATACAATTCGTACAACATGTCGGACTATTAAGCGCTAAAGACGAACTATTTTGAATTATTCATGACATCATGATTTTGTGATCCTACACGGCACATAGTTGATTATGACATCTATGATTGAGTGAGGAAATGGATTCATGAATTATAATGAATTTCTGTTCACAATCTTAAAATATGGAAGGTAAAATTTAGGAAATGTTACCTGAGTTTGAAATTTTGGTAGCCAAGCATTTTGGTAGCCCAGCATAAGATTTTATTGGTTTTCCGCTAATTTTCACTATTGATCAAGACACACACTTGTCTATTTTTATTTTGAAATAATTAAATATTCATAAATTTTGTTCACCTCTGATCCTCGACCTTTTCTACCCTTTCAACCTTTTCTACACTTTTTACCTTTTCTACAAGTCTGAAAAGTGAATTAGAAAAAATAAGAAAACTTAGTATTATGACACAATTCAAACAGGATTTTCCGCTTACTTTATCAACCAGTTGGTCTAATCTGCGGTGTTTTAACTCTTTAGTGGTCAAGCCGAGCTAATATAGCCTTTACAGTGGTATTGAGAAATGTTCATTTGCAGGCCAAGAGTGCTATTTTTGAAAATTTACCACTGAAATGACTGGCTCGATAAATGAGCCCATCATTTCAGTGGTAAATTTTCAAAAATAGTATTCTCTTGGCCGGCAAATAAACGAAATCACGGATTTCTTTTTTCATGAGAGAGTTGATACTTACCTCCCTAATACTCTTTGATATTGCTAAATATCGGCTTTCACTCAATAAAGTGTCATGGTGCTATTAAGCCAGGTATAAGAAATTCTGTATGAAATTATATAGTACTTATTTTATCCAGCATAAATTAGAATGTTCCTAATCATGGCCAGCTGAATCATATGAAATCAAGCGTGACAATTCTAGGAGTATAGTGGACAGAGGACAATAGCCCAATTAATAGCCAGAACAATTAAAGCGACCCAGCCTGCAGTGTGGACATAATAAATCACAGTATTCCAAGACATGTATATACTGAACCTTTATATATAATAACATACATCTAAAAATACATGTTCATAATCTGATAACCATTTTCATTCTAAATTCCCACAAACATATTTCAAGACATTGGCATAAGAAACCTGCATATTATTTTGGAAATAATTTGACTGAAAGTTGTTGCTGCCTCAAGCAGAAACAACTTTCGCTTTGATTGTTTTCAAAATAGTCATCAAGATTTTCTGATTTTGTCAGAGTAAAATACTGTCAACGCATACAGCATGAAAGTGGTCAATTATATTTATTTTTAAAAATTGTATAAATCCTGTATTCACAAATACTAAACAAATTATTGATGATTTTAGACATGTTCTGAACTTATTTCGAACATGTCCCTTCACTACCTTCGTAACGGAATTTGTGTATTTGGGAGATAGAGTGAGTGAGAGAAACAGTGAGAGACAGAGCTAGAGATAGATAGATAGTAGACATAGATTTAAGCCAGAATAGTAGATAGATATAGCGTTCATAGTTTGTATAGAAATTTTGTATCAACATCAGTTTGTGTATAGAGTCAATTTAAAATTATTAAAAGTTGAAGTCATTTATTATTTGAAGAACCGTCTTGTTGAATATTATTGAAGTGTCTTCGCCCATTTTCGCCTGCCACCTTATCCTGGCAATTTCTGAAGTGTAGCAGAGCTAATGCCACCAAGCTAATCCCTCGGTGCTTTAAGATAGGTGGAAATTAGCATCGCTACATCAGTCTCAGATTAAAAATGTTAGGTGCCCCTACCGGGCAAGTAGTCAGATGACAGTCTGGCGGATGATAGTCCCACCACCGCGCATGCGCCGACTAGTACTTCCTCTGACTAATTTATTGGCTGACACTACGCAACTTTACAAGAGCCTGAAGACCGAGCCTCTGTGGGGGCGGAGAGGCTGAGTCCGTATTAGAGAGGTAAGTATCAACTCTCTCGTGAAAAAAGAAATCTGTGATTTCGTTTATTTCACTTCAAGAGTATACTTACCTCCCTAATACTCTTTGATATTGCCAGAATTCAACAGGGAATTCGGGGGGGGGGGGGGGGGGGGGGGAGGGAGGGAGGGAGGCGAGGTCAAAAGACCAGCTCTTCCCTATGCGCTTTTCTGCGTCTAAGGCACTTAAAACCTCTGAAATTGTGTGGAAACACAATCAGGAAAGATTTGAACATCGGCTAACACAACCGATGGCTGAAAGATGCCCATATGTCATATGCGCCCCCCCCCCCCTCTTCTTGGGAGGAAGACTGAATGACCTCAATGTCCCATACGCTCTCTACATACAAGTGCCATGTACTATAGGACATTAAACAAAAAGGCTTCATTTTCGTATACTCTCAATAATGAACCACATAAAACATGTACCATCACCATATTAATAACGAAGGGTCACGTGACATTACAAATAACCATGGACAACGCATACACAAGACTGACCTTGTGGAAGATTGCTGCTGTCATCATCTCCCCATTGGTGAAGACTGATGCAGCCCAAAAGTGGATGTTTCCATTGATTAAATGTGAAATATATAAAAAATGAGGATACCTCATTAAATTATGTACACCTAGATTAGCATTTCAAAATCGATAAGGCGAGAGGATTCGAGGTGTCACGGAGATAATGGTCGGTGAAACTTGACTCACAGTGCCACTGAGCTACTGACATAATGTCATCCACAGGTACCCCATTAAATAGGGCAGTGGAAGCCACTACACCTCGGACACTGTGAGCCTTGGCCATGTCAACTTGTTTACCTGTGGCGGATTTAAGGCAAAATTGAATACACTCAACAATCCACCTGGAAATGGTGTCCTTTGACACCCTGCCATGGGGTTCAATATATGACAACCATAACGCTGTTGGGTCCATCCGCCATTCCTGAGTACGTTGTTTGTACCAGATTAATGCTCGGACTGGACACCATAGTTTCGAATTAGGATCATACCTAGTCAAAGCTGGTAAAATTACAGGCTGACCTGGATATTTCAGACTAGTTTTTAGCCATGAAATTTATCCTAGGTAGAAGCCTAAGGCCTTCCCCTGTGACCACAAAACGGTCTGCCTCGGCTGATAAGGCATGAATCTCACTTCTACGCCTAGCCGAGGCCGCAGCAATTAAAAATACAGTTTTAAGCGTCAACATTTTCATAGAAATGGAGCTGAGTGGTTCAAAAGACCTATCAGCTAGCACCTGAAGCACTAGTGATAAACTCCAAGACGGAATCACTGGGGGATTCCTTGGTCTTAGATTGCCCATGCCTTTGATTAAAGTATTTAATGTATTTACTTCATCACTTCCCCTATTAGCCAAGCAAGGGATAACTGTCATTAAAGCTGACTTATAGCCAGCAATATAGTTAGGCTTGAGGCTATAGGCATCCTACAGGTGACAGAGGAAATCGGCTACTACCTGAATAGATGAATCCATTGGATTAATACATCTTTTTGAGCACCATTATGCAAATCTGTTGATTTTATAATTATATGCTCTGGAGGTTGACCCCCTCCTGGCCTTTGCCATGAACATGGCTGCTTGCTCAGAAAAGACCTCCTTAATTCTAAATTCCTTGACAACATCCACGCAGTCAATTGGAACATTGACGGATTGTTGTGAAGGGTCTTGCCCTGGAAGATAATATTGTCCATCAGAGGCAGAGGAACCGGATTGCAGACCAGAAGGTCCAGCAGATCCGTATACCTTGATCAGCTTGACCAATTTGGGGCGATCAGAAGCACTTGGCATTCCTCCTGTCTGATTTTCTCAAGAATTTTTGGAATCAGGATTGCGTATGCATACATTCTCACCCAACTGATAGCTAACGCACCTGTTGCGATAGTGCTCGGATCTGGAATCGGAGAGACGTACGTCATCATCTTCGCATTTCTCCTCGTTGCGAATAAATCTATGTTGGGTTTCCTCCAGTGGTTGAACAGACAATCCGCCACACATTGATTTAGTTGCCATTCCGTAGGTAAAACACTCATCCTTCGGCTCAATGAGTCTGCTAGCAGATTTAACCTTCCCGGAATATGAACTGCTTTCAAGGTAATCCTGTGATCCAGGCACCAGCAAAGCAGTTTCCATGTCATCATACAGAGACTGGACGACTTTGTTCCGCCCTGGCGGTTTATGTAAGTCACTACTGTTGCGTTGTCTGATCGAATTAGAACACTCTTGGCCTGAACTTTCTGTAAGAAATGTTCCAGGCCCAGGACTACTGCTCGTAATTCCAGTAGATTTATATGTTCTTTTGACTGTTCCAGATTCCAAAGCCCTGATATCGTGGACTCTCCCAGGCAAGCTCTCCACCCCTCCATCGATGCATCTGTATACATCGTTAACTGAGGGTGAGGAGGGGTTAGCATCACCCCCGCCAGGAGATTCTCTGTCTTCAACCACCATTGAAGGTGATGAATTAGAGGCTCCAGCACTGACACGTTTGAGTCCAGTGAACCTGTACTCTGGGTCCACTGCGTCATGAGAAATAACTGGATTGGCCGCCTGCGTAAGGCCGCCTGAGGAATGACTGGTTCCAGAGAAACCATCAACCCCAGCATTCTCAGGTAAACCCGTGTCAGGACATGACAACTGTTGCACACTGACTGTATTACTGACATGAGTATCTGTACCCTCTCCTGAATCTCCAGATCGAAGAACATTCCCAGGTAATCAAACTTCTGGGATGGAGTCAGCTCTGATTTTTGAAAATTGATTATCCAGCCTAAGTCTGTGAGAGTTTTCAAAACTATCTCCAGATTTGCTGATAAACTTTTCTGGTTGTGTGCTTTTAACAGCCAGTCGCCTATGTACGTGTGGACTGCTATGCTTCTCCTGCAGAGGTATGCTGTTATCGCAAGAACAACCCTGGTAAAGACCCAAGGAGTCGTAGAAATTCCGGAGGGTAATACCCTGAATTCCCACGGTCTGCCCTGGAATGCGAATCTCAGGAAGCGACAGAAACTCCTCGCCATTGGAATGTGGAAATAAGCATCCTTCAAATCTATTGAAGCTATCCACATTCCGTTCTCCAACCCTACCAACACCAATTTCACAGTCTCGATCTTGAAACTGGGTGTGTCTATGAACTTGTTCAATGGCTTGAGATTGAGAATTGGTCTCCACCCTCCAGTGCTTTTCATTACCAGGAACACGGTTGAATAGAAGCCCGGGCAATTTTGGGCCGGTTGAATTGCTCCTTTGAGTATGAGGGAATTTATTTCCTCCTCTATACACAACGGCTGATCTGGATCTCTTGGAATTTGAGTCCAGACTGGCACCAGAGACAGTCGCCATGGCGGGACTGTTATCCAGTCGGGATGATACCTGACTGAAAGCCATCGCAAGACTAAACGGTCCTGAGTCAACCGTTCCCACTCTTGCATGTGGTTGGCCAATCAGCCTCCCACTGGTCCACCTAGGGAGAGAGGTGGACATAAGGAGCGCAAGAGTGGTACTGTCTCCTGGTGCAGATGCACTGGGGTAGCTCTTACTGTGGTAATCACCCCATCAGGTACGATTACCACGACCGGATCCTCGCGCACCACAGCCCCCACCGCTCGCACCTCGGTGTGCGGGTGGCTGCCTGCGCTGGAGGAGCCTGCTCCCCCCTCGCTGCTGGCCGAAAAGGGCGCCCGTGGCCGGCGCTGCGCTGGTGGCTGGCCTCTGACCTGGCCACCTCGAGCCTGCAGGGGATGATATGCAGGGGGAGCTGCGCGAACGCGCTCTCTGCAGAGCACTTCAAATTGCTCACACAATGCCCTCTGGTTATTAACCAGGGTAACCGTCTCCTGAAGATGCTTCCATCCCTCACCTCCAAAGAGACCAGGACCTGTCATAGGCGTACGCAGCAGCCTATTATACAAATCCTGGGATGGACACAAGTTATCAAGAGTAAACGTGCGCCTCGCCCGTACACTCCTGGTTACAGACCGGGTTAAACAGTCCAAAGGCAAGTTAATTCCATCTTGGATGGCTCTCTGGACAGTCACCGGACTAGGCTGGCGCTATGCGGATGCTGTTACTACCCCTTGTAAGAGCAGTGAGCCGTGCGAAAGCGCCGAGATAAACGCCTTCAAACTCTCTTCGCATCGCGCAACGCAGTGTTAGCCGAACGCAAAGTGTTCGAGCACAGCGCTCCCGTGTCAGACCGGGAACCTGGCCACGTATCTTCGCCCAGCACAGTGCGCTCATCCGCGCTTGGCTTAGGCACTACACCGTATCGCTGATATTGATCAGCTACAATACAGCATCGCTTTGTCACCTCGCGAGGGGCCTTCGCTAAACGTCCATGCGCCTTAATGGACGTTTCCGCCGCAGTGGACATATCAACAATATGATCAGCTAACGGCAGAGATGGCATAGCGGCAACAGTCGGTTTACCTGCCAGCCACGGGCGCTGGTCCCGTTGACTGGCCGACTGATCCACAGCAAGACCTGGCCTGACGTTGATTAGCCACTAACAAGCGTCAGACAAGTCCTCCTCTGTGGCCACCTGCGAATGCTCTACAAGACGAGGGCCTTCGTCATCCTTCTGAGCAATCGCAGACGTGTGTGTGGCTGGAGGAACTGATACCCCTGGCAAGCCAGAGAAAGCATGCGGGCCTGAAAGAACAGGCATGGTAAACTGACTGGCTTGACCAGGAGCAGGCGCCGTGGTATTGCGTGGGGAAAATTTCGCCACACCACAGCCCTGGTCAGCATGTGCTACACCATCGGCAAGGTATGCAGTAAAACTGGCCATCAGATCCAGCCCGGGCCACCTTCTGCGCCGTGAACGCTACTCCTGCGTGAGCAGTCCCATGGACAATGTCGCCCGTATTCCCCGCGAGGGGTGCACGTACGTCAATGTCCACGGCCACGGTGCCAGAAGGAGAACCCAGCAGATAATCCTCTTCTTCCTGGCCAGAAAGATTAGACTCCAGGTCAGCAAAGAATGCTAACCAGGACTGGCCAGGAAAGGTACCATAGGAGGAACTGGTACCTGCAGGGTGTGGATAATCCTGGCCTGATAAGTAGGCACCAGGCGCCAGCGACACCTGTCCACGAACAACCAGCGCGGCAAGCCTGCTGCCAGTGTTCTCATAGTGGATATCGCCCTCTATTAAGGCCACCTCTGATTCATGGACGAAAACTGGAAGGTCCCTAGGTAGTACCGATTCAGAGGCGGGGATTATCTGCTCCAGAGCAGATGAAGAGGACAACGAACGAAAGATTTGGACCAGGAAGCATGCCACGAAGCAACTCTGGGACCAAATCCTTAATTGTCCTCTTCATCTCTCCCATCATCTCAATACGGAAGGCCTCCATATCCATAGCGGACGAGGCCTTCCTCTTACCCTTCTTACCAGAAGCCTCTTTCTTAACTTTCCTCTCCTCCTCTGGAGCCTTCTCCCTGGTCTGCAAAGATAGAAATTCAGACATTAGCTCTCCCCCCCACTTATTACAGATCTCACATTTAAGTAATGGACCACAAGAGCTGCACTGGGAGCATAAGCATGGGGGGGGGGGGGGGGGGGAACGCCAATCTATCCAAGATAAACCTTCCACTTGACGGACAACCAGGCCTCTAAAACAAGCCAGAGGACGAAGACAATGAGTATTACAGTTATTGAATTAGAAACTCAAAACCAGGGAATATTTTGAGCGGTATCGCATCGCAAAATGCGACGCAAATGAGTACCTGTTGCTACACATTTACAACTTCGTTTACCTATTTTCTGCGATACATAATTTTGATGTAAAATTCAGTCAATTCACTTAATTTTGAAATATTTTTGATAAAAAGTCGTTAAAAGTTGCAAAACGATTGTCAAATTTAGTAAGGAAGCGAGATGCGCATGCGTTGGCGGCTGATTTCCGAAATAGCCCATAGACATATATAGCTATAGAGCGTATATCTTCAAACCTTCCTTCACTATGGGACAAATGACCGCCGGTGAAGCGAGTTCAGTAAGCGCTCTATAGATGAAAATTCTAAAAGCTAGCGATGAGCGCATGCGTTAGCGGCTTCCTTCTTCCGGTATAATAATAAACTGTTACAGACTTCAGTTTTTAGTTTGGACACCAGTCGGAAACTCGCAGTATGTATCACGGGGGTATTCACGGTCATCGACATATTGCTCGTAACAGACTCTCTTGTAAATCTAAATTCTCCTATAGGGGGGGGTATGGCTATTGATCATTGCTTCGTCATTAGTTAGCGTTATGATAAACTTAAAAAATACAAGTTTATCTCGGAAACTGAGTTATATCATCGCGAATGCTAAACTCCTGTTAGCGCATCCCCAAATCAAGACCGACACAGTATAGTTGGCCACGCTACGGCAGCGCATCGCACTTGATTCGCGTAAGCGACAGATTTAGAATGGCATGTCGCCAAGATCGACGCATGCGTGAGTGTTCTCGAGTACCCTTCTCCAAAGTCGGGAACATACTTTCTCGCAAGATTATTGGTTAATAAATATAACTATATAGAGAGCCCCCAATGAATCGCAAGGAAACTACCGACGGTAAAGAAAATAAACAATGTTTTACGAGGCAATTTTAAGAATGACGTAGTAGTATATATATATATAGCATTCGTAGTAAAACTAGTAACACGTGAGCCGATTGATACACGCTGATCACAGTAAAACTTTATCATTCACTGTTTACGCCAGAGAAAACAACCATTAGTAATTTTTCAATAAAAATTGTTAGCTCTTTCAACTGAAGTCATAGTATCGCAGAAACTCAATTTCATCTTAATAAGCTGTTGAATATGTTGCATGTTTTTAAGGGGGACCTGTTGCTCACAGCTGCCATAGCCTGCAACAGCTTCCAGTTAAGCACTAACACTATTCAGCCTTTTTACATTGTATTGAATGATGTGTACTTTGTTTAGCCTACCAGTTCAAAGGGATATGTGATGTAGGTTGGTAAGTTACAAAATATATGTTAACCCTAGTCAATGAAATCACAGTATTCATGGGAGGTACATTAATGATTTTTTTGAAAATAATTTGACTGGGATGTATTGCTGCCTTAAGCAGCAACAGCTTCCAATCAATGTAATTGCCAAATCTGCCAATACGTATTATTTTAGGTTTCCTATACTCCCTGACCTTGGCCAGAGCCAGTACATACATGCATATTCTGAATCTGACATATGTTATGCATTCCATAGGGAAAACGTTTTGCGAAATCGGAAAATTATACTTTTCGGTTGTTTTTGGATTCACTTGCGTAGACGAAAAAAGCTGTTTTTGATCATGCAAACATGTTTTGAAAGGTTTTCCCGTTGGAACACCAACCAGTTTCAACACAGTTTGTTTGCTATGCAAGTGCTATGAACTGCTATGCATTATTCGAGTTGTTTAGCAGTGACTGCTACGCAATTTTTTTCCAACAAAATATTCCCTGAAAACCAAATAAACAAGGAGGAAGGGGCCATAAAAGACCCAAGCTAATAATAATAAATCAGAGTTGGACAAAACTTTCAAAAGATAGTAAGGCGCAAGGCTGATTATGACGTCATAACTTCAAAAGAGAAGTTAAATCGATCCGAAACAAACATCCAGGTGTAAGGACGAATTGTATTCATATCCAGAACATCCTAACTGGAAAGGATAGTGTATACAGACTATACAAACATCAGATAAACAATGATAAAAGGGCAGCAGATTTCATAAATATTTTCAAATATAATTGAAGTGCCTCATATCATAACTAGAATACCTGAGTCTTTAGCATAGACAAACCATCTGATCTGATGCGCTGGAAGCTCCACCAACATTATGACCTCTTAACTCTCTCCACCTTATAAAGGGAAGGAAGTGGACCAAGAGGGCAAAGTGAGAAGACCTTCATCCGAGGCCTCCAACTCACTCGGCATAGATTTTTGGTTAGATAACCTAACAATGTTAGTAGGAAATGGAACCTTGGTGGAGAGAAAAACAAACCCTCTGATGATGTGCTGTCCTGTACAATCATAGATAGATACCTGTGGACATAAACACAAAGAGAAATTAGTATTTCATAGCGCCATTTAGAAATAAACCAGTTATTTTAGGCGCTTATCACAATAAACACGAGTCCCGGAAACACATTACAACGGGATAAACTCGCTAAAATATAATAGAAGTAACCTGATGAAAAGGTCCTGGGCCCTCCTCCGGAGATACTGCACGTTCAGACATCATTCACAGGTAACTAATCCTTGAAAGATTGTTTCTTATTAAGAAAAACCAGTCAGAAAACTTTGAGCAAAAAAGTTGCATGGGACTCTAAGCCAATAAATTAGCAAAGAGGAAGTACTAGTCGGCACATGCGTGGTGGTGGGGCTAGCATCCGCCAGACTGTCATCTGACTACCTGCTCAGTAGGGGCACCTAACTTTTTTAATCTCAGGTTTTATTGAGTGAAAGCCGATATTTATAGCAATATCAAAGAGTATTAGGGAGCTAAGTATACTCTTGAAGTGAAATGGACATTATGTAAGCAAATGTTTTGACTTCTTGACGATTAAATGATTAATTATCCTAATCAGTATTGTGTAAATGTGTGTATACAGAACATTTGATTAATTTTATATTCTGTGCAGTACCACAGTAAGTATGACAGTAAGGATCAGTTCAAAATTCCTGGGATCTGTGAATTTTCTGGTGTACTGATCCGTATGGATCACGAACAACAAAAGTTAATTTCTAACCGCAGTGATGATGACTGACGAATGATGTAACTAGCTTTGGTGGTGATAATGCGTGACATCACCAGTTTTGGTGTTATTCCAGCTTAAGTTAGAGGACTGAATATGGAATGTGTGCTATAATAATAGTTAGATTTCTATCATGTGGACACAGAAATGTACTTATTATCTTATTTTTTACAAGATAAAACTTGATAAATCTCTGAATTATATGAAAGCTCATGACGACTTAATTTTCAACCAATCAGAAAAAGAGAGATAATTTTCTTCACCTGTAGGCGTTTTATCATGTGATTGGGTAATGTAATTATGTTACATTTGGGAATGACATTTCAACCAAAACTTAATCAAATATTAATGGCTGTAGGAAGATGGAAAGAACACAAAAATCATTCAATACACTCCTCATGCATAGATTGTGATTTAAAAAAAAATCTGACAGATGACAGACAAATGACAATAACAGACAGAAAATGTAATTGCTACGTCTCATCTAATTTACGCAATAAATAGTCGTGAGACAAGAATTGTTAGGTTGATTGATTGATGTACAAAGCGGTAAGCCGTGGTGGCGGTTTTAGTGCGTCGTGCAAAACACTGCAGGATATAATACTATTAGACCTTTGGCCCGAAGAAGCATGAGCTATACGGTGCGTTCTGTCTTTACTTCCACCTCCATTCTTGCTATGATATTTAGCAACATGTGGCGGTATAGAAGATTTGTTAGGAAGACCTGTGGAAGGACTAGTAGTTGTATCAGTAGAACCTTCTGCAAAATCACTATCCGTAGTTACGCTAACATTGCTGCTGCAAGTCTCATCTGCAGAATACCTTTAGGAAAAGAAATGTACAAAGAAAGGCAGCACAATTTATGCAAAATTTATAGCAATTAATGCAGGATATGTACATGAAAAAAACAGAAATGCACGCACACACATTCGTGCACGCACGCACACACATTCGTGCACGCACGCACACACATTCGTGCACGCACGCACACACATTCGTGCACGCACGCACACACATTCGTGCACGCACGCACACACATTCGTGCACGCACGCACACACATTCGTGCACGCACGCACACACATTCGTGCACGCACGCACACACATTCGTGCACGCACGCACACACATTCGTGCACGCACGCACACACATTCGTGCACGCACGCACACACATTCGTGCACGCACGCACACACATTCGTGCACGCACGCACACACATTCGTGCACGCACGCACACACATTCGTGCACGCACGCACACACATTCGTGCACGCACGCACACACATTCGTGCACGCACACACATTCGTGCACGCACGCACACACATTCGTGCACGCACGCACACACATTCGTGCACGCACGCACACATTCGTGCACGCACGCACACACATTCGTGCACGCACGCACACACATTCGTGCACGCACGCACACACATTCGTGCACGCACGCACACACATTCGTGCACGCACGCACACACATTCGTGCACGCACGCACACATTCGTGCACGCACGCACACATTTGTGCACGCACGCACACACATTCGTGCACGCACACACATTCGTGCACGCACGCACACACATTCGTGCACGCACGCACACACATTCGTGCACGCACGCACACACATTCGTGCACGCACGCACACACATTCGTGCACGCACGCACACACATTCGTGCACGCACGCACACACATTCGTGCACGCACGCACACACATTCGTGCACGCACGCACACACATTCGTGCACGCACGCACACACATTCGTGCACGCACGCACACACATTCGTGCACGCACGCACACACATTCGTGCACGCACGCACACACATTCGTGCACGCACGCACACACATTCGTGCACGCACGCACACACATTCGTGCACGCACGCACACACATTCGTGCACGCACGCACACACATTCGTGCACGCACGCACACACATTCGTGCACGCACGCACACACATTCGTGCACGCACGCACACACATTCGTGCACGCACGCACACACATTCGTGCACGCACGCACACACATTCGTGCACGCACGCACACACATTCGTGCACGCACGCACACACATTCGTGCACGCACACACATTCGTGCACGCACGCACACATATTCGTGCACGCACGCACACACATTCGTGCACGCACGCACACACATTCGCGCACGCACGCACACACATTCGCGCACGCACGCACACACATTCGCGCACGCACGCACACATTCGCGCACGCAAACCACACATTCGCGCACGCACGCACACAATCGCGCACGCACGCACACACATTCATGCACGCACGCACACACATTCGTGCAGTGCACGCACACACATTCGTGCACGCACGCACACACATTCGTGCACACACGCACACACATTCGTGCCCACACTGAAATGAATACATAGGCACATTAACCGTCTGATTGCTGAGTTTTTGCAGACAACATATTCCAGGGTTTATATCTCTGGACCTGCTAAATATTTTGAAAACAATTTGACTGAAAGTTGTTGGTGGCAAGATGGTCAAAACATGGTCGACCATGGTCAAATAATTGTTCCTGAAAATGTTCAAAAACTGTTTTAAAAAGGCAATTTAAGCAGTTTAAAGCTTAAGAACTGTTCTTTAGTTTCTCCTGAAAATATTCAAGAGCCGCTTAGGAACATTTTAAGACCTTAAGTGCAAGAATCGTTCTTCAGCAATATGGTGTTTTTTTAGATATTGAGTGACATCTCTGACCATGGTATCAATGTTCATAGTAATAACACACAAATTATCTGCTAACCATGGTAGACCATGATATATCCTGGCCAATAAAGGACGTTGATAATTGTTAAAAATATTGGTGACATATCTCACAAACTGACCATGATATCACTGTCAATAGGAATAACATTGAAATTCTCCAGTGACATCATGGTCAGCAGAAAATCAGTGGGGGGGGGGGGCACGCTTAGTTTAATGAGATTTTTGGCCTCGAGAGGGTTTAGTTTCTGAGTGAGATTTCACTGTTCATCTTTTCACATGTCATCTCAGCTTTAAGCCAACATCCAGTTTCCAGACATGCATATTTCACATTCAGTATTTGCGCAATCACTTGATCTATTATCATAGAAAACACGCATAGGAAGAGATAACACTACAATCCCGAAACAGCAGCAGCGGGGTGATATTTTCTTAAACGCTACCTGGTTTCGTCGATATACACCGTCTCGAGCACGGAAGCAGCATATTCTATATTTTTTATGAGGTCTTCTTTCGGGATGTCATCTTTTTCTAGCCGACGCAAGATGTGCCGTAACCTGGAAACAGTAACAGAAATTTATTACCAACTTCAACGCATAAACAGATTCAGTGGTTTACGATCCTGTGATACATTGCATCGCAAAAGATGAACGCATCCTTGAACACAATATCCTTGACCCATTTAGTCATTAAGCCGAGAATATAATGGCATCTGCATGGGTCGTGAAAACTGTCTATTTGCTGGCAAAGAGACCATTTTTGAAAAGTTGCTACTGCAATGACTGGATCAATAACCGAGCTAGTAATTCCAGTGGTATAAATTTTCAAAAAGTCTTCTCTTCTGTGATTTGCAAATGGACATTCACTTATAGTAGAAACTTAAATTTTCTTTAACAATCATGACCAATGGCCAATAAGGATTAAGGTCCATTAAAACATGAAAAGCAGTGCCCTTAACCCTCTAACACTCACATCAGCCAAAAATGGCTTCTTCAGTGGTCTTGAGAAATGTCCATTTGCAGACCAAAAGAGGACTATTTTTGAAAATTTACCACTGAAATGACTGGCTCGATAACGGAGCCAGTCATTCCAGTGGTAAATTTTCAAAAATAGCCTTCTCTTGGTCTGCAAATGGACATTTTCTAAGAGAAAATTGAAATTTTCTTGAACAGATTTGAGGGTTATGGTAAATACAATACTGCCATATTTTTGATATTACTAAAAACTGTTACATACATGCAAGCTAGTGTTGGGAATTGGTACTATTTTTGTGATCGATGATTGGTTTTATAAACTAACCGATGATCAATTAATAATTGATCATAACAGGTTCTCATTTTTTACCCATTTTGAATGCAGTAATTATAGCATGTTCAAGGATAATAACCTCTTTCAAACCAAGTCGCAGGTATGACAGATTCTTACTAATCTAAGAAATAATCTGTTGAATATTTTGAAACTAATTTGACTGGAGGCTGTTGCTGCCTTAAGCATATTCAACATGCTATTTGCATGGTTGCTCTGAAATTAACATACTATTTCAGTGCTGAAAGAATTAATGTCTTAGAATAAGGAGTAATACTATATAGATGTAACAATTAAATTTAAATTCTTTTCCAAAAAATATTAATTTTCTAGCTTGACCAGTTAAAATATATTAGTCAATTTATAAACAACCAAAATCGATTTCTGAAATCATGATCGATCGGTTGGTTGAACATGAAAATCAATCAATCATCGATCAAATGGATTAATCGGAACAACACTAATGCAAGTTACATCGATATAGCTAGGCTTTTATACAGGGCCTCCACTAGTGGAAGTCCGGGGGTCCTATACTCCCAAAGTTCATGCTTGGACTCCCCAAAAACATACCACAGAAGTGGTGTAGTGCCTCTTTTTTGCCTTGACTTCTCTAAAAACAATGTTTTTAACCAAGTTACAGATAAAAAAAAATTGAACCGTTTTAGAAGTAAGTATAAAGATGAACATATAAATAAGTTAACATATACTTAAGTTAACATATACTTAAGTTAACATATAAATAAGTTAACATATAAATAAGGGGTGTTAATAACAACGTCTCAAACACTCTTGAGTCTTTTAAGATATCCTGGCCCAGGCCAAAAAAGCTTGGATATTCATGAATATCCAAGTTCTGTGGAGCTTGAATAAACCAGCTAATCCCAGCTAATCCAAGATTTTAATCACTTGGAAAAGCTTGGATTAACTTGCTGGTATTGGCCACATAAAATTCAAGAAAATCCGAGAAAGGCCTAGTTAAAGTAAAATCCAAGAAAATTCCAGATAGCTTGACCATTCAAGAAAATCCGAGCTACCTTGAACATTCAAGATAATCCAAGCTAGCTTGCCAGTATTGGCCACTTAAAATCCAAGAATATTCCAGCTACACATGTAGTTTGAACATACAAGAAAATCCAAGCTACATGTAGCTTGAACGTTCAAGAAAATCCAAGCCTGCTTGAATGTTCAAGAAAATCCAACTTAGCTTGGATGTTATTCCAGAAAGTCCCAGCTATCTAGAACTTCAAGAAAATCCCAGCTAATCCTAGCTTTTGAAATAGGTTAGCCATTAACATAAAATGTATGCATGTACACATAAATGCTGCCACACAGAGATTATATATAAATATGTATGCTTAAAAACCAAAATCCTTCATGGGAGTTGAGTTATTCAATAACAAATACAATTTCAGCCAGATATTAGCAATGTATGAGTTTCTGACTGATTTGTCTGTTATTCTTATAGACATAGATTGTTAATGTGCCATATTATTTAGAAAGGCATCATCACTGCATTAATTACATAGAACTGAAAAAGCTATACCAAAACTGGTAATTCTGAATAAATCTCTGGAAATCAATAGAATACATACCTCAAAATACAGTTCTGTTTCCATTTAAGGTTATTGATGCTAAGCATTCTATCTAACAGTACTGTCAGTGTTTCCAAACTATCATATTCTATATATCCATAGCTGGTAATGATCAATGCAATGAATGTACGGTTTGCTTATTTACAGACTTTTTTTAATTTCCCACCAATTTACCAGGTCAAGGTCACCTCTAGTCCTGACTATACAGAACCTGTTCTTGTCTTAGTGCAAGCTATTTCAAGATAATGCAAGGTAGCGTGAGTCTACAAATTCAAGGATATCCAAGTAGCTTGAATTCTTTTATGTCTGACAAAACAAAGTCCTAGAAAATCCAAGCTAGCTTGAATTCTGTCAAATCTGAAAAGTCCAAGCAAATCCAAGAAGCTTGCACTTTTTCATGATGATATTCAAAAAGTCCTAGAAAATCCCAGCTAGCTTGAATTCTGAGAGGGGAGATTTTCAAGAAGTTCAAGCAACTATATAAAGTCCAAGCTAATTCAAGGTAATCCAAGCTGGTATGGGGTGAATAATTTTCCAATAGCTTGGACATTCAAGAAAATCCAAGCTAATCCAAGTTAACTTGAAATTTATTTCACACGGGTGTTCCCAATGGTGTGAATTCAAGTAAAGTCTGAAGCACATTCAGACTTTACTTGAATTCACACCATTATGAACAAGCATCAAGATATCTTAAAAGACTCAGAGTGTTTGAGACGTTGTTATTAACCTCTCTTAAACATGAATACTGCCAAGAATGATAAAGCCGCCACCGAGATGGAGATTGTGATGCCCTCCATTTCGGGGCTCACAATAGATTCCATATATCTGGAATTACTAAAAGAACCATCAACAACAGAGCTAGCCACCAAGAATAGCCACAATACGCCCGCCAAAGGGGTCCATAGCTCAAGCATGGTGGCCCCACCTACCGTGATTCCCGCTAGGGAAAGAGAAAGAAAAAGAAGGAGGGTGGAGGGAACTAAAGAACCCCTCCCCTCCACGAGCCACCAGACCCCTCAATTGGATAAAACAGGCTACAAAAAGCCTGCCATCCCAGATGAGCATGTTAACGCCTACAAACTATGGCATAACTCGGCGTGCAAGGCCGCACGCCTTGAGTACCAACATGAGAAGCTGAGGGAAGCAATAGATAACAAAACAATCCTCCCATTTCTCAACGCCACAGTGTCATTCAAACCAACCAGGCTCAGTCTTCCAAGCTGAATGGGAGAACTTGCGCACAGACGTCAGCAACAAACTGACAAAGTTATTGTGCACACACACTGCCAACAAGCTAGCCGTGGCATATAATGAGACAGGGGGCTACAAGAAAGCCTTCAATGAAGCCGCCAGCCCACAGGCCTTCAGAAGCAGAATTGGCAATAGCAAGTACTCGAAGCCGCCACGAGGAGCGACAACGTTCAAACAGCCAGAAAAGGCGTAGACCCAGGGCCCGCCCACAAACCAGGGTGAGAGGGCCCCACACAAATAGGGACATGCGCCAAAAATGGAACACTCCATATACCCGAGGGCCACAGCAGAGCCGCCAGTTTACCGGTCCCACCAGAACCGCAACATCCAACAGGGATCCAAAACCACTGATGGGAAACACCCAAAACAATGTCATAGAAGAGCTATATAAATATGAGCAGCTTATTCTGGGATAACAGGATATGACTAGGAGCAGAGCTCTAGATAAGCTTTTCAATAATTGGGTGATTCACTCTTAGAAATTTTGTAAATTGAGTTTTTTGGAAATTAATTGGGTTTTTAAAATTAAGTTTTACATTATTAGCAATAGAACAGAAATTAATTGGGTGATTGGCTATTTCGGCACTCATGATGTTAAAAATTAATTGGGTGATTGCCCATTTTTATTGGGTGAAAACGCAAAAACCCTGCTTATCTAGAAGTCTGACTAGGAGGCAAGAAGGATGACTATATCACCTACACGCCATCAACACGCAACTTTACACTGTCAGGGGTACCCGCCACCAATTGTAACAATAATAGTGCGGATACCCCTAATAAAGGTTGTACAACTTATGTTTGCTTCGCCTTTTGTTTTTAATTTCCCTAGTGATATTTTAGACCCAGACACAATAAGTGTCCTAGACAAAGGCCTGGGATTTTGTCCATCAATCTGTGAACCCAACATGGGTCACCTCTATGAAGATCTCCAATCCTTCATCCGACGCATTCGCCTGATCCACTTTTTTACCCCTCACCCTCACCTACCTTACGCCCTCCTCCATCCACCGGCAAACCCCATACCCGCATAATGAAGAAAACTCAATTTCAAGAACTATTGGATAGAAAGTTTGCCCCCCAAAAAACATCCATGCTGCCACCATCCACGGATGTGGCACTGGAATCTTTTGTTAGAGCCGTCAGATATGAATTCAACAGTCACATCCACAGCAGAGTTCCTTGTAATAACCTTTCCATAAAGGAACAAAGAGCTCTCTCCAGTCTGCAACTGAATGACAATATAGTCATAAAAAAGCAGACAAGGGCCAAGCTACCGTCATACAGTCAAGAGAAGACTATACAACGGAAGCTAGGAGACAACTGTCTGACGGAAACTTCTACATGAACTTAGTCTCAAAGAGATTAGACAAAATGGTTCTAGAAGGTGAACTAGATACCACCACGGCTAGTTACTGAGACTGATTCCTAAACAACCAAAGACCCACCAAAGCAGACTCATTGCTAGTCACCATGGATGTGACATCCCTCTACACCAATATACCCAACAATGAGGGCTTACGTGCCGTAGCCAAATACTGCATGAAGCATGGCATCCCTGGCACAATCTCAATTAGGAATCTTCTCACCCTTCTAAAACTAGTGCTGGAGTGTAACAATTTTGAATTCGATGGAGAACACTACCTACAAATAGGTGGGACAGCGATGGGAAGGAAAGCAGCGTGCACATACGCATGCATCTTCATGGCGGATCTGGAAGAAAAACTACTTCAGAACGCGCCGCACCAACCGGCCTTGTATATCCGCTACATTGATGACATATTCATGATATGGGAAAAAGGCCCATCAGCCCTAAATGAGTTTGTCACATACATGAACGCATGCCACCCCACCATCAAGTTCACCATGGAGAGCTCCAGAGACAAAGTTTCTTTCCTGGACACCACCGTCATCAACACAGATGGCCATACAATCAACTTCAACCTTTACATGAAATCGACGGACACACACGGCTACTTAGATTACACATCAGCACACCCCTCTACATGCAAAGACGCAAGCCCATATGGACAGTTCCTAAGGCTGCATAGGATCTGCACTAAAACAAAAGACTACGACATAAACAGCAAGCTCCTGGAGGGCATTTACCTACAAAGAGGATATTCCCGCAACGTAATCACAACGGCCATCAAAAAAGCCAGGTAAAAGAATAGAACCACTCTATTAAAGGCCGGCTCCACACCCTCCCCCAACTCAACGCAGTCCATGAACAGGCCAATTTTTGTCTGTGAATACACATGGACTGGTATTTTCCTTAAAAATGTGATCAACAAATACTGGCCAATACAACAGACCAGCCAAAGATGTAGGGATGCCTTCAAGGAGAAGCCCCTCTTTGGGTATAGAAGGAACAAAACCATCAAGGACACCATAGTTTGGGCCAAACTACCCGACCCCCATATCAGGACCATTGCACATCGCAATCCACTAAATCAGTATTACGAAAAACTGCACCATATGCAGTAACATGGAGAAGACATATTTCTTCAACAGCCACCACACCGGGCTGTCATATAGATGTAAAATTATAGGCAATTGCGAAACACGCAACATTGTCTACCTCCTCAACTGCAAATACTGCCACCAACAATATGGGGGCAAAACTCTCAGAACCTTCAAGACAAGGATCTAAGAACATCTCAGATCCATCACAAACTTCAACAAGAAAGAAAGCTATGACACACCAGTATCCAGGCACTTTAACAAACAAGGCCACACCAGAGCACACATGAGCTACCGCAGCATACAAGTGCTCTCCTCAGACCCCTCCGACCCGGAGTCAACCATCTGGCAAAGGGCGAAAGAGTCACACTGGATCCACCAGCTCCACACAATCGAGCCGACTGGTATCAACTTGGCAGGGTGAAGGCCCGCCCTTTAACACAGATATCGGAGAAAATAACCGATACCTGTGGACGTTGTTATTACCCTAACATATAAATAAGTTAACATACATTTGTATTTCCAAAGCAAAAACCAGAAATATGTTAGTACAATTTTAAACACGATACAAGAAATATTCTATTGAATAATTTGATTTGATTAGAAGCCATTGCTGCCTAGGCTTCTAATGAAAATCCGTCCAAAACTATTCAACAATACGCTTTATTTTGTCTTGGAAGCATATTTTAACTTATTTCTGAGCTAGGCATGCGCGATATTTCTTTGAGTAATCACGAGCGATTGTTTAAAGATGTTGTGAGGACTAGATACCCGATCGCTCTGATTAACTTGATAATCATAATATAGATTCTCCTTTACTAGAAGAACAAAATGCTTTTAAAATTTTTGTAATTGCTCCAGCCAAAGCTGAGATAAGCACATAGCAACCTCCTTGACAACCAAACGTTTTTAGCTATCGCGCTAAACTTGTGACGTCACACCGGGAAGACACCAATTCTTATAGTCTAGAGAGCATAGCTAGGCGCTCTACTGCTGCACATATTAGGAACCTAAGCACCTGTTCTTTGACAATTCATTGTTCACACAGGAACACTACATTGTTAAAGGTGTACAAAGATTCAGTAATAGCAAAGTTGATGATATTTTTGTTGATTAAACTTAAAGGATAGTTCTCATGGTCACGGTTAGAGGTGACAGTAACATCAGATTTCGTGTACGTGAGGCTATATTTAATCAAACCCACACACACACTTCTTGGAATACAATTCTACAAATGCATATATATCTTACTCTTATCTTTCTGGATTGACCACAGGCCTTTGAATTTTCGTCCATCCATATCACTACCACATATCCCCCTACAACATGATGTATATATACCTACTATATATACTGTATATTATATATAGTAAGTAGGCCCCCTATATATACATCATGTAGTAGGGGGATATGTGGTAGTGATATGGATGGACGAAAATTCAAAGGCCTGTGGATTGACTGCAGAGATTTTCCATTATAGATGATAGGCACATGTATGTACACAAATGTACAACTTTTTAAATGACAGTAGGCCTACACAGCTCAGTGCATTTACTATCGCAATTTACCATTGTGCAGACTTATGAATAAATTTATGATTGCAAAATAGCAGTTACTATAGTTATGTGTTTAAAATTAACTAAAATGCTGGGAAAATATAAATCAAATCTAAACTAATCTACTTGCGCATAGTCATCCAGAGTAGGCCTACACAGTTTATTTACAATTTAGGCATCGATCAAGTTGCCCGATGAGGCTTTCACTGCCGTCCGCACGGATATAGTACAACTTAAATAACACATACTGTTGAATATTTTGAACATAATTGGGTTGGATTTCAACCCAAATTATGCTTAAAAATATTCAACAGCCAGGTTCTTGTATCGTGTTCATATGGTTCTAACTAACAAGCTTGTGTTTTTGCGTTGGAAACATATAGTTATTTATGAGCTGCACTGTAAATAAAGACGATACGCCAGCGATCCCTGAACATTCTGTCAGTTCAAATACATCGCCAAAAGCTTATAGATAAACAATTACATTGATTCTAATCACGAGAAATTTCACATAAGACACACACTTATTGTACATTTGTAATCTTCAGAAAAAGTTGTAGCTGCATTCTGGAGCTTATACATATCTTTTTAGATGCCATGCTTTACCGTTGTTATAGGCCTATTATTATGCGAATATGGCTATCCATGAAACCATTAAAAATTAGTAAATATCATGATAGAATTTAAAAAAAATCATGATTTCTTATTTCTTGAAGACTTAGCTTCAACCTGACATAATTTATGTTATGGTTGTGAAGCCTCTCGTGTTAAACGAACGTTTTAAAAATAGGTCACCTTTGTACTACAGACAGTGAAATATTGACACAGCTCACAGCGCCGTTCCCGGTGTGACATCACAGGGAGCGGGGATATGATTTAGATCGAGGTGTCATTTAATCTCGTTATTCGGGCTGCCTAACATATTTCTTTTCACTCCAAGTGATGCTATTGTGTTTATATAGTGTAGTAGACCATAAAATTAATTGAAACTCGTTATCGACCATAAGTCCTCACAAGACCTTTAAGACTAATTGTGATTACTCGATTAATCAGCCTGGGCACAAATTACCCAGACATAACAACAAAGGTATATACGAATGAAGAAAGCTGCAATGGTGTTTAGAAATGTCGATTTGCAGGCCATGGGAAGACAATTTTCTTTTTAATGTATCACTGGAATGCGTGGCTCGATACTTGAGCCAGACATTCCAGTGATACATTTTCAAAAATAGTCTTCTCTTGGCCTACAAATGGACATACAGTCACTGAGCGAAAAGTCAATGTTCGGGAGCAATTGCATTAAAGAGTAATTAAATTGTAGGTTTTGAAATATATGATGCAGTAGAAATTATTCATGATTACTTATTTATTTAATTTTTAATCATAAATTAATGATTTAAAAAATAATACTGATTTTCAATTTAATCATTTAATTGCACAAGCCTATTCTGACCTGTACGGTAATCACAGATAAATGAGGGAGAGAATGGACCTTTCCGGTTTTAGCTAAACCCCGCCCATCTCTAGCTACGCTTCACCCACACATCGCTCATGTTGGGATCGATCAATGTCTGAGCTCACTGACTATAAATTTCCAGAAAACTATACATGTAAGCTGTTGAATATTTTGGAACTAATTTGACTGCCTACGGCAGCAACAGTGTCCATTCAAATCAGTTTCAAATATTCAACAGCATGTTTATTAAATAGTAGAGGCATACAATTTGTACAACCTGTTAAGAGTTAAAGATGAGCCATATAGAATCATTTATGACGTAATGATTATGACGTCATTCTACACCCGTTAATTAGCTGATTATGACATCATATGATGTCATTATTCTGGACAGGTCCCTTACAGGTCATAGAAAAATGCTGTTTAATCCTCATGTTTTCTCTAGAAAATTGCAATTCTCTCATAGAAAATCTTTACCTGCAGACCAAGAGCAGACTATTTTTCACAATTCGCCACTGGAATGACTCGATAACCGAGCCAGTCATTCCAGTGGCAAATTCTGAAAAATGGTATTCTCTTGGTCTGCAAATCAACATTTCTCAAGACTATGGCAGAAGCCATTTTTTCCTAAGACAGGTATCTATCTCCCAAGTTTAATAACTGTATAAAAGTGTTGAAACTGTTTTCACAAAAATGTGATTGCAATATCCCAGCTGGTTTTTTTCAAAACGTGTGCGGCAGGACACAAGCAATAATAAAACAAGGTGATTACGACATATAATCATACAGGGCTTACTTTCATTGCTTTCAAGATAGCATAAGAAAATATTTGTGAAATTAATTTGACCCGATACTTATACAATAATGGGTTCCATTCATCAACTTCCTAATCCAAAATCACGATATAATCTGTAATGAGAGTTAACTACCTATCAAACAGAACAGCCTGTTACAAGACGTAAATCTGGACACAAGGGAGATAACTCATGTCACAAGGGAGATAATTCTTCACGCAAAAGAACAGTTACAGGCAAAACATATTTTTTAACACAACCGTTGATATATGGTTGCTTTATGTTAGCCAGGCATAAACAGTATATCATAGTATACGTGGTTGATGCTGAGAGAAAGTGTTTCCTCTTGCAGCCTAAATAGACATTGTTCTATTGTGATTGATTATGCCTTTAAACCTTACGCTTGACTCTTTGACACTCAAATCTCATCAAGAAGATTGATATTTTCTCATAGAAAATGTCCGTTTGCAGACCAAAACAATATTAGCTTTGAAAATTTATCACTGGAATGACTGGCTCGGTTATCGAGCCAGTCATTCCAGGGATAAATTTTCTAAAATAATCTTCTCATGGTCTGCAAATGGATTTCTCAAGAGCATTACAGAAGCCGATTTTGACTAACAAGGACTAAAGTTCAGTTATATTTACACACACACACAGAATGGACTAACTAATTACTAAAATAGACAGCCACTGTTCTATGGCATAAACATAGCCAAACATATCTATAAGGAACTTCTTGTCATCTTGTGGCAGAAAGTGATGGGTCATTAGATCAGAGATAAGTGAAATACCATCTGTCTCAACAACCATTTAATACTCAACTCGGCAAAGACTACTGATCTATGTAGTTGTTGGTCGAGTCCACTTTCAGGCCAAGTGCTATTTTTGAAAATTTCCAAATGCAGTGACTGGCCTGATTACTCTGCCTTAAACTGGGCATCTGCAGTGTTCATTTATGTCCATTTGCAGATGAGAAGAATAATTTTCCAAATCTGCAAATGGACTGTCCAGTGCGCTTTCGATAATTAAGCCAGTCATTCTAGCTATCAAATTTCAAAAATATCGCTCACCTCCTTGACATGGCATTCGCAAAGCACAAATTGTTGTTTTCTTAAACCCTTCACCCACAAATCCTATAAAAAGTATATTCTTAAGGATATTTAAAACCTAGTCTGTTGAATATTTTGGACTGGAAATCATTGCTGCCTAAGGCAGCAACAGCTTTCAGTCAAATTAATTCCAAAATATTCAAGTTTTCCAGTATGGTTGCCTTGTTTTCTCATGCAACTCAACTGCATTTAAAAACTATCTGTCTTCAAGGTTGTTTAACTTCAAATTTATTTCTCCAGGAATTACCAAATTGACAGAACACCATTTAACTGTGACTGGTGAGGTTTTGTACACAACATATTCCTGCAGTTCTATCTCAAGTTGACCCGCTAAATATATTGAAAACAATTTCACTGAAAGATGTTGGTGGCTAAGCCACCAATAACTTTCAGTTAAATTGTTTTAAAAATATTCAACAGTTTTGACTCATTGAAATTGTTGTCTGGTGGCTTGTAGCAGTGAGACAGTTACGACTAACAATAATATGTTTTCGACAAGCTTTTCTCTGGGGAGCGCTATAAACCTGACCGCATCTAAAGTGAATGAAGAACATTTTTTACGCGAACGATTGTCGAAAATCAATAAAGTCGTCTTAGCAATTTAATGGTCAAGATTTTTCAAGGAAATTTTCTCTCAGTGAATGTCTATTTGCAGGCGAAGAGAAGATGATATTTGAAAATTTACCACTGGAATGACTGACAATTATTGAGCCAGTAATACTCCAGTTGTTGTCAATTACACAACCTGTCTTCTCTTGGCCTGCAAATGAATATCTCTCAAGACCACAGCAAAGGCCGGTTTTGGCCGGCTTGACCATTAATGGGCTGAAATACAGCATTTGAAAAAACCCATTATTATTTATTAATATTATTATTACAAATTTTAACCAGAGTAAGTAGCCCCTTACCTGACTGAGCAGACATGTGAAGCCTCGGGTGTGTCGATTGCTGGCAGCTTATCGGTGCCGAGATCAACGCTTGCATAAGAATCACTATCAATGCTAACAACGCTCGATGATGGACTTGCTGTCACTTTATTTCGCGAGTTTGTCCGGCGTAAAACAGTAAGTGACCCAGACCCTGCACAGAGTAAAACATTCATCGTTGTAATGGGTGTTTCCATTTTTAGCGTATAATGCCCCGTCCATCTCTAGCTAAGCTCCACCCACACCTCGCTCTTGTTGGGATCGCTCGATCTCTGAACTCCCTGACTATCAATTTCCAGAAAACTATACAGGTAAGCTGTGGAATATTTTGGAACTAATTTGACTAATTTCAACAGTGCCCAGTCAAATTAGACAAAATTGATCAGTGCTGCATGCAAATTGACTCCTGTCAATGTAGGCTACTCTTGGACTGCAAATGGACATTTCTAAGCGTAAATTGAAATTACCGTCACCAAATTTGACGATTAAAAGGCTACACTCATGCCAAGAAAATAAAAAATGCTCACGAAACCAGTAAACTAGTGACGAGTTCGGATGCCTAAAGTTACATTCAAATAGGCCAAGGGTAAAATTGAGGAATACGGAACATACAACAGGTTACATGTAGTAACAGATGCATGGATGGATGGATGAGTGGGTGGATGTGTGGCTGAGTGGGTGGATGCGTGGATGGATGTGTGGGTGAGTGAGTGGATGCGTGGGGGGATGTGTGGCTCAGTGGGTGAGCCTGCCAAAATCCAACTTCTACAGTGCCTTTGAGGAACGCCCATTTGCACGTCAAGATATTATTTTTGCGATTTATGACAATCAATTTAAGTCGGAAATTTTCAAAAAATACTATTTTCTTGGTCTAAAAATTTCCTTGAAAAAACACGAGCACTAAAGCGTTGATTATCATGCGATGTTGCTGCCTTCCTAATGAACACAAGTAGCGAGCGGAAAATTTGCTGACTCAGTTAATTTCTTCCACGCCATAAACAACAAAAGACATCATAAATCTGAGTCAGTGCCAGTAATAGTTTCCCATAAGTGACACCGCATGGGCACAACAACGCTGAAGTTTATTTCCTCGAAACCGAAAAAAAAATCACTACTTACATGTATAAGATGACATACACATGTACGTTCAATAGCGTTTATTTGTAAAATCATAGTTCACGAGGAGATGCCATTGCAAGCTGTTTTTGTAAATTGTATGATGCAGAGTAAAATCGCTGTTTTAATTTGTTAACGGCAGACTACATTTTTGATAGGTTTTTAACTCTGGACCGGCTGAATATTTTGAGAACAATTTGACTGAAAGTTGTTGGTGGCTAAGCCACCAACAACTTTCAGCCAAATTGTGTTCAAAATATTAAGCAGATCCAGCATTATCACCCATTCAAATTATTGTTTGGTGACTTGCAGCAGTGAGACAGTAAAAAAAAAAAGATCTAAAAATGTGATTGACATTTACAGGGATTCATTTCCAGCTAAGCTCAGCACACTTTGTACGCATGGTGGAATCAATACTAACCCTTTAATGGTTATGTCGGCTGAAACCTGCCTCTGCCGTAGTCTTGAGAAATGTCCATTTGCAGGCCAAGAGAAGACTATGCTCGGTTATCGAGCCAGTCATTCCAGTGGTAAATTTTTAAAAATTGTCTTCTCATGGTCTGCAAATGAACATTTCTCAAGACTACTGCAGAAGCCGTTTTTGGCTGATATGAGTGCTAACGGGTTAAACACTGAATTTGCAGAATCCCAATTTCACGATAACTATATATAACACTGTCAGGTAAGATATTGACTATTTTGAAAACTAGCTTGACTGGGAGCTGTTGCTGTGTATGGCAGCAACAATTCTCAGTCAAATTAATTTTTTAATAGCTAATATGGGATATATATGACTATAACATCAGGTACTTGACGAGTAACAGATCAAATCCCTCTATTGCAAAAAATTATTTTTGACTTTCAAGAAAGAATTAGTAAGAGACAGTATTATCAGCAAGTCCTTCTGATGATTCAGCGCTGATTTTATCTGATTTGACCAGATTTCCAATAGACAGTAATTCTAATTTTATAGTGATTCATCATGTGATATGGCAGATTTATTGGATCTACTTTGAAGGATGAAGTGATGGCTGACAAAGTCTTGCATCTGAGACCCGGGTACTCTAAAAGCACAAATGTTTGCCTCAAGATTCTACCAGTTTCATGCCATGAGTACAGGTGCACTAATAGGCACTACTAAATACTAGAAAACTTGGATCCCTATGCCTTACGGATGCTTCCTGCCAAATATAATTGAAAATCAGGCCCAGCCGTTCTCGAGAAGTTGATGGACGACGGACGGATGGACACACGACAGATGGGTGCCACGAAATAAGCTCACTTGGCCTTTCAGGCAAGGTGGACTATAATTTAGAAAAAAGAAAATTGACAAAAAATTTGAGTTTTTGCATTGAAAAACCCACTTTCACCCAAAATCTTGGACCTTAGAAAAGGCACATCAACGCATCATAAAGAAACCATCTGCCAAGTTTCATTAAATTATTTTTAACGATACTGTATAATATGGTGTTTATGAGAAAATTGACAAAAAACATGTACATCATCAGTGAAAGAGTTAAAAGAATTTTTCATATAAAAAATTCTCTGGTGCACGCGAAGATGAATCCTTGCATCAAATTTATGTTTTTTTAACATTTGTGGAATTCTTAATATTATTAATTTAAGTCGGCCAAAAACTGCTTCTACAGTGCTCCTGAAAAATAACCATTTGCAGACCAATAAACCAATATTTTAGAAAACTTACCACTAGAATGACTGGTTCGCTAAGGCCCTCACAATTAATTTTTTTGCTTTACAAAACCTCTTAACTTAATTATTTTAAGGCATTATTTTCAGCATTCTTTCTATTTAACAATTTTTTCACTCAGAATTTGTCAGAATTTTCTGTAATTCTTTTTGTTCTCTTTAGCTTTGTTAACCCTCTAACCCTCATATAAACCAAAAACGGCTTCTGCAGTGGTCTTGAGAAATGTCCATTTGCAGACAAAAAGAAGACTATTTTTGAAAAATTACCACTGGAATGACTGGCTCGATAACCGAGCCAGTCATTCCAGTGGTAAATTTTCAAAAAGGCTCTTCTTTTGGTCTGGAAGTGGACATTTTCTATGAGAAAATTTAGATTTTCTTGAAAAAATTTGTGGGTTAAAGTGTTAATGGTTAAGTCAATTAAAGTGGCTTTGCAATAGTCATAAGAAAAATCCATTTGTTGCGGCCAACAGAAGAGTGCAAATGGAGACTCAATGAGAAAATATTTCGGATTTTCTTGATCAATCTTGACAATTAACATGATGGAAGAAGGATTAATACTGTAATAGCTTAAAACTTCTGAACTTGAAATTGTGCATAATCTTTTTTCCACCATCTCCGATCGTGTGTTTTGGGCGGGAATTTTCGTAAAACAAAACATTGAATTAGTCTCGCTTCATCGCGCCAGCCACTCCAGTGGTAAGATTGCTACCATATTCTTCTCTTGCTCGGCAAATTGATGTCTTTTCCCAGAGAATTTCTATTTTACTGACCAATTTTGACCGCTTAAGGTCAAATCGAATGATATACAAATACTATTATTGACCCACTAGAAGCATTTTATGCACCTTAATTCCATATATTAAGTTGATAAATCTATCAAGTAACATCTCTTTAGCCAGAGAAAATAGGTGCTTAGGGCAAATTTATTGCTGGGGGGAAAAGACAGATATTTTCTTTTGTGGCAATGAATGAGGTAAACCCTGAGAAATGAAGAATAGGACAGAATAGACATGTATTAAGGTGATAAGGTACAATGTGTATCAGTAACAGTACGTCTGCTCCAAGCCACCAGACAATACTTTCAATGGGCAATATCTCTGGACGTGCTGAATATTTTGAAAACAATTTAACTGAAAGTTATCGGTGGCTTAGCCACCAACAACTTTCAGTCAAATTGTTTTCAAAATATTCAGCATATCCAGAGTATTTAAGCCTCATGGAAAATAAAATCTGCAGAAATTCAGCAGGTGGGCAGAAATAATGGACATCCCTTTGCATCATATATATTCTTACATTCTATTACATAACATTTATTAACACGTTAACGGTCAAATTTGGTCATGAAAATCCAAATATTCACAGATTTAATGTCCATTTGCAGAACACGAGAACATTATCTTTCAAAATTTACCACTGGAATGACTGGCTCGAGACTCGAGCCAGTCATTTCATTGGCAAATCATCAAAAACAGTCAGCTTGACTTGCAAACAGACATTCTTCAAGAGCGCTGTAGAGGTTGGGGTTTTTTTCCGGCTTGACCAATAACGTTACTCCCTGATTACGCATCACTTTATCTCTCACTCGTTATAAATCATGTAATTGTTTCATGTGCTCATGATAGATATCCTAAAGAATCTCACTGACAAGTTGTTGCTTGCGTGGTATAGATGAGCTAAACAATCTGGGTTGTAAAACTATAATTTTACTTTCGTTGTGGTATTTAAATCTAGTTACGAAACTATACATGTATGAATTTTAATGAAACCCGACATCTTAAAGGTTACAATTATGAATAATTTCAAATCTGAAATAGTTTCTAACATTTTGAGTTTATCATTTCATTTATGTTGTTGTGGATTATGGGCCGTTATTGACAGATTTTTTGGTGGCTCTCTCCCGACCCTGGTTTTTGGGAGTAGGGTAGGTAGGGAGAAATTTCTTTTTTCTGCCAGCGGCTCAAATATATAATCATAATAACGCAATCTCTAAATTATTTAATTTCTAAAACATTTCAACTTGGAATAAAACATTTAAAGCGATTTCTATATAACTCTGACTATAAACTGAGGTACACTGTTACTATTTAACTAGATACATGTATATTAAGAAAATAGAAAATAACAATAATTGTTGAAAGCAAATGGAAATAAAAGATTTAGGGCAAGCAGGTTTTCTACAGGGGCAGTAGGGAGAGGCCAACCAAACAATCCTTTAATGATGGCCTTGGTTAAACCGCTCAGAGTTACTCCGGATTTAAAAAAAAAAAATTAATTTAACCCTTTAACACTCATATCAGCCGAAAATGGCTTCTGCAGTGGTCTTGCGAAATGTCCATTTGCAGACACAGAGATTATTTTTTTTAATTTATCGCTGGAATGACTGTCTCAGTTACTGGCTCAATAACTGAGCCAGTCATTCCAGTGGTAACTTTTCAAAAATAGTCTTCTCTTGATCTGCAAATAGACATTTTCTACAAGAAAATATAAATTTACTTGAACAAATTCGATGGTTAAAGCACAGGCCTTTGAATTTTCGTCCATCCATATCACTACCACATATCCCCCTACTACATGATGTATATAGTAGGTATATATACATCATGTAGTAGGGGGATATGTGGTAGTGATATGGATGGACGAAAATTCAAAGGCCTGTGGTTAAAGGTATAAGGTCTGAAAACCATAATTTGAACTTGAAAATGACAAATAACCTTAGTCTACAATCTCAAGCTCGCTGCCATTAGTTAAAAATTTATCTTGATTACTGGTAAGTTATAGCGATACATCCAGAGAACATGATTTCATGGCATTCATCAAGTATCTAAGTTACATATGTTGTTTCCCTCGGATTAATTTTGTACATTTACTCAGTAGAATGTGTTGAGTTTTCTGAACTTCTTAAAAGATCCTGTAAGTATAAGTTCAACTTTCCAGTTTATCCATCGATCATCTGATGTCATATGACATCATAATTAACTAAATGATGTGTATGATTACATCATAATAATTACATCATGAATGATTTGATATAGTCTGTCTTTAATGCTTAATAGTCTGACACGTTGTACGAATTGTATGTCTTTACTATTTAATAAACATTCTGTCAATTATTTTGAAACTAATTCAGCAGCTTACATGTATAGTTTTCTGGAAATTGATAGTCAGGGAGTTCAGAGATCGATCCATGCCAACAGGGATGTAATTTGGGTGGAGCTTAAATTGAGATGGGGGGGGGGGGGGGCATAGGTAAAAGTGAAAAGTGGCCCATTTGTTCCAATCCCTTATCGTTCTGGGAATAGCTGAATTTAAAGATGCCAGTGGTAGTATAAATTTGGTTGAAGTGGCTGTTGTGCATATTTTTCCTCAGTTCTGAATTGGTGTCTGTAGACTGTTTAATGGTATCTTTGCATATTGCTTTGTCGAACAGAAATAGAATAAGGCAGTTTTGTTTCCTTCTGTCCGTTAATGGTGGGAGTTTTACATTTTTCATTATTACCGCTTGTGCCTTAACAGCGCCTAGAAGCAATCGGAATGCAAGTCATATCTATGGACATTTCCAGTTTATCCATCAAACATGATCTCATAATCAATTATGTGACATGACTTAGGCGGAGATCATAATCAATGACATCAAGTCATGATGTACAACCAAGTTTGTCACAAACACATAATTGATGACGGACTAAGCATTGTTGTACGAATTGTATGTCATTACTATTTAATAAACATAGTGTTGAGTAATAAGGAAGAATTAGTTACTGGGTACCTCTCCGGGATGTAGAAATTGTTTTAGGGAAGCTTTCGTGGCCATCTCGGTCACTTCTTCAGCGCTAACTGACACACTCAAACAATTTCTACATCTCGGAGAGGTAACTAATTCTTCCTTATTATGAATCATCCCGGGATCGGGACCAATTTTTTCGGAAATATGCTGTTAAGTAATTTGAAGCTGACATTCTCCTCACCCACAACCCCACGCCCCTTCAGCCTGTATAGTTTTCTGAAAATTGACATTCGACGAGTTCAGCATCTGAACGATCCCAACACGAACGAATCGTGGGTGGCGCTTAGCTAAAGATGAGTGGGGCATTTTAGATACAAAATATTGAAAACAACATCCGGTCAAAGCTCTCATCAGTCACACATTTCATGCACTAGAAGGACTTTTCAGTTTTTCGTGACAGAGATAATAATCTATGTACATCCTTTTGCTCGTGACATCATCTAAGTACATTCATGACATGTGACATAACCGAGGATTCCAGTTCATCCATCAATCACGTTTACAATCTAAAAGAAATTTTACGACTGAAATGACTCGACAGTGGCTCAGTAACCAAGCCAGTGGTAAACCTTAAAGCAGCGTGACTCTTGGCCTGCAAACAGACATTCACTAAGCAACAATCTGTGGTCGGCTTGCCCAGTAAATGGCTTTATAGAAATAGTACTTAACCCGTTAACACTCATATCAGTCAAAACAGCTTCTGCAGTGGTCTTCAAAAATGTCCATTTGCAGACCAAGAGAAGACTATTTTTGAAAATTTACCACTGGAATGACTGGCTCGATAACCGAGCCAGTCATTAGCGGTAAATTTTCAAAAATCGCCTTCTCTTGATCTGCAAATAGAGATTTCCTACATGTATGTGAAATTTTCTTAAAGAAATTTGACAGTTGCAGAGTTAATGGCAGGGGATCAGTTTCCAGCGTCCATTTGCGGGCTGTGTTTGCTTGTGAGCCGCAAATGGAAACGCGGAATCCTGGGCTTTACTCGATGCGCTCAGAGAATTCCAGGAACTAATGTCACACCAATACTCTAAGCTACTAACTCTGCCCAGACAACAAGCCATCCATCATTTACACATACATGTATGCATAAAAAGTAGATTTGCTTTATTAATCTATATTATAATCAGCAGAGCATTTTGATTTATATCGCAGACACACAGCCAATAAAAACAGGATTATTTGACAAACAGATCTTGTAACATTGGAATATTGACAATTCAAACAGACATAAAAACAGTCACATCTCATAGAAAAGTCAGATTTTTACCATTTCCTACCATTTATCTTAATCCATTCAATGCCATATATCGTTAGAGCCGGAAGACAGCTTTTCTTGCCAGTAATCATTTTAGGGTAATGTGCCTATTTCACAGACACAATGCCGAGAAACAAACCCCCAAAATAACTTAACATGTTTCCAAAACAAAAACAGAAACACGTTACATTGCAGAAAGAAATGTTCAGTTGAATATTTTGACGATAATGGGATTGGAAGACATTGAGGAGCCAATGTCTTCCAATCCCATTATCGTCAAAATATTCAACAAATAATGTTTTTGTTTTTATTTAACTTTTGAAGTATTACACACTAAATGTAGTTATAGAGAAATAATTTTAAAAAACAGGAAATTGACAACAATGTTTTTGCATTAAAAAGTCAATTTTCACACAAACTCTTGGATCAATATTTAGGTGAATCCTTCAAAAGGCACATCTACCCATCATAAAGAAGCCACCTACCAAATTTCATTAAATTATTTTAAGCGATTCTGTATGATATGCTGTTTACGGGAACAGTGACAAAAATTGCATTAAAAAGCCCATTTTCACACAAAATCTTGGAATTCATCAAAAGACACATCCACGGCATACATGTACACTACATTTCATCAAAATATCTGAAGCGGCTCTGTATATGCTGTTTACGAGATATTGTGGATGAACAGATGGACGAACACAGACAGATGGATGCAGTGATTACTTTTCGGTGCAGGGCCCTAATTACTGTCAAACAATTATATATTTCTAAGTCTCTTAATAGAGGGATCATGATTGCTACATTATTCCATGCCCATTTCTTGTTAATTAAGCTCTGCCAACTCTTTATGCGTTTTTGGCATGGATTTGAAACTTTGAAATCTGAATTTCCAGAATCAAAATTTCAAGGCTTCAAAATATTCAACAGAATATTTAACAAACTGGAAACTAATCCTAGAAGATATACAATTTGTACAATTTAATGACATACGGTTCAATTTATGTGATGGAGATACGTTATTTTTATCATACATGTAAATGACGTCAGATACTTGAGTGACAGATGGGATTACTTAACTCTAACCACTCCGATGTCAATATTTTATTTTTTAGCGTGTCAATATCAAAGAAACTGGAGTAGATTTTTCAACAATTTTGGTGGAAGCTGTTGCTGTCTACGACAGCACCATCTCCCACCAAATTTGTTGAAAAATGAACACCAGTTCATCTTTTAATTTAATTTGAAAATGTAAAGTTTTGACACCAGAGTGGTAAGGGTTAATTGTAGGAAGATTGAAGGTGTATTCTTGGTATTACACCTGGCTTGACCATTTTCTTCTACTTTAACCACTCTACTGTTAACATAACCCATTAACAATCCAAGTTGGACAAAATGGCATCTGCACTGGTCTTCAGGAGTGTCCATTTGTAGAACAAATAATAGTATTTTTGAAAATTTACCACTGGGATGACTGGCTGTTCAAGATGTTGTAGGGTCGTGTCTATGTTGTTTGTTATCAACCAAGAATTCAGCTGTCATGAATAAATAGACAAGCACAAACAACATCGAAACCTGAATAAAAACCTCAGGTCTACAGCTGCTCTTTGCTCTTTGGCATTAACTCTTTCACCTACAGATCCCTGAAAAAGTATATTCTTTACGATGCAAAACTTATTCTGTTGAATATTTTGAAATCAAATTGACTGGAAGTCGTGCAATGACATCAATGCGGGACGAGTGTATTAGTAAATGTTCTGTTGAATATTTTGGACTTAATTTGACTGGAAGCCATTGCTGCTTTAATCCTTTAGCACTCATAACAGCCAAAAATGCCATCCGTAGGCGTCTTGAGAAATGTCCATTGGCAGACCAAGGAGAATATTTTTTTAAATTTTGCACTGGAATGACTGGCTCGATAACCGAGCCAGTTATTCCAGTGGTAAATTTTCAAAAATAGTTATCTCTTTGTCTGCCAATTGGCATTTTCATTGAAAAAATTGACATTTTGTTGAGCAAATTCAAGGCTTAAAGGGTTAACCCTTTAACACTCATACCAACCAAAAACGGTTTCTGTAGTTGTCTTGAGAAATGTACATTTGTAGACCAAGAAAAGACTATTTTTGAAAATTTACCACTAGAAAACTATTTTTGAAAATTGACCACTGGAATGACTGGCTCGATAACCGAGCTAGTTATTCCAGTGGTAAATTTTCAAAAATAGTTTTCTCTTCGTCAACAGGTGGCCCTTTCAATGAGAAAATTTAGATTTTCTTGACAAAATTCTAGGGCTAAAGGATAAATGAAATTTAGTCCAAAATATTCATCAGGATGTTTTATTTTGTTTTGGAAACAAACTACGTTATTTCTGAGCTGTACAAACATATCTCTAGGCGAGTTCCTTACTTGATAACTGTCCATTCTTTGAGGCTGATGTCGCCGTATCATCTTTTGCTTTGTCTGGAGGATTGGCCACTGAAAATTAACCACATAAAATACGTTTATAATTCGCATATATATAAATATATGACTTATTAAAAAATATTGAAAAGTTAATGGAGCCTATACACATTAAATCAATAAAATCTGACTGAAATATATCTGAAGAAATGACTTGTCATGTTCAGGTATGGTACATTATAGGTCGCGTTTCATGTTGCGATGTCTGTACAAATGAGTTAGATGTACATACTAATGTTCATGAAACCATGTCATATGCCAGAATGCCAGAATTTATGCTCACATCAAGACTCAAAATATACAATGGGTTGAGTTTTACGTTAATGTTATTTCAAGCAGGGACCTATTGCACAACCATAGCTCATTCTAATTAGATTCGATTACCAAGAAAACAATTTTATGAATAAAGATTAAAGCCAACATTTTAAAGAATGGCAAATCTTATGGTACAGAATTCTGAATATGAATCAAATATTGTTATTCAAGCATCCCAAGCATTCAAATGATTCAAGTTGCATGACCATTATTCTGTTTCAAGAAACCAGTTTCATGAACAGGAATTAAATAGGGTAGATCCGGCGGTCAAACTACATTAAGGTCAATAGATGAAGGGATCTGATCTGGAGAAAGGGCTGCATATATCAGTACCCTAGGATCTTGCACGAATAATATCTCAGCCTTCAAAATTGCATCTCCTGGATTCACAGAACTTAGTACTGCCACTGCCGTATATAAATGGTTGGAAACAAGGATATAAATATCTTATTTCTTCATTACCGCTCTACACCTAGAGTAGAAATGGGGTTATAGGGAACTAGTTTAAAAACTTGGGTAGTTCTCAGTAATAAGCTGACACCCTGTCCAGGATGAGAATAAAAAATTGTCTCAGCCATATAACTGTCATGCTGCTGCAAGCCACAAGGCCATAATTTCAATGAGACAAAACTTTTGACTTGCTGAATATTTTGAAAACAATTTGACTGAAAGTCGTTGGTGGCTTAGCCACCAACAACTTTCAGTCAAATTGTTTTCAAAATATTTATAAGGTCCAGAGATATAACCATTGGAATGTTGTCTGCAAAATCCTAGCAGTCAGACAGTTAATGTTGCTACAACAAATGGATACATTCAGGCACCAAACTCCCAAATAATGGAGTGGATACCCAGGGGTGGTTTAAGATTATGCTATTACCGGCCTTTACATCACTCACTTAGCTCTATACATTTAACTGTCCGACTGCTGCAAGACAACAAACAATAATTTCAATTGGCAATAATTCTGGACCTGTTGAAAATTTTGAAAACAATTTGACTGAATGTTGTTGGTGGCTAAACCATTAACAACTTTCAGTCAAATTGTTTTCAAACTATTCAGCAAGTCCAAAGTTTTGTCTCATTGAAATTATTTTCAAAATATTCAGCGTATTCAGTTAAGCCCCATGGAAAATGTAGTCTGCAGAAATTCAGCAGGCAGACAGTTAATGATCCGTAAAGCATGTTTTACACATACATGACCCTGATTTCTTGCTGACCATGATATCATGATCAACCATGGTCGGGCATGATTCTTTTTCTCACCTGACCATGGTCCCTAAATGACCATGTTAACATGGTCAGTACATCATGGTCAGATGACAATGATAAACCATGTGTGACAGAGTTTGTCATAATTTTCAGAGATTTTGTTATCAACCATTATATCATGGTCACTTGATGGTTAGTTCTTGTGTAACTGAATTTCTACCTCATGACTATGATATATTATGGTCGACCATGGTTAATGTTATTCCATTGACAGTGATGTCATGGTCAGTTAAATGGTCAGATATGCCAGCAATATTTTTAACAATTATCAGTCATTTATTGACCATGATAGATCATGGTCGACAATGGTTACCAAAAAATGTCAATGTTATTCCTATTGACAGCGAATTATCATGGTCAGAGATGTCACTCAATATCTAAAATAACATATTACTGAAGAACAATTCAGGAACAAATTAAGAACATTAAACGTTAAACTTTCTTAAAATGCCCTTTTTAAAAATGTTTTTGAAAATTTTCAGGGACAATTATTTGACTATGGTTGATCATGTTTTGACCATGGTCAATGTAATTTAAGAAGGGAGGCAACTCTTTCACTGAAAACATGTGTCTTTTGGCATTCAAAGTCTTAATTATTCTACTGCACATAAATGATGTAATCATCATTAATTATGTCATTTGAATAGTAAATGCCATATACCAGTACATAGAAACATATACCCGTAACACACTGAATTCTTGTACAAACTTTATTTCAAACAATACCACACAGGCCAAAACAAGGCAAATCAATAAATTGATGTATGTTCCCCGAAGGCATACTCTGCAGAAAAACTGAATGGATAGCCCCGAAGGCATATGCTTCAGGGAAAACTTTGGAACTGTGGCTCAGACACAGAGAAACGAATTTGAAATTGTCAATATATCACCATATTAGGCCATCCTTAAAATATTGTTGGTTTGGGGTAATCAGATGTTAAATCCACAATTTGGGGAGTAGGAATGATTCGGTGGGCCATCATTCTTTTGGTCTGGCAGGATTTGCCCTAACGAACAATTTGTTAAGGATAGCTTAATAAAAGCAAAATCTAAGTTTCTCTAAATAAACACACTTAGACTTTGCTTGGCACCATATGAAAAATACATATAAAAACTATGTCATGCCTTCAAACAGACACTCATGCAATTTTAGGGATAATTTAGGGATGGTTTTGCCCAAAAACTAGGGCTAAATTAAGGGAAAAATTAGGGATTTCATGGCAAATATAGGGATACTCACACACTATAAAGTAAAGATAACTTACAATTTACTGATCAAAACTGCAGTAATCAAGCCTCAAATAATTGATGCATTAATGGGAAGGGATGGCTTTATCTTGAAATCTTGCATTGGGTACTCAATGACACATGAAATTTTTATGAAAATGTGTATTAGTCATACATACAACTAAGCCCGGAGAATATTTCTGGTATTCTTTGTTTTTGTCTTTTCATGTCAATTATTGCTCCCAAATCCCTATGCGCGTTGACTAATATATTCCCCATCTACACGTTATTACCACATATATCAATAAGCAGGTTAGTGCACATGCTCTGTGCAATATGTTACTGATTGCCTTAGTATTATGCATTGTATCATTGCATTCTTTGTGCCATTTACCAGGGTTCAGTAATACAAAAAATGGATAACAGCAACAGTGTACTTTACAGACTCCATTTAATGGCAAATATGCAACATGAGCAATAAATATTTCTTGCCAGAATTGGTCTCTTTTGGTGTACAATTTTTCCGGCTCCACCCCCCCTACACCGGATCCATTTATTATTTAATTTTATCTGAGCAAGATAATGCCCCTCCTTACTTTTCCTTTATTTCAATTATTTAATCTTGCTCAGTCCAAAAACAACAAGAAACTCTAGGTATCAGTAACAATACAGGCAATGAATTACACTAATTGTCTCCAATAAAACTCATAATGGGTTAGACCAATAGTTTCCAATACAACAAGCAATAAGTACAACAAGTCTCCAATATTAAATCAAATGAGTAAAAACAATTTAGTTTTCAATACTACAAGCAATAACTAAAACAAATACTGAGCAGTTTCCAATACTACAGGCAATATTATAAACCAATTGTTTCCAGTGAAAGCAATAAGTAAAACCAAGTCTCCAATACTAAAGCAATGATTAAAACCTAAGCCTTCCAATACTACACTACAGGCAAAGAATAAAGCCAGTAGGTTTCCCATGCTACAGGCAATATGTAAAATCAAGTTTCTAAATACTACAATACAGATTATGGCAATTTAAAACATTAATACAATTCAATAAAAATTAAACACCACTAAAATGCAAATGAAATACTTGGAGGAATTAAGTAACCGTTGCCATTTATACCATGTAACTAACTTACACGCAGCTCAGAATACTCTTTATATCTTTGTCTTCTTATCTAGGGCGTTTCCATATTTATCCAGCATCTTTCTCTTTCTTCGGTTTATTGATTCTCGCTTCTCTTTACATTCTCCCAATGACTTTCTTGCTTGCGCCATTTGCCTGCGAGCAGAATCAAGCATGCTTTGGGCAACAGAAACTTCAGTAAAGTCTTTTGATTTTATTGCCTTAGCTAAACGACTATTTCCATCTGAAAATAACGTTTCTGATACTCTTAAGACTTCAGACATGTCTGCTTCTTTTTTAGACAACGTTTTTTCTTTCTCATTGATGCTCTCTCTTTCCTTTGCTGCTTCATCTCGGTACTCTGCTGCTTTATCCCGTTTCTCCTTGTCCTGTTTAAGCTTACTTTCTGCTTCTTTCCTCTGTCTTTTTTCTTCTTCCAACCTTATTTTGTAGGATGCTGCCGACTGTGTGGCAAAATTTAATAACTCCTTAGTGAAGAGGAGTTTGCTTTAGCTAATGGATGAAGGGCGGCCATATCCTTCATGAGTTGATCTTCTATTGGCAGGTGGGACAACATATATTTTGTGATGGCAACGTAACAACTTCGCATCCTTTTCAATTCTAGGTCAGACAATGTACCAGATGCAGTATTACCAGTCAGCAAAGGTGTATTAGGAAGCTGATTATCAGCTTTCTGTAGATCAATTTCTTGGAGCTTCCCCATAATCACACTCTCGTTAAGATATCTTTGTATTACAGACTTGACAAGCTCTTGTGATTGGTCATGCAACAAATACACCATAGGCCCTTCGGGTTGAAGAATTGTCATGAAAGGTTGAAATACTCGTGCAAGGGAAACAACAAATTTTAGCTAATTAGTGTTGCCTTGTCTTTTATCATTGAACAGAGTCGTTTGTACTTGTCATTACGATCTAGATCCTTCTGTGTCTTGTTTTTCTGTGCTTTTACTGGAAGATGTTTCAAGAAATATTCGGTGATGGCAGGGTAATGCTCCACAATTCTTTCAGCAGCAGGGCCAAGCGTGAGGCATCTACATTCAACATGTCTGATGAAAAACCATTCATGAAGATTCAACTGTGAAAGGACCTGTAAGAAGTCTTCCCGCCTACACGGAGCCTGTTTGAACCAATAATACAAGCTGATACAGAGCTCTTCAACATCAGATCCATATTCCTTTAACCCAGTGTGGAAGGCATTGAGCCGCATGTAGGTTACATGATATAAATGGCAACAATTCCTGTAAGCCATCAGATTTAATTTTTTCATTCACAATATTCCAAACGGATTTATTAACATTTGGCCCATCAGATGATAGGCTTACAAGGTTAATGAGAGGTATCTGATTGCCAGGTTCATTCAATGAGTCTAAAATTGTCTGTGCTACAGCAGTAGCTTTCGCATGACCAAACATTACGGCGGTGAGAAAACGAACATTTATTTGCTTTTCTTCTGTACTCCAGTAATGGATTATAATGTCCAGTTGTTTCTGAATCTGCTTGGTTGCAGTCTCATCAAATGCAATAGTAAAAGCAGTATTGTTGTTTGCTATGTCAGAAGTGAGTTGTCTTTTAAAGTACGGTCCAAGTCCATCAGATACCATGCATGATGCCTTAGTATGACTCATTGTAATACCGTTTGAAACCTCGCCTGGAAACATTGTCTTCAAGAGATCTCTAATACCATCACATGATGCAAAGGAACAGTCCTCAATACACATCTTGTTTACCCACAGCAGTTCTGCCATCTGTATTTGTTCAGAAAGAGCTGGGCTTTGGAAAAGCATCATGGGTATTTCTGTAGCCATTGCAGATTTAGTAATAATCGATGAGGATTTTGTTACACAGACAGTTGTTTTAGCTTGTACTTTCTGTGGAAATGAAAGACGGCACTGATTACTAGAAAACACTATTTTAGTGTTTTCTCTGTGTTTAGTTCCTTTTACATGTGCCAAAAGTAGCAGTTTTCCTGAATTATCACATGAAATAGATTTGTGACACAGAATACACATAAACCATTTTGATAGTTCAAATCCTTGATCATCCTTCTCACTCAACCATGTGATTTGGAATTTTGTTTGACCATGTGGCATTATTATAGTTCAATTATTGCAACAGTTCCAAAACTATTATGAATCCACTGCTAATAATATCCTGAAAATAATGCACAAGAGTATGATTATGGAAAGGGTTTAATAAAATCACACCACCATAGTAATTTTAATTCTATGCATATTGAAACCAGGGATGGGGTCAATTCCATTTTATCAATTCCAATCGGAATTGACCCCAACCCTGATTGAAGCAACTACCTAAATCAAGATGTTACTAGCATATACACCCATATGGTTATATCATAAGGATAACATGTAGCAACACAATAGTTATTTGACAGCATTTCACTTGATGTTAAAAGAGACATGTGGTGTAATTTTATATAACCCTTCCAAGTGCTTCAACACTGGCTCCATTTGGACAGAACTACAGGAGCACATAGTATCCCTCAGATTCCTTCATTGGGATGAGTGAATTCCTACAGTTTACTTTAACATACCACAGTTAAAGTTGTGTATACACAGATGTTGTCTCAAAGGTATCCAATACAAGACAACAACACCTGCAAAACTTAACATGCTGACAAAGAATTAAACAAGACAATGGTTCAACATTGTTTAATAATTAAACCATATGTGACCAGTGGTGCAGACTGAAACGCCGAGCATACTGTGAATTTGGAGGTTGAAAGTTTCCAGTAATACTGGATGAAAAAGTAGTGAAAAGTAGGGATTTTGAAGAAAAAGTAGGGGATAATAGGGAGAGCCAAAAAAGTAGTGAAAAAATAGGAAAATAGGGATCATTTGAAGGCCTGCTATGTTCAAAATGAACAGAGATATTTTCTGTAATAATCAATACCAAGTTTGGTGACCATATGTGAAAAAGTCTTGAAACTATGGCCCGGAGAAACATTTTCTGCGATATTCAGTCGACCATCAAAAGTAGGTCAGCATGACCTACATTTGACCTGCTTTTCATACTTCGCACACCTTCTCGCTAAGATGTATCCACATACCAAGTTTGGTGACCATATGTGCAAAAGTCTTGAAACTATGGCACGGACAAACATTTTCTGTGTTATTCAGTCGACCATGAAAAGTAGGTCACCATGACCTACTTTTGACCTATTTTTCATACTCCGCACACCTTCTCCGTAAGATGCATCCACATACCAAGTTTGGTGACCATATGTGAAAAAGCCTTGAAACTATGCCCCGGACAAACATTTTCTGTGATATTCAGTCGACCATGAAAAGTAGGTCAGAATGACCTATTTTTCATACTCCGCACACCTTCTCCCTAAGATGCATTCACATACCAAGTTTGGTGACCATATGCGAAAAAGTCTTGAAACTATGCCTCAGACAAACTTATATATGGTGAACGGATGAACGGACAGACGGACAAAGCGGCGACTATATGCTCCCGCGAAATTTTTTTCGGGGAGCATAAAAAGCTTGGATATTCATGAATATCCAAGTTCTGTGGAGCTTGAATAAACCAGCTTATCCCAGCTTACTTGGATAGCTTGGATTAGCTTGCTGGTATTCGCCACATAAAATTCAAGATAAATCGAGTAAATCCAAGCAAGGCCTAGTTAAAGTAAAATCCAAGAAAATTCCAGCTAGCTTGAACATTCAAGAACATCCAAGCTTGCTTGAACGTTCAAGAAAATCCCACCTAACTTGGATTTTATTCCAGATAGTCCCAGATATCTAGAACTTCAAGAATACCCCAGCTAATCCTAGCTTTCGAAATAGGTTAGACATTAACATAAAATGCATGCACGTACACATACTTAATGCTGCCACACAGAGATTATATATAAATATATACCGGGATGCTTGAAAACCAAAATCACCTTCGTAGTAGTTGAGTTAGATGTAATACTCAATAACAAATACAAGTTCAGCAAGATATTAACAATGTATGAGTTTCTGGCTGATTTGTCTGTTATTCTTATACACAGAGATTGTTAATGTACCATATTATTTAGAATGTCATGATCACTGTATTATTTCTATGGAACTGAAAAAGCTATACCAAAACTGGTAAGACTGAATAAATCTTTGGAAATCAATAGAATACATGCATACCTCAAAATACAGTTCTGTTTCCATTTAAGGTTACTGATGCTAAGCATTCTATCTAACAGTACTGTCAGTGTTTCCAAACTATCATATTCTATATATCCATAGCTGGTAATGATCAATGCAATGAATGTACTGTTTGCTTTTTTACAAAGAATTTTTAAATATCCCGCCAATTTACCAGGTCACGATCACCTCTACATGACTACAGAACCTGTTCTTGCCTTAGTGCAAGCTATTTCAAGATAATCCAAGGTTGCGTAAGTGAATCTACAAATTCAAGGATATCCAAGTAGCTTGGATTCTTTTATGTCTGACAAAACAAAGTTCTAGAATATCCAAGCTAGCTTGCATTCTGTCAAATCAGAGAAGTCCAAGCAAATCCAAGAAGCTTGCACTTTTTCATGATGACATTCAAAAAGTCCTAGAAAATTTCAAAAGTTCAAGCCACTTACATAAAGTCCAAGCTAATTAAGGAAATCCAAGCTGGTATGGATTGAATAATTTTCCAATAGCTTGGATATTCAAGACAAGAGGCCCAAGGGGCCTGTGTCGCTCACCTGGAGCACGATCAATTTTTGTCAAAATTGTTGGTGGGTGGTTTAGCAGTCTTTTAAATAAGTTTGTGGACATTTTTACAAGTGCAATATGGCCGCCAAACACACAACATTTTGTTTGCCCCACGGCGCCCATGTTTTGTTGATGGATCAACTTACTTTGAACAAATTTTAATGGCCCAAACTTCGGCCCGATCCCTTCACCAGTTCTGGAGGAGTCATTTTCGTGAAAACGAGGTCATCCAAGATGGTCGCCGAACCATTTGGTCAATCAAGTCCTCTTGAACACACTTGGCTTACCTCTTGGCCTAGATGAAGATTCCCCAAGTGGTTTCGGAGATTTTTAACATTTCCTGAAATTGGCCGAAATCCAAAATGGCCGCTAGGCAAATTGGCCGATCGGGCTCATTTGAACAAACTTGGCTCCTTATGCCCTAAGGATGCTTCCTGCCAAATATAATTGAAATCGGCTTGGTAGTTCTCAAGAAGATATTTTTAATTTCCCATTGCTTTAGCATGGGAGCTTTTGACGAGAAAATTATCCAAGATGGCCACCAAACCGTTTATCCGACAGTTTCGACAATTGCAAATTTGAGCTCAGAATACCCAAAAACATATATAGAACCAATTTTGGCCTCAAAATCCATCAAATAAAAAAATCCAATATGTCTGCAAAACACGCTACATTTTGATTGGGCCACGGCGGCCATGTTTTTTGAAGGCGCAACTTCCCTTGAACAAACTTTAATGGCCCTTAGTCCCTAATCATATCTCCCAAATTTTGGCCTGATCCATTCAGCGGTTCTGGAGAAGTCGTTTTCGGGAAAACCAGGTCATCCAAGATGGCTGCCGAACCATTCGGTCAATCTAGTCATCTTAAACAAGCTTGGCTTACCTCTTTACCTAGATGAGGTTTCATAAGTTTTGAATCGATTCCCCAAGCTGTTTCGGAGAATGAGATTTTTAGACATTTCTAAAAATCGGCCAAAATCCAAGATGGCCACCAGCCAAATTGGCCGATCGGCTTCGCTTAAACAAAATGAAATCTCTATGCCATAAGGATGCTTCCTGCCAAATATAATTCAAATCGCCCCAATAGTTCTCGAGAAGACATTTTAAATTTCCCATTGCTTTAGTATGGGAACTTTTGGCAGGAAAATGATTCAAGATGGCTGCCAAACCATTTATCCGATAGCTTCGAAAATTGCAAATTTTTTGAGATCAGAATACCCAAAAACCTATACAAAACGAATTTCGGCCTCAAAATCCATCAAATAAAAAAATCCAATATGGCTGCCAAAACACACTATATTTTGATTGGTCCACCGCGGCCATGTTTTTGGACGAATCAACTTCTCTTGAACAAACATTAATCTCTAATTTAATTTTCCCAATTATATATCACAAATTTCGGCATGATCGCTTCAGCGGTTGTGGGGAAGAAGTCGTTTTTGTGAAAACTGGTTCATCAAAGATGGCCGCTGAACCATTTGGTCAATCAAGTTCCCTTGAACAAACTTGATTCAGCACTTACCCTAGATCATATTTCGTGAGTTTTGAATCGATCCCTCAAATGGTTTGGGAGAAGATTTTTTAAAACATTTCTAAAAACCGGCCGAAATCCGAGATGGTCGCCGGCCAAATTGGCCGATCGGGTTCGTTTGAACAAACTTGAATCTCTATGCCTTAAGGATGCTTCATGTCAAATATAATTGAAATCGGCCCAGTAGTTCTCGAGACGATATTTTAAATTTCCCATTGCTTTAGTATGGGAGCTTTGGGGGGGGGGGGGGGAAATGATCCAAGATGGCCGCCAAACTGTTTATCCGACAGTTTCGAAAATTGTATATTTGAGATCAGAATACCCAAAAACCTATATATTTCAGCCTCAAAATCCATCAAATAAAAAATCCAATATGGCCGCCAAACATGCTATATTTTGATTGGCCCACCGCAGCCATGTTTTTTGACGGATCAACTTCTCTTGGACAAACTTTACTGGCCCTAAGTCCCTAATCATATCTGCCAAATTTCGGCCTGATCCCTTCAGCGGTTTTGGAGAAGTTAGTTTCGCTAAAACGAGGTCAACCAATATGGCTGCCAAACTATTTGACCAATTAAGTTCCCTTGAACAAATTTGGTTGAGCTCTTGCCCTAGATCATATTTCATGAGGTTTCCTTCAATCCCTCAAGAGGTTTCGAAGAAGATTTTAAAGACGTTTCTAAAAATCAGTCAAAATCCAAGATGGCCACCGGCCTAATTGACCGATCGGCTTCATTTGAACAAACTTGGATCACTATGCACTAATGATGCTTCCTGGCAAATATAATTGAAATTGGCCCAGCGGTTCTTGAGAAGAAGTCGTTTAAAGGAAAAGTTGACGGACTGACGGATGACGGATGGTCGCCACGACATAAGCTCACTTGGCCTTTCGGGCCAGGTGAGCTAAAAACTGTAGGCATAGTCGCAGTTCAAAAATCCATCCTGAAATTTCCTATACATTCTCTATGTGGATTTTTTGCCCACGAAAAGGTGGGTAGCTCGAAAACCATTGAGCAGATCAAAAACAAAAATCGGCCTAAATCCAAGATGGCCGCTGGACAAATTGGCCGATCAGGTTCATTTGAACAAACTTGGATCTCTATGCCCTATGAAAGCTTCCTCCCAAATATAATTGAAATCGGCCCAAAGGTTCTTGAGAAGTCGTTTAAAGAATTCCCCATTGCTTTACTATGGGCCCATTGCTTTACTATGGGAGCGTTTGGCGGGAAAACAAACCAAGATGGCAGCCAAAGCGTTTATCCGACAGTCTCGAAAGTGGCATATTTGAACTGGCCACACTGATACGAATATATAAATCAATTTTCGCCATCAAAATACATCAAATACAAAAAAGCCAATATGACCTAGAAATGCAGAATTTTGTTTGGTTGATGGCGGCCATGTTTTTTAATGAACAAACTTCCATTGAACAAACTTGAAAGGTGCTTGGTCCCTAAGTATATTTACAAAATTTCAGCTCTATCCCTTCAGCGGTTCGGGAGAAGTCGTTTTCGCGAAAACTAGGTCATCCAAGATGGCCGCCAAGCAAATCGGCCAATCAGGTTGCCCTGAACAAACTTGGGTCTACCGCTGCCACAGATGATGTGTTATGAGGTTTGAATCAATTCCTCCAGCGTTTTCGGATAAGATTTTTTAGTGTTTCTAAAAATCAGCCATTTTGGCCGACGGCCATCTTGGATTTTAACCGATCCGCTTTGTTTGAACAAACTTAGATCTCTATGCCCTATGAATGCTTCCTCCCAAATATAATTGAAATTGGCGCAGTGGTTCTTGAGAAGTCGTTTAAAGAATTCCCCATTGCTTTACTATGGGCCCTGATTGCTTTACTATGGGAGCCTATGGTGGGAAAACAAACCAAGATGGCAGCCAAACCGTTTATCCGATAGTCTCGAAGGTGGCATATTTGAACTCGCCACACTGATAACCATAAATAAAGCAATTTTCGCCATCAAAATACATCAAATACAAAAAAGACAATATGACCAACAAATGCTAAATTTTGAATGGTTGATTGCGGCCATGTTTTTTAACGTATGAACTTCCCTTCAACAGACTTGAATGGACCTTGGTCCCTAAGCATATTTACCAAATTTTAGACCTACATGTATCCCTTCAGCGGTTTGGGAGGTCATTTTCGCGAAAACTAGGTCATCCAAGATGGCCGCCAGGCAAATAGGCCAATCAGGTTGCCTTCAACAATCTTGGGTCTACCATTGCAATAGATGATGTGTTATGAGTTTTGAATCAATTCCTCCAGCGGTTTCGGAGATTTTTGTAAGTGTTTCTAAAAATCGGCTATTTTGGCCGGTGGCCATCTTGGATTTTGGCCGATCGGCTTCATTTGAACAAATTTGAATCTCTATGCCATAGGGATGCTTCCTGCCAAATACTGAAATCGTCCCAGTGGTTCTTGAGAAGAAGTCGTTTTAAAGGAAAGGTTGACGGACGGACACACGACGGAAGGACACACGATGGACGGTCGCCACGACATAAGCTCACTTGGCCTTTCAGGCCAGGTGAGCTAAAAATACAATTTTATTTCACACGGACAATGTAGGTTAATGCTTACAATGTTGTAATCACTTCTCTGCCTTTTGGCTTATCACCATTCAAAATCATGGTCTGACCATGTTCCGTCGTCGACCATCAATCACGGTTTTATCATGGTCATAAGAAATTTATTGATCATGGTTTGACTGTTGTGCCATTTAACTTGCATGGTCAATGGTTTTTCATGGTCAAACGATGTTGACCATGGTTTGAAAATGGTTAGAAAAACAGGGGACTTGATACAATGGTAGGATTCATTTCTTGCTACGCCATGCACATTTATTAAGCTAAGTTCTGTCCTGAACCCGTACTAATCGATTTATATACATGTACTTTGAAACTGAATTCCCAGAATCCCAATTTCAAAGTAAACATACAGGCAACAACTGGGAGCAGTCAAATTAGTTTCAAAATATTTAACATAATGTTTAATAAATTGTATATGAATTCATCAAAGACATATGTAACAATTCGTACACTTTCCTGCTGGACTTTGATTTTCAGCACACTCTGAGTTACATCATTTTGATTTGACAGACATTTCTCTTAACAATTATCTTGACTGGACATCGCAGCGAATCATCTTTTGACTAAACACACTGCTCAAATTCAGCCTTGGGTGTTACTAGTGAAGCTTCATTTGCAGACCAAGAGAAATTATTTTTTTAGAAACCCTAAATCAGTGGCTCTGTAACCGAGACCATGATTCCAGTGGTAAATTTTCTTAAATATTCCTTGGTCTGAAAATGACCATTTAAATCACAAAATATCTATTTTCTTGAGCAAATGCCAAGTGGTTAAAGTTGTTTAGTTTCTAGATCTGTAATTTACCAGCGAAACTTAACAATCATTCTATTCCCAGATGGCTAATAATGACAACGAACAACAATTCTAGCAGTACGGCAATGTTTGCCAAAATGTTTTTTCAGCTGATATAATCAAGGTAATGTGCTCAAGTTATTTATTGATATTGCCAAACAGGCTGCCCATGGTGAACACCACAAGGGATATTATGGGACAGTTTTTTTAAACATTGTAATGGAACGAATGAGTAGCTGCAACTCTTGGTGATGTAAGAGAGCATCTGGGTGGGTGCATACAATTTATCTTATCTTAGGTTAATCACCGCGTTACAAATTTGTCATGTTTCTTTCATTTGTATGTACATTATTTATAACTTGTGGCTTGAATGAGGATGGTGCTACATGTTGGGTTTAACTACCTGGCTGCTGCAAGCCACCAAACAATAATTTCAATGGGCAATAACTCTGGATATTGAATATTTTGATAACAAATTGACTGAAACTTGTTGGTGGCTTAGCCAGCAACAACTTTGAGTCAAATTGTTTTCAAAATATTCAATATGTCCAAGGTTATTGCCCACTGACATGGTAGTCTGCAGAAATTCAGCAGGCAGACAATTAAGGGCTGCCATGGCAATAATAACAGCTTTTAGCACCAATTAACTACTTTAATGGTCAGGATTAAACTGAAATTTCATAATTGCAGGCCAGGTTTGTTTTTGAAAATTTTCTACCGGAATGACTGGTTCAGTCATTGGGTCAACCATTCCAGCGGTAAATTTTTATTTAGAACAAGATCCAATGTGTGTCGAGCTCTCAAAAATGTTTTGCCGTGTAATACACATCATATGTTGCTATCACGAGGAAAGGATAGCAATCATATATACTATTGTATAGGTCATGCCATAGTTAGGCCTGGAACTCATTCTGTAAGGAAACACTTAACATAGAGCTCTGTTAAATTAGCAGAGCAGTAATAAGTTTCTCCTACGGAATGATACATTTTGTTAGAGCACTCTGCTAGTTCGCGAAACATGTTTAGAGGTGACTCGCGAAAAACAAAACATGCTTTTAATCTGTGAAGTAATTGCACGTGAAACAACATCATAAGTCGTCACAGAGGCATATATTATGTCGCAAGTGTATCACGCAAAGGATGCTGGGATAGCGTTTTCTTAGCAAACATTTGCATCAATATTTTAATTCAAGATAATCCAAGGTAGTATAGAATAGTTTTGTTATAGAGCGCTTTAACACGCCAAATGATACAATGGTAGGATTCATTTCTTGCTATGCTCAGCAACCTTAACACTTTAACACTCACATCAGCTAAAAAGGGCTTCTGCAGTGGTCTTGGGAAATGTCCATTTGCAGACCAAGAGAAGACAATTTTTGAAAATTTACCACTGGAATGACTGGCTCGGTTATCGAGCCAGTCATTCCAGTGGTAAATTTTCAAAAACAGTCTTCTCTTGGTCTGCAAATGGACATTTTCTATGAGAAAATTGAAATTTTCTTGAATAAATTCAAGGGTTAAATTGTTAATTGAAACAATTTTTTTGCATCTCCTACAGAACGTAATAGACCTATAAGCATGGCATTTTATTGAGCTACATGTAGGAGATCTTTCACCTGAGTTTGGTTGAAATCGGTCAAGCATTTAATGAGAAGTAGCCATTTAACTGATTTCCCAAAACATTCAAGATGTCCAGGCAAAAAAAGCTTGTATATTCATGAATATCCAAGTTCTGTGGCGCTTGAATATACCAGCTAATCCAAGCTTTTAATAACTTGGAATAGATTGGATTGGCTAATTCAAGAAAATCCAAGGAAGGCCTAGTTAATGTAAAATCCAAGAAAATTCCAGATAGCTTGAACATTCAAGAAATTCTGAGCTAACTTGAACATTCAACAAAATCCCAACTTGCTTGAACGTTCAAGAAAATCTCACCTAGCTTGGATTTTATTCCAGAAGTCCCAGCTATCTAGAACTTCACAAGAAAATCCCAGCTAATCCTAGCTTTTGGGTTATACATTAACATAAAATGCATGTACCTACACATAACTGCTGCCACATAGAGATTAATATAAATATATATACCGGTATGCTTTAAAACCAAAATCACCTTCATGGTAGTTGAGTTACATGTAATACTCAATACCAAATACAAGTTCAGCCAGACATTAACAATGTATGAGTTTCTGACTGATTTGTCTGTTATTCTTATATACAGAGATTGTTAATGTACCATATTATTTAGAAAGTCATGATCACCGCATTATTTCTATGGAGCTGAAAAAGCTATACCAAAACTGGTAACTCTGAATAAATCTCTGGAAATCAATAGAATACATACCTCAAAATACAGTTCTGTTTCCATTTAAGGTTACTGATATATTTTATATATCCATAGCTGGTAATGACCAATGCAATGAATGTACTGTTTGCTTTTTTACAGACTTTAAATTTCCCACCAATTTACCAGGTCAAGGTCACCTCTACATGACTACAGAACCAGTTCTTGCCTTAGTGCAAGCTATTTCAAGATAATCCAAGGTAGCGTAAGTGAATCTGCAAATTCAAGGATATCCAAGTAGCTTGGATTCTTTTATGTCTGACAAAACATAGTTCTAGAAAATCCAAGCTAGCTTGCATTCTGTCAAATCAGAAAAGTCCAAGCAAATCCAAGAATCTTGCACTTTTTCATGATGACATTCAAAAAGTCCATAGAAAATCCCAGCAAGCTTGAATTCCGAGAGGTAGGATTTTCAAGATGTTCAAGCCACTACATAAAGTCCAAGCTAATTCAAGGAAATCCAAGTTGGTATGGCTTGAATAATTTTCCAATAGCTTGGATATTCAAGAAAATCCAAGCTAATCCAAGTTAACTTGCATTTTATTTCACACGGACAATCCCAGCCAAGCCAAGCTTTTAATAACTTGGAATAGCTTGGATTAGCTTGCTGGTATTGGGCACATAAAATTCAAGATAACTCAAGAAAATCCAAGACGGGCCTAGTTAAAGTAAAATCCAAGAAAATTCCAGACAGCTTGAACTCTCAAGAAAATCTGAGCTAACTTGAACATTCAAGAAAATCCCAGCTAGCTTGCCGGTATTGGCTACTTAAAATCCAAGAAAATTCCAGCTAGCTTGAACATTCAAGAAAATGCAAGCTTGCTTGAACATTCAAGAAAATCCCACCTAGCTTGAATTTTATTCCAGAAAGTCCCAGCTATCTAGAACTTCAAGAAAATCCCAGACAGTCCTAGCTTTTGGAATAGGCCACACAGAGATTATATATAACTATATACTGGTATGCTTGAAAACCAAAATCACCTTCATGGGATTTCAGCTACATGTAATACTCAATAACAAATACAATTTCAGCCAGACATTCTTATACACAGAGATTGTTAAAGTACCATATTAGAAAGTCATGATCACCGCATTATTTCTATAGAAATGAAAACGCTATACCAAAACTGGTAATTCTGAATAAATCTCTGGAAATCAATAGAATACATGCATACCTCAAAATACAGTTCTGTTTCCATTTAAGGTTACTGAGGCAAAGCAATATCTAACAGTACTGTCAGTGTTTCCAAACTATCATATTCTATATATCCATAGCTGGTAATGATCATTGCAGTGAATGTACTGTTTGCTCTTTTAAAAAGACTGTAAATTTCCCACCAATTTACCAGGTCACGGTCACCTCTACATGACTACAGAACCTGTTCTTGCCTTAGTGCAAGCTATTTCAAGACAATCCAAGGTAGCGTAAGTGAATCTGCAAATTCAAGGATATCCAAGTAGCTTGGATTCTTTTATGTCTGACAAAACATAGTTCTAGAAAATCCAAGCTAGCTTGCATTCTATCAAATCTGAAAAGTCCAAGCAAATCCAAGAAGCTTGCACTTTTTCATGATGACATTCAATAAATCCTAGAAAATCCCAGCTAGCTTGAATTCTGAGAGGTGGGATTTTCAAGCCACTACATAATGTCCCAGCTAATTCAAGGAACTCCAAGCTGGCATGGGTTGAATAATTTTCCAATAGCTTGGATATTCAAGAAAATACAAGTTAATCCAAGCCAACTTGAATTTATTTCACATGGGCGGCCACCTGAAAAATTTACCAATCAAAATTTTGTATACAAGTTCTGAAGCATACCCCCCTTAATAAGGCTAATTCCAGCCAGTCTGGAATCGCCCGAGCAGTTAATGTGTAGCGTTTTAAACAATTTTCAGCCATTTTCATTAAAATTCAAGATGGCCACCGAACAAATTGACCAATCAAAATTCTGTATAAGGATTCTGAAGCAGCCTACGTTAGGGTCCTTCCAGCCAAGTTTGATTGAAATCGGCCAAGTGGTTATCGAGGTGCAGCCTTTTAAGTGATTTCCAAACATTTTCCGAAAATCAGATGGCTGGCGGAAAAATTTAACAATCAAAATTTTGTATACAACTTCTGAACCATACAAACGTACTATCCTCCCAGCTAAGTCTGGTTGATATTGCCCAAGCAGTTATTGAGTAATGTTTTAAACAATTTCCAGCCATTTTCCAGAAATTTCAAGATGACCGCTGAAAAATCTACCAATCAAAATTCTGTATATTACTTCTACCGCCTCCCCCCACCACCCCCCCACCCCCACCCCACCTCCCTACATCATGCCAAATTAATTTGAAATCCACCAAGCTGTTAACAAGTAGTGTTTTTAAGCAAAAGTTGACGGATGGTCGTCATGGCATAAGCACACTTGGCCATTCTGACCAGGTGAGCTAAAAATAATGTCCCAACTATACATGTACATATATATATACATATAGTACCAAAGCTATTAGAAGATAGCAAATAGCTAACCTGTATATATATATATATATATATATATATATATATATATATATATATATATATATATATATATATGTATATATATATATATAATATATTAATTGTTATAGGATACCAGATTGCGCTTGCCTTGCATGCGTGTGTGTGTGTGCGTGTCTGGATGTCACAATGTATGCATGTATATATTCTTGTACATGTATGTATAGTATATACATGCGACACCAGCTAGCACAAACACCTGCACACAGCAACAGTCTGTTATTCACACATACACTTACTTTTCACTGACTGATAAATTTCTAATAATTCCACCAAGCAGTTTTGTTAGTCCGGTAATTATTCCTGCCTATCATTCTACTCACGCACCGACATACATAGACTATGATGATGTTGATGATCGTGATGCTCAGCACATCAGAGAGACTGATCGCCACGTGCATGTGTATTAATGGTTAGACCACGACAAAGCGCACAACAAACTAAAACACACATGCTGTTTGTCAGGCAGATTGTACAAGCACTGAGTAGAATTGGCAATAACTTCTACAACAACTGTGGCTGGAGGAGAATTTAATTGACTTCCATGAAGTACACCCATTGATTAATGGCAAAAACCATCAAACGATATTTAATATTCTAGAAATACCTGGCATGATAATTATTATTATGATATGAGTTAATTAACAGTTTAACGCTCAAGGTTTCTCAAGAAAAAACTAATTTTTTCGTCAATGATTGCTAAGAAGTCTATTTTTCAAAATGTATCGCTGGGGTGGCTGGCATGATTATCGAGCCAGTCATTCCAGTCATGTCAGTGGTAAATTTCCAAGAATAGTAGTCACTTAACAAGCAAATGTACATTCCTCAAGGTAACCTCTGAGGATGGTTTTGCTTAGTATTCTCATGAAGAAATGCCCCTCGCGATTATTTTTTTAAATCGTGAATTTATATGATTAAAAATTATATAATCGAATAATTGTGAATAATTTCTACTGCATAAAATATTTTAACTCCTACCTTTTAATTACTTTTTAATGCGATAGATTGTGAAAATTGACATTTGCTCAGTGAATGTAAGTCGATTTACAAGGCAAGAGAAGACTATTTTTGAAAACGAATCACTGGAATGACTGGCTCGATTCTCGAGTCTCGAGCCAAGTATTCCAGCGATACCTTTTCAAAAATAATCTTCTTCTGACCTGCAAATGGACTTTTCTCAACACCATTGAAGCTTTCGTCATTGATATGCTTTTTGGTGTTATGATTGGATAATTTGTACCCAAGCTGATGAATCGAGTAATCACGATTATTCTTGCATAATCGATTGTGATCACTCAAAACAACAAGCATTCTGTAAGTATTGCTTTGCAATACATGTCCCCTACCTAGTGATGTAAATCTTTAGAGATTGACAGTCAAAAACTCTATTAAAAATTGGCAGGAGCAGCTGAAACTCGAAAGTGATCTGTAACGTCTCATAGCAAAGCAATAAACCAAGTTTCAATGTAAAAATGTATGCAAACGCCTGAAACACAAACTTGCTCTATAATTTCTCATAACAAAGCAATGTACCAATTCACAGTTGAATATCTCGAAGGGCTGCGAAAAATATTGTGGAAAACTAATATTTTTGGTATTTCATAAGTCGAAAGGGGGAAAATTGAAGAAAATGTCTGAAACTAATACCTGCTCTAAAATGCCCTATAATAAAGCAACCTACCAATTCTCATTTGAATCCCTTTATGGATAACATTAAATCAAATTACCAATTCTCAGTTCTGATAACATTAAATCAACTTACCAATTCTCAGTTGAATATCTTGAGAAAGGGGGCATAACTCCATGAAAAATTTACGAAAATGTCTGAAACTCGAACTTGCTCTGTAACTCCTTATACTAAAGCGATGTACCGATTTTCCCTTAAATATCTTGAAGGAGTGCGAAAAAATTGCGGAAAGCTGATATTTTTCGTATTTGTTAAGTTGAAAGGGGGCATAACCCCATAAAAAATGTACGCATACGCCTGAAACTCGAACGTGGTCTGTAACTTCTCCTAACAAAGCAATGTACCAATTCTCAGTTGAATACCTTGAAGGACTGCGATAGACGGATGGACAGATGGAGTGCAAACCTATAGTCCCCGCCCCCCCCCCCCCAACTGGTAGGGGACTAATAATCGCACAAGCTTAGTCACTGCAAAGGCTGATTAGGACCTGCTTGACCAGTAAATGGTTAAATGAAAACCAATATCTTTATGGATGGCTTGCTTGACCATTATCCCTTTAATGGTCAAATTTGGTCAAGAAAATCTCACTTTTCTCATAGTAAATGTCCATTTACAGGCCAAAAGGTTATTTTTTAGATTTACCACTGGAATGACTGGCTTGGAACCGAGGCGGTCATTCGTCGTGAATTTTCAAAAAGATTCTTCTCCTGACCTGAAAATGGACATTTGCCAAGACCACTGCAATGGCCGGTAAAGGATTAGTCCGGCTAAGTATTTTGAACATAATTTGAAATAAATGATTTGCTATCTAAATGTTTCCAAACTTCAGTCAAATTGTTTTCAAAATACTCATTTGATTTCAGCGATAAGTTAACTTCTTCAAAACCATACAACTGTGTCTCTCAGATGAGTCGAGAACGAGTGAAACAGTATTTATATAATAAGCGCAGCACATCTGACACGTGTAACTGGCTGCCTGCTGAATTTCTGCAGACCACATTTTCCATGGGGTTTAATTCTGGATATATGGAATTGTGTCGAATAGTTTGAAAACAATTTGGCTGAAAATTGTTGGTGGTTATGCCACCAACAACTTTCACTCAAATAGTTTTCAAAATATTCAGCAGGTTCAGAATTATTGCCCATTGAATTGAAATTACTGTCTGGTGGCTTGCAGCGGTCAGTCAGACAGTTATTCTTAAAAATAGAAAACACACTTAATTAATAAGGTAAACCACCAGGTACACATAATGGATGACCGCCGGTCGTAGTGGATACATGTGATGAAGAGGGTCGGGCAGGGTAAGCACAAATTTGAGCAATGATCAAGTGGAATGGGCGGTTGAGGGTGGGTGGGTTGGTCATGTGTTGTGTTTTGAAATGAGTATTCCACATAAATGAGGGTTAAGTATGATAGATAGTAGGAGAATAGTTGTAAAATGAACAAATTACACCCACTTTTGAGTACGTTTTCTGCTGTTCTGACAATACCAGAAGCATGTGCGCGTGTTTAAAGTTCTGAAACTCTTAACCTTATTCTGTCAACACATCGTTATTATGAATGCTGATTAATAAAAAAAACATAGGAAATAATTAATGAGCTACAAGGGGAGATAAGTCACACACACAACGAGAAAATATGACTACTGGGTACTGATTAATAACACCTTTAAAGTGAAACCAACCTCAACATCATCTGCAGCCGCCCCCCACCCCCACCCCACCTCTCGACCACAGTAACAAATTCACTGTTTGTCACAGGCATGCAACCTGACCGTGGTCGATCATGGCAGGGTTTGAAGATGTCAGTGAAAGGCGCAGGGCAATGTTGCCTTAATGGCTTTCAAAATTTTAGGTGCACTAAGGCAATGTCTCGGGACATCAAGGCAGACCATGGCTCCTGAAGAAGAGGCATGACAGAAACATTTGGACTTTCTCAAGCAATCAGAATCAAGAAAGCCTTATTCCTTACTAGTACTATAGAATAAACACTACAGTCAGAGAGGTTGTTGAACAGTGCTGCTGTCTACAGACTGTATAGAGGGCATTTGCGTGGATACTTTATTTAGCTGTGTGTGTATGACAGGCACCAAGGCAATAGAAGAAGGCATCAGATGCAGTTGTTGCCTTACATATGCCTTACATATGGAGCAGCACTAAGGCAAAATGGAGGGGCACTAAGGTGCGCCCTGCCATGGTTGACCGTGCTCAAACCATGGTAAACCTCTAGCTCGACCATGTTCATACAATGGTAGCCCATGTTTGGACGTAGTTTATTTCATATGTAAATATTTGTATGGCAGCAGAGCATATTTTATGTCCACATGCCATTAAGTCAGCATTCGACTTCCATTTGGTAACAAAGTAAATGTGTGACAGACTATACATTGTAGAACTTACAACCTAATGACGTACATAATATAAGCACATGCCAATCATGTCGTGTCAGTGACGGTAATAGTCATGAAGATATAAAATATTGATCAAAATTTCAACATATGAACGACTATGAAAATATTGGAATTGTTTACCTAAATTAGCATTGTATGAGATAAAATTTATACATACATGTTTATTATTATGTTTATATATAAAAACTTAATTCAGTGATATTTTTAATTTTTGAAATCAGTAGATCCGTTTTCAAAATTTCAAAATAAATGATGCTTTCAAAATTAAAAAATTTAAACCAGTGGTATTTTAAAATTTTTGAAATCAGCAGATCTGTTTTAAAAATTTTAAAATAAATGATGCCATTTATTTGACACCGTGACAAACAACAAATGAAAATATTAATTATGAAAGCTACAACTGTGTATAGAAATAGCCATATGGAGGCCAAGAGATGACTATTTTTGAAAATGTATTACTAGGATGCCTGGCTCGATGATAGACAATCATGAGTGAGTCGTCATTCCAGTGACACATTTTCAAAAGTAGTCGTCCATTGTCCAGAAATGGACATATATTCGCTGAGCAAAATGTCAATTTTTCTGACCGATCGCATTAAAGAGTAATTTGAAAAGGGTAGGTTTTGAAATATTTAATGCAGTAGAAATTTTTCCTGATTATTTGAGTCTTTAATTTTTAATCATATGCGTTCGCGATATAAAAAATAATCGAGATTTTCAATTAAATCACATCATCGCGCATTAGCCTAGCTTAATGAGTATACATGTAGTTAAATGAAAGCCAAAATTTTGATGGATCGCCTTTTATACATGAATGGACTGTTAAACATGGATATTAATCCAAAAGGCCTCAGGGGCGATGGAAATCCATCATGATAACAGATAAATATTCGATTGAATATTCTCAGATTAATTTGTTTGGATGTCATTGCTGTCGAGTATCATGTCATGAGTGAATTATTAATGATTTCAAATGCAAGTTTGATCGACTGCCTTGAATGGGACCTTTCTGAGGACAACATCATAATCATTTACAATGTACGTCATGAATGACATAGATAAGTTCGTCACGAAAAGCTTAATTGATGACAGACTAAGCGTTGTTGTACAAATTGTATGGGTTTACTATTAAATAAACATGCTAATGGATATTTTGAAACTAATTTGACTGGGCACTGTTGCTGCATTTGACTGGGCGCCGATGCTGCTTACCCGTAGTTTTCTGGAAATTGAAATTCATAGTGCAGGGATCGATTGATCCCAACACAGGCAAAGAGTGGGTGGAGCTTAGCTAAAGATGGGTGGGGGAATAGCTAAAACTAGATTACTCGATTATGTGTCTACCCCGCTCAAGAAAACAAGAATCTGAATGATGATAATCCTCTGAACCTCTAATAACAGCTGGTCTTTAGTATGTTTAAATCTTCAGTGGTCAAATTTGGTCAAGAAAATCTAAATATATCCTCATTGAATGTCCCTTTGCAGGACATGAGAATGCTATTTTTGAAAATGTACCAGTAGAATGGCTGGCTCGTTTTTCGAGTCAGTCATTCCAGTGGTAAATTTTCAAAAAATAGTATTATTCTGCCCTTCAAATGGACACACATCAAGACCTGTGACTGCAGAAGCAGGTTTTGATCGGCTTGACCAGCAAACTGTTAACTTGACAATGTATGATCTATCTATAACTAATGGCACGCTCCGATACAATTCAACCCGAACATCGCTATCAGTCTCGATAGAATGTCAAGTGGAAAAAGACCCAATGACAGACTAATCCTGACAGATGACCAGCTATAAATGTGTATATAAAATGAAGGATCATTGATCCCTAGTTTCTATTGTAATCATTGGCATAGAATTGTGTAGACTAAGCAAGATAAACTCAGAAAGAATTATCGGAGGCTCGATTCTAAGGGCACAATTCCACATTTTTCACAAACGAGAAGCGAGATGACAATAACATCCCAAATACATGTACCATTTGTACCCTTTAACTGCATAGCTGATTAAGATGGTAAATTGCATATTGATCTATTTGTCCGTCTCTCTGTCTGTGTGTCTGTCTGTCTGTCTTCTGTGACTGACGTAATGGCCCATAGGCAGCAACAGCGCCCAGTCAAGTTAGTTTCTAAATATTTAACAGCTTACCTGCATAGTTTTCTGGAAATTTATAGTCAGGGAATTCAGGGATGGATCAATCCCTACACGAACGAGGTGTGGGTGGAGTTTGCTAGAGATGGGTGGGGCATAGCTAAATCTGGGAAAAGGTCCATTACAACCTCAACATTTAGATTCTTGAAGATCCCTCTAGAAGCAGTTGAGTTATTACGTCAGTCACAGACAGACAGACAGACAGACAGACAGACAAATAGATCAATATGTAAGTTACCATCTTAATCATCATTGAACAATGTTTATTAAATGGTAGAGTCGTACAACGTGTTGGACTATTAAGCGCTAAAGATGGACTATATCAATTAAGTCATTCATGATGTCATGATTATGACATCATCATTCACGTCACGTAGTTGATTATGATATCACATGATGGACAGATAAACTTGGAAAGGTCTATTGGGGTCCTGAAGACCACATACTTTCTGCGGAGTCAAACCAAGACTGCAAGAGAAGGCTATTTCTTAAATTTACAACTGGAACGGCTGGCTTGATTATCTATGAGCCAGCCAATTCTAGTAGTCAATTCCAAAATTCTCTTGACCAACAAATCAATGGACAAACAGCCAAACGTTCGATTCATTTGACCTAGTAAGTAGACCACTGTTTTAGGATTAATGTCGATGTTTGACATACATGTAACTCTTACAAGGTCAACTTATGCAGGTTTTATCTAAGTGGTTAAACTTTGTTGCGTATTTACTATGTACTTATAAGATCAAAGACAGAGATCAATTATACCTTACAATAATAAAACGATTTCCCCCCAAAGGTAAGTGTAATGACAGTTGAACCGCGGCCAGATTCAAAATTTGTTAATGATTGAGTACTGGTTTCTTACATGTATATCAAACTAGACGATAGCGTGCAACTGTTATTCTGAAGACAAGCTGGACAGTGCCAGCCAGAATTTGCATAATTGGAACAGCTTCTTTTCAGCTGCTAAATAACCGCCTTTAATGGTCAAGGTTGGTCAAATAAAATGAGATTCCAGGTCATAATTTATCAGGTATCGCATCTCTATTTGCTACACATATTTAGGCATTTGCTATACATTCTGCAACATGCATAGCTGTATCTGCTATGTAACATTTGTACGGGATTGCAATTTATTATTGATTTTCTTGAGTTCTATTATTATATTAGTATTATTATTTCTATTATTAAGCCTTTCAATGACAAATCCATGAAAAAGTAAATTCTTTACTAAGTACATGTATAGCATATTCTGTTTAATATTTTGAAATTAATATGACTGGAAGCCATTGCTGCCTTAGGCAGCCGTGGCTTCCAGTCATATTAATTTCAAAATAGTCAATAGCGTTCCTGTTTGTTTAATGCTCTGAGATTGATTATAGGGAATTTATCCATGAACCAGTTAATTGCGATACATTTTTGCCGACAACTATACAATTTATAATTTGCATAGATCAATACATGCTATGCAAATATCAAATTCTAAATTATTCTCTGAATTTTGTTTAAGGAATGCTAATTTACAGTAAAAGAGAAAACCCCTTTTTGAAAATTCACAACTGGAATGACTGGCTCGATTACTGAGCCAGTGATTCCACTTGTAAACTTTCAAAAATAGTCTTCTCTTAGTCTGTAATGGGATTAATCCTCAAGATGAGTTTGAGGTTGGTTTTCGTCGACTTGACCATAAAAGTGTTTATTCAGGCTCAACTACATGTACAAAACAAGTGAAAATGAGGTTGAAATACTTACTGCGTACAAGCTGAATCTTTGTTAGCACTATAGATTACATGGAGGTTTCTATAACCCCTGAATGGCAACAAGGGTTAAATTATTCCAGTAATTAACAAAAGGCCCAAGGGCCTGCCTTTGTGAACAATTTTAAGGCTGGATATCCAGGCAATAAAATCTAAGATTAGCCTGGACTGATGACAGGAATTCCTGGGATATCCTGGTATTTATAGCTCGGATAAGCTAGGATTAGCCATGATGGTATTTGGACAGGATTAGCCCGGAAAAGCCTGGATCATTTAAGGTTGGAATAGCCTGGAATAGCCCAGACTATTTTCTCGGAATAGCCAGGAAAAGCCTGGACCTTCAATGGCTGTGCAAGCTCGGAATAGCCTGGAATAGGCCGGACTTCCAGGTTTCTGCTGCAAATGTTGGTTAAAAGCTAGGAATAGCCTGGAAACGCTCGGAATAGCCTTTTAAAATCAGCAATAGTTCAAAAGCCCGGAATAGCTCGGATATTAGCCAGGAATAACTTGGATAAGCCAGGAATAGCTTGGATAAGCCAGGAATAGCTCAGATATGCCAGGAATAGCTCGGATATTATTCAGGCCAATAGACAACTATTTTTGGAAATGTATGACGTAAATGCATGGCTCGATAATCCACCCAGTCATTTTATTGTTAAATTTTCAAAATCACTCATCTCTTGACCTGCAAATGGTCATTCAAAAAGAGACTATTTTGATTTTCTTGAGCCAACCACGATGTGGTCCTTATAGCCAAATTTGGTTCAAGTCGCTCAAGTTTCTAAACACGAAGCGTTTTAACAATTTCTGGTAAATATTTCATAAAATCTAAAACTTTCACCCGAAGAATTTACCATATAAAAACTCTGAATATAAGTTCTGGAGCCTGGCACCATAGAATCATTCGAGCCAAATTTGTTTGAATTTGGTCAAACTGTTACAGAGATATGATAAACTGGTGGATGATGGACGGACAATGGATGGCTGCCAGTGACATGGGCTGACTTGACCCTTCAAGCCAGGTGAGCTAACAAATATAGAAATTTGTTTTTTCATGTCGGTTAACGATTTAATGGTGCCTGTGCAGTCTCACCCCACGGACGTTCAGTGGATATTGATGCACGCACACACGCGCACATGCACGCACGCATGGGTGCACACACATTTATAGCAGCCAATCTAGGAAGTTAATCTAGGAAGGCATTACAAGGACGAGCACAGTTGAGTGTAGTCGTAACATCCGAGTCTAATAAACCGATGCTATCTTCCCATTGCCGCATATTGGAAAAGGTCACGCATGCCGCCAGCCCGTAATAGAGCCAGAGGTCTGTTACGCTTCCGTTAGTCCTTTCATGGCCAGGAAAGATGCATAAATGTGGTTTCCGTGTTGATCTTAAGGCGACCAAAAGAAGAATATCTTACACGCACAGTACACCTTCGAAATAACTTGTTTCCAAAACTAAATAAAGCGTACTGTTGAATATTTTGAACATAACGCCCGAATCTAGTTTTAGCTATGCCCTGTCCATCTCTCCCTAAGCGTCTCCCTGAATTCCCTGACTATCAGTTTCCAGAAAACTATACAGGTAAGCTGTTGAATATTTTGAAATTAATTTGACTGCTGCTGTTGCTACCATGTTGGCACCAACAGCGCCCAGTCAGATTAGTTTCAAAATATTCAAAAGAATGTTTATTAAATAGGTAAGACATACACTTCGTCCAACAATGCGTAGTCCATCATCAATTAACTGTTCATGACAAGCTGCTCTACGTCATTCATGACATAATTGATTATGATGTCATCCTACACGTCATCACGTAGCATCATATGATTGATAGATTGAAACTGGAATCCTCCCTTGTCTTCCAATCCAATTATGTTCAAAATATTCAACAGAACATTTCTTACATTGCGTTAAAAATTGAACTAACTTTAACATGTTTCTGTTACTTAAAGTTATTTATGAGCCATACTGTAGCTACCCGAGCCAGTCATATGTTTTCAAATATATTCTTTTGTTGGTCAGCAAGTGGTCATTATTCTTTACTAGTCTCAACTATTAATACTTTATTGGTCAAGTTGGTCAAAAACGACCTTTACAATGGTCTTGAGAAATGTTCATTTGCAGGCCAAGAAGACTGGCTGACTTGATAACCGAGCCCGAGTCATTTCAGAGGTAAATTTTCAAAAATAGTCTTATTTTGGCCTGCAATTGGATATTCACTAACGAAATATTTTGATATTCTTGACAAAATTTATCCACTAACTCTTTAACCCTCGAATTTATTCAAGAAAAATTTAAATTTTCTTATAGAAAATGTCCATTTGCAGACCAAGAAGACTAATACCCTGACTAATCAGGTACGGAAAATTCTTTATGATGTACTTGTACATGTGTATTAGAAATATTAGGAATATTATGTGGAATATTTTGAAACTAAATGTAACTTGACTCCAGGGACCCTATGGTTGAAACAGGTGGAACACAGGTTCCAGTCAAATTAGTATCAAAATAACTAATAGCCTGCTACAGTACAACTCAGAAATAACAACATATTTCCAAAACAAAATAAAAAAAGTACTGTATTGTTGAATATTTTGAATGTAACTCGATTTTAAGACACTGATACCTTAACCTTAAAGGCAGAAATGTCTTCAATCCAATTCACCTTTCCAGAGTATCCATCGATCATCCGATGCTATATGATATCATAATCAGCTAAGCGGTGTGTAGGATGATGTCATAATCATTACGTCATAAATGATTCTATCTGGCCCGTCTTTAACTCTTAATAGTCTTATATGTACACATTGTACGAATTGTATGTCTGTACTATTTAATAAACATGCTGTTGAATATTTTAAAACTAATTTAACTTGGCGCTGTTGCTGCCAGGCAGCAACAGCACCCAGTTAAATTAGTTTCGAAATATTCAACAGCTTACCTATATATTTTTCTGGAAATTGATAGTCAGGGAGTTCAGAGATCGATCGATCCCAACGTGAACGAGAAGTTGGTGGAGCTCAGCTAGAGATGGGCGGGGCATAGCTATGGAAAGGTTGATTATGTTCAAAATAATCAACACAAACTTTCTTACATTGTGTTTGTTCAAAATTGTTTTGTCTTGGAAACTTTTTGACGTATTTATGATCTGAAGTGTATGCTACAAGTAGGGTCAATTCCAGAAAAATTTGATTAAAATCGGCCAACTGGTTCAATGAGAAGTTTTCTATAGAAAAACTTGATGGCTTGATGGACATTGTCAAGGCAATAGGGTCAATGACCGATTAATTGCCAGACAATGGAAGGTCGTCATGGCATAATTCTGCTCACTTAGCCATTCGGACCATGTGATCTAATAACGAAATAGTGGTTTCTTCTGCTCCGCCATAGACCACACAGATTTATGCTTTAGATAAAGTCTAGAGCATGTTTAATCAAATGATAAGGTCCGTATATTTATTTAACTCAATGGTCTGGGAGCATAATTTAGTATCCTTATTAAATTATGTACGTAACACATGGACATGGATCCGTCGTTGAAAATTACCACATGGTAATCCAATTAGTGTAGTTTAACCCTTGAACCCTCATATCAGCCAAAAAAACAGCTTTTGTAGTGGTCTTGAGTAATGTCCATTTGCAGACCAAGAGAAGACTATTTTTTTTAATTTACCACAGGTAAATTTTCAAAAAATAGTCTTCTCTTGGTCTGAAAATGGACATTTTCTATGAGAAAATTAAAATTTTTAACGGGATACTAATCTCATCTCAAATGTATTGCATCGGGAGATTCTGGTTTATAGATTCCAGATCATTTATATCCTGTCACATTCCCTTATGTATCACAATTATCTGCTTTGTAATCTCATGTAAACGTTGAACAGTGATCGCCACCATTTTGCCTCCGCAAGCGATAGTGCATGATGTCATGCAAGTGCCAATACATTCCATACTTTATTATGTAATACTTATCCCCTTGAATATTTTGAAACTAATTTGACTGGAAGTTGTTGCTGCCAAACTATAGCTGGCACCTCTATGTCCGAGCCTATATACCGAGGCAGGCAGGATAGGATTTTTCTAATTGGTTTAAAAGTAAATAATGACAGCCAACATAGGGTGCAGAAATGTACCAACATTTAACTACTAAAGCCTGAGTATCTTTCTTTAGCGGCATGATAAAAAGCTTATAACTACCTGCATAGCTTATGAGTTGCCTATTAGATCACCTGAATAGCTATCAAGAGATGAGGTTAATCATCCTTTAAAAACAAATTCAAGGGTTAAAGGGTTAACCAAGCAATGAACGAAGGTCAGGAGGTCATATTCGCCCCTAACCTTTCAATACACAAATTTGTTGATGAAAATTTCAATTTTCTCACAGAAAATGTCCATTTGACGAACAAAAAATACTATTTTGAAAGTTTACCGCTGGATTGACTGGCTCGGTTATCATAATTGGACATTTCTCAAGACCATTGCAGAATATATTTTTGGCACACTAATGAGTGTTAAAGTGGTAAAATAAAATGTTCTTAATAAATGTTGATCCATTTGAACACCAAGTCCAAGAGAATACGTTTGAAAATTTATCACTGGAATGACTGGCTCAGTTACCGAGATAGCCGAGTTAAGAGTAAATTTTAGTCATCTCTTGGCATTTAGATGGACTTGATTTTGAAACAGCCGTAACTGTTAGAATATAGGCCCTGTCTCCAGATTATTCTTGAATATTTACTATATCACTAATACTTTTATGGTAAAGATTTGTGAAGAAAATTAAAATTATATATATTTCTATATATATTTTTGACAAATCAACATCCCTTGAACAAACTTTAATGGCCCTTTAAAGTGCCTACTCATATCTCCCAAATTTCATCCCAATCCATTCAGTGGTTCTGGAGAAGTCATTTTCATGAAAACTAGGTCATCTACGATAACCGCCGAATCATTTGGCCAATCAAGTGTCCTTGAACAAACTTGGTTCAGCTCTTATGCCCTAGATGATCTTTCATGAGTTTTGAAACAATCCCCCCCAGAGGTTTCGGAGATTAAAAATTGGTCAAAATCGATCAGCTTCTTAAGTTTAACAAACTTAGATCTGAGACCATGCCCTAAGGATGCTTGATGTCAAATATAACTGAAATCAGTCCAGTGGCTGTTGAGAAGAACTCATTTAAAGACTAGATTTCTCAGTCGATGACGCGCCATTGCAAATCCCCAAGTTCACTGATTTGAACCTTTGACCACCCACAACCCCCCCCCCCCCACCCCCCCCCCCCACCCCCCCGGTGTAAATGCCCTTTTGCACTCCACAAAGATATGGGCAACTTACATACAAATTGTTTTTGAATTTTGTTCAGCAGCGTCAGGAGTTGCATTACAATCAATTTCATTAGCATGCATCAGGCCCCCCCCACCCCACACCCCTTGGGTGGGGCCAAATGTAAATGTGCTTATCCATTTCACATTGAGATGGGAAACTCGCATACCAAATTGGGTTGAATTCCGTCAAATGGTTTGTTTCAGAGGTGTTGCATGTAGAAACAATTTCATGACCTTTTGACCCCATCCCCCACCCATCCATTACAAATGTAAATGTGCTCATCCACATCACATTAATAGGTAATTCACACACCAAATTTGGGTGAATTCCGTCCAATGATTTCGGAGGAGTTGTATTACAATCAATTTCTTGCTCATGTCCTCCACAGTGATATGTGTAATGGGGGGTGGGGTGGGGGGTGTGTGGATGGGGTGGGGCCAAAAAAAATGTGCTCTTGCACTCCACACTCATATGGGCAACTCATATCAAATTTGGTTGAATTCCATCCAACAGTTTTGGAGATGCGTTACAATCGATTTTCCGCACATACAGAGGGACAGACACACATACAGACAGACAGACAGACAGACAGACAGACAGACAGACAGACAGACAGACAGACAGACAGACAGACAGACAGAGACACATTGTGCATGGGTTGCACGACATTAAATCCCAACTTTTCTTCGAAGAACGTGGGGATAAAAAGTTCATGGTGGGATGCCGGACAGACAGGCGGACAACGGGCCGTTGCCATGGCATTAAGCAGACTTGGCCAGTCTCGGGCCACTTGACCTACGGTAACAATTTACTGGTCATTTTCAGCAATCAAAGGTCGTCACCAAAAGGATTAAGCAACCAAATTTCTGTACAGAAGTGAAATTCTGAAATGTCTACTACACTACATGTATGGGTCTTCCATTTTCAGGAAAGTTTTGTTGAAATCAACCAAAAAGTTAATGAGTCCTTTAAAAAATTTCCTGTTTGTTTTCGGTAATCCAAGATGGTGACCAAGGAAATGGACCTTTCGGGTTTTAGCTATGCCCCGTCCATCTCTAGATAAGCTTCACCGACACCTCGATCGTGTTGGCTTTGATCGATCTCTGAATACCCTGACTATTAATTTCCAAAAAGCTACACAGGTAAGCTGTTGAATATTTTGAAACCAATTTGACTGGATGCTGTTGCTGCCTAAGGCAGCAACAGCGCCAAGTCAAATTAGTTAAAATATTCAATCGCATGTTTATTAAATTGCAAAGAATTACAAAGACATACAATTCATACAACGTGTTGGAGTATTTGAGATTTGATGACTTTGATGACTGTCTATATGGAACCCTTTGTGATGTAATGATTGTGAAGTTATCATACACGCGCTGGGATGATTGTGATGTCATACGAGGTCAGATGATAGATGGATACTCTGGTACGGTGAATTGACCAGTTACTGTACATTTCGGTATACAAGTTCTGAAGCCTAGTTAATAATCGTGTGCTAACAAATTTGGCTAAAATAGCCACAGTATAGTTGATGACGATTCATGTTAAAGCATGATAAATGTTGATGAATGGACGGAGGGATGATGGACACCATGACAAATTTATTTGGCCTTTTAGGTCAGTTCAACTAAGAAATCGAAGCTATACTACATTATTTGCCGTATTAAGGGTTGAAACTTAAACCTTAAGTTTAGTTACTTATAATCTTCACATCCCAGACTTAAAAACATCCAGCACCCATATATGTCTTACCTTCAACAATTTCGCCATTGGGAAAAACGACGACAACTTTCTGTGTCTTGCTCGAGATATAAATTTTTGGTGTATTTTGCGCTGTGGCGGCCGTTGTTGTTCCGGCAGTGGGATTGTTGCACAAATTCCTCTCACCCGATGTCATAGCAGCGACATTCATCATAGTTACTAAGCAACACGTGTGCTGTTGGTAAATCGGCATTACACATCACCATGGTAACGGGAAAATGTACGCACTCACGCTAGCTAATCAGCATGGAATCTGTTTCTTGCTAATATCTTCTGTAAATTAGCTTTATCCTCTTAGACGCTTTAGATCCCATCAGAAGTTGATGACAAGGAGAGCTTTGATGATAAATTAGAACACCGACATTAAAAGCCACAGGAAATTAGGGAAAGTTACCTTTCAAAAACATGAGAACACATTAGCACCTATGAGAGGATATGCTTCCAAGATGGTATACAGGTAGATTACCCTTTGAACACTAAATACCAAAACATCAATATCTTTTACGTTTTAATAAATATTCTGTTGCACAGGGATCGATATTAACACTAATCCGTTAACCCGAGGATAGTAGAATTTCATATGGGTTAGTAAAACTACACCTGCACTAACCCATGAGAATTTCTGCTACCTTCAGTGCTTTTAGTTTAGCCCAAGTATCCGTAGTATTTTTAGCCAACCACTCGCCTATAACATTAGTCATATTATTAACCCTTTCAGCAACACAAACCAGATAAAGATAATTTTTTACAATGTAACAAATATTATTGAATATTTTGAAAATAATTTGACTGGAAGCCATTGCTGCCTTATGCAGCAGCAACAGCTTCCAATCAGATTATTTTCAAAATATTCAACAATTTGGCTGCATGGTTGCCTAGCAATTGAGTTTTATAGGGATTAATTGGTGAATGGATTAAAGAAGTGATCAGGTTTGAGTTAGTGAAATTTGCTGTGGGATTGTAAAATTAATGATGTACTATCCCATCTGGGTTAGGAGAAAAAACCCTAAAAATCTACCCCTGGTTGCATATTTAGAAAATAATTAGACTTGGAGCTGGAGCAAGAGCTTCCAGTTAAATTAGTTTCAAAAATATTCAACGGCTTACCTGGTGTATAGTTACCTTGAAATTGGGAAATTTGGGAATTCATGGTTCAAAGGGTTAAAGATTTCAATGCTGCTACCTTCGAGATATTTTATCAATTCTTTTCAACAAAAAAAACACTGTTCAAAATTTTAAAAGGTCAACTGGAAAATGCCGATGCCTCAAATTAGTTTGAAAAAATCCAACAGGTTTATGATGCCTGCATTATTATTATTTTGAAATTGGATTTAATGTGTTTAGATTATAGATTGTTTATATATTCAAGATGTTGCAATTCAAGGTTTCATTGTTGTATCATAACTATGATCTAAAATAGTTTATACGTTTTGTGACCATTCATCATGAGACTATTGTAGCATGCGCACGTTGATATGTGTGTGTATGTGCATGCATCCGTGCGTGCATGTTCCCAACGGTAGACTACACTCTGACTCTACTGGTGTGATCTTAAAACTGTAAGCTTGATTCAGGGTCAATGGTCAGGGTCATCACATGGGTGTGGCATGACAACTCAATGGGGAATCTTGCCCATGGGCCTCTGAAGAAGGTTCTAAATTCTGGGGTTAAGACACCAAGATCAGCAAATGGATGGAATCACACAACATACAGATTACAAAAACAAAACAAAATTGTTAGAATTAGAATCTTTCAGACTTTTCGATGGGACTATGGAGGGATGTAACCCGGATGACTGATCGAGTTCGTCCTCGGACGGACACAGTCACCATACGGGCTACCTAACCAATCAAAATCAAACAAGTGCGCGCTGGTGCCTGCTCGGATGATGGCCAGAAGAGCAAATGGGTCCCACAACCCAACCTCCCCACTCCCCCCCAAAGGGGCCGGTGAGGTCTCTGACCTAAAGCCCCCCCCCCCCCACACACACCCCCCTCCCCGGGTACATCAGGTCATAAGACCGTACGCACCTACTCCCCCTCCCCCGACCCAGCACCTATCCCATCCCTTCCCCACCCCAGTTAGGTCCAGGTTAGGCCATCACCATCACCCACGCCCAAGCACGAGGAGCAACAGAAAAGCCATGGACAAGAACATCAACATGAGACAAAATCGAGAGACAACGATCAACACACACACACACACACACAGAGACACACAAGCTAATGCACAAACCGACGTCACAAGAATTCACAAGAATTCAACAGAAACCATAAAGGCCAGGCGTGAGTCTAGACCCTAGCATTGGGAACTAGCATATAAACGCCTTAAATATTACAACACACACAAGATCAGCAAATTCTTTATGGCGGGTGGGTATTGACACTCAGAATTAATTCTCCAGAATGCTTGGTATATTATGCTGAGAAGTCATATTTTTGTCTGGTTTGACTATTTTGAATGATAATAACGGTAAAAATGGGGAACTTAACCTGCAACTGTCTCTGCCATTTTGCTACATCACCCAGATGCCAATTTAATTTATCTTCATTAAAAGGATTGTCTGTCTATATCGCATCTAGGTTTGATGGTAAAGAATCTTATTATGCATGAATCATGGTCGTTGATAAGCATAGATCTATTGATCATGTAAAACACCAAGAACTACAGCTGCCGGTCACGGAAAATAACATCCCACAATGCAATTGAAAAATCTACTTCTGAAAACATGCTACCTACAATGGAAAGAGGTGGATGGGGGGGGGGGGGGGGGGGTTGTCCGTTGCTTTCACGCCTCCACCCACTCCAAACCCAGACTCAGATCTGAAGCACTCGCGAGTGTCTGGTAATGTGATTGCTATTGGCCCATTGGGCACAATCAAGAGTATCCAAATATATAGCTACATACATGTAACTTTCCACATATTTTGATTAAAAATTGCCACCACTCTGCACATGCTGGACAGTACCCCGGGCCATATGTGCCTCATTATTATCCCATAACACACAGACATGCTTTATTCCCAAATTACATTCGCTTTCATCCGATAAATAACAGGGTTTCATTTCCGAAACAATGATGTTGTAAGCTCAGTTGCTATCGAAGCAACAGGTTTCTGCAAAGTTTCCAAAAAAGGATGTTACCATAATTCTTTTATAATGTACATCAGTAGGTCTAAGAAATAATGGTGTACATTTTGGAAATAATTTTGCTGAAAATTGTCTTCAAATACTTGTCAGTAGTTCTATTAACCCCCGTAATGGTCATGCCGGCCAAAATCAGTCTCTGTTATGGTCTTATGGAATGTCCATTCACAGGCCAAGAAAATACAATTTTTGAAAATGTATCACCGGAATGATTGGCTCGATAACCGAGCCAGTCATTCCAGTGATAAATATTCAAAAATTGTATTCTCTTAGCCTGTAAATGGACATTCCAAATTTGACTCAAAGTTGTTGGTGGGTCAACCCCTAACAACTTTCAAACTTTCAGTCAAATTATTTTCAAAATATTTAGCAGGTCTATAGTGCTATTAATGTACAATCGTCGCGTACACACAGTAGAAAACTCATACAGTAAGGTATGTATGTTTTAACTGTGTGACAGTGACTGCTTGCTACAAGCCACACGAGGCAATAATTTAAATAGGCAATAAACTCAGTAACCTACTGAATTATTTTGAAAACAATTTGACTGAAAGTTGTTGGTGGGTTGACCGTGGAAAGTGTAGTCTGAAGAAATTCATGCGCCAGGCAATTATATGACATAAGTGATTTGTTGTCAGGCTTGACCATTAAACTGTTAAACTGTCTATACTGATGTCTTTGACAGAACTTGTTTCATTACCCTGGGTCGCCACTTTAACCCTGTCGGCCAAAACTACCCTCGGTTATGGTCTTGTAGAATGTCTATTTACAGGCTAAGATAATATAATTTTTGAAAATTTACCACTGGAATCACTGGCTCGATAACCGAGCCAGTCATTCCAGTGATAAATTTTCAAAAATTATATTCTCTTAGACTGTACATGACCATTCAATAGGCAGATAATAAGATTTTCACGAGCAAATTTGACCATTAAAGGGCTAATTATCTTGTGACATGTGAACAGTGATGTACATGTAATAAGTTAGAGATTAAAATAAATCAAATTGGCCAATTTGTTTAATACCTGTACTGCATTTGTTACATACAACGTGTTGCGTGAATATTAATCACTGAATAATGACTTATGTGTCATGAAGCTCGAGCAGTGATCAATTTTCTTTCTAGCGAAACTTTATTCGATCATGATCGAAACATTTTCAATGATGATAACTGCAAACCAACGTTCGGGACACATGTTTCACAGTATGTTGTTTTCTGCGTCAATTATACACATTTGAACCATGTAGTGATCAAGCCGTCCGAAAAAGTGGTCAAGCCATCCGAAAAAGGCCTCTGCAGTGGTTTGGGAAAATATCCATTTGGCAGGTCAAGAGAAGACTATTTCTGAAAATTACCCACTGGAATGAATGGCTCGATAACCGAGCCAGTCATTCCAGTGGGAAGTTTTCAAAGATAGTTTTCTCTTGACCTATCATAAAGGGCATTCACTAAGCAACAATTGTTATTTTGCTGACAAATCTTGAGCATTTGAGGGGTAAGTAAGCAACAGCTAACAGCACTATTTCCGATATATGAACATGCAGCAGTTATCTTAAGAAAAGAAGAGTAATGGACCTTTCAGTTTTTAGCTATGCCCCGCCCGTCAGTAGCTAAGCTACACCCACACCTCGCCGTGTTGGGATTGATTGATCCCCAAATGCCCTACCTATCAATTTCCTGAAAACAATACAGGGAAGCTGTTGAATATTTTGTAACTAATTTGACTGGGTGCTGTTGCTGCCTATGGCAACAAAATATTTATTAAATAGTAAAAGCAAACAATTTGTGCAACAACGCATAGACCGTCTTCAAATATGCGTTCGTGACGTACTTATCGACGTCATTCATTATGATGTCATTGTACACATCACGCAGTTCATTATGATGTCATATGATGGGTGGTACTCTGGAAAGGTTAATTTGGCAAGCTGAGATCTCAGAGCTTTTAACCATTTAATAGGCAAAAATATTTTTAAATTTAAGAAAATAAAATATATAAATTTTCAAGTAAAAAACTTTTACTTGTGGAAATTTACCACAGAAATGACTGGCTCGATTATCGAGCCAAGCAGACATGTGATACATTTTCAAAAATAGTTCTCTCTTCGCCTATAATTGACCACTGCACCCCGACCGGTTTTGCCAGACTTGGCCTTTACAGGGTTAAAAGGGTTGATACTATTCGATTCACAAAAAGTTGTGGATTTCTAGCGTTTGGTCACATCCTTTCCAGTGTTAATGTTTGAGAGATCCGACCAGTAGTTTCTGAGATACAGAATCTGATCCGATCCAGATTCTGTTATCAGGATCACGGTCAAAATCTGGAGGTCCTCTTGTCTCTCAAGTTCTATTGTTGTGTTAAAATTTGAGCCAAATCGGATCAGCAGTTTTTTAGATACAGCCCAGAATAAGCTCCTGGGTTGACTTACTAACTGACTGGACTGGCTGCCTGGCTGGCTGGCTGACTGGACTAACTATTTAGGGACATGGCGGTTTATTGAGCAGCTACCGCAGCTAAAAAGTATATAACTGCCATAAAAGCTCCCACTGAGAGCCATAATTATAGAAGTTTTCTGATTCAATTTAGATAGAAGCTCGATTATATAATCTAAGACTTAATCCCATACCCACCCTCCACCTCCACCCCAACACTCCAAATAAAAGCTGAAGTTATTACTTTTTGAAACACAGAATTTGCAATGAACAACATCTGGCAAACAACATCTGGCATGGCTAGATATATGGAATCAAAACATATTTAGATCTCACCTGACCTCCACCCCCACCCAGGTGGAAAATTGGTAGTGGTAGTAATGGGTGAGTAAACTTCAGAGGAGTGAAATGGAAGGCGGGTGAGAGGCGCTGAGCATTCTAAGGGACCCCTGTCTATTATACAGCAAATAATCATCAACAGACATGGAAAATTGTATTTTTGTAATCTTGTTACTGATATGACGGGCCAATTCTTTAGACATCTGTCAATGTTGAAGCGACATTTTTTAGCGGCGGAAAAAACAGACAGATGATTTCTCTAGACAGTTTAACCCTTTAATGGTAAAATTTGGTCAAGAAATTTTAACTATTTTCTTATTGAATGTCCTTTTACAGGGCTAGAGAAAATTTTTTTAAAATTTATCACTAGAATGACTGGCTCGGTTATCGAGCCAGTTATTTCAGTGGTAAATTTTCAAAGATTGTGTTCTCTCGGCCTGTAAATGGGCATTTCACAAGACCATAGCAGAGGCCGGTTTGGGCTGGTATGGCCATTAAAGGGTTAAATTATAATTGTTTCTTGATTCCTTCAACGGTCAAGATTTAGGTAAATGACCATTCATTTGCAAGCCTATTTTTGAAAATATACCATTTGAATTACTGGCTCAGTTATCGAGCCAGTCATTGCAATGATATATTTTCAAAATGTCATCACATGGTCTAGATGCAAACTAGCATAATTCCTCTAAAGACCTCTAAAGAAGCCACATTTGGATAGCTTGACCATCAAAACCCTTATTAGTTAAATTTGTCCAAGAAACTAAATTATCTCAGAGAAAATGTCCATTTGCAGGCGGAGAGATTATTTTTGCAAATTTAATATCACTGGATTGACTCGCTCAGTTACCGAGCCAGTCATTGCAATGATAAATATTCAAAAATGAATAATCTCTTCGTCTGCAAATGGAGATTTCTGACAAAACCACTGTAGAAGTTGTTTTTTTGGCCGGTAATTTGCCCATGAAAGAAATTAACACTTTCACCGATGAATTCTCCATATCATATTTTCAATGCACCCATGCAGGAAAACTGTTGAATATTTAGAAATTAATTTGATTGGAAGCCATTGACGCGTTAGAGTAAAGAATTTATTTTTTCAGAGATTTGTGGGTGAAAACATTAATGTACATGCACATTGTATGCTACTGTGCCAGGTTTATTTAGAATAGGTTCTGCCAGGCATTGTGCTAGGTTTAGAATAGGTTCTGCCAGGCATTGTTCCTACCACACAATAAATATCCATTAAATTCCAACCTTAAGTTCTTCACAGTGGATGCCAAATGTCCATCACGCACAATAGTCTCAGATATATACCACTGAGATCTTCTAGACAGATTTCCAATTAGTGTCTCTCCCAAGAACACTTGTAATTCAAATCAAGACATTCAGATAGAGTTTAACCTTTTCACCGACAAACCCCTGGAAAAAGTTCATTCTTTACAATATAAAATTTATTCTGTTGAATATTTTGAAATTAATTTGAATGCTAGCTAAATTAATTTCAAAATATTCAACAGTTTTCCTGTATGAGATATGGGGCATTGATCAGTAAAACGGTTAACCATTCACAGCCTGGTATCAGGATACAATTTTTAACACTTATATCGCTGAAATCTCAGACCATATTGTACTTCATATGACAACTTGTGTTTATTTTGAAAACAATGTTGCTGTACGCTGTTGCTGTCTAAGACAGTATAACAACTGGCAGCAACATTGTTTTTCAAAATGTCCCGTAATGTTTTTTAGTAATTATACTCATTATATGAATTATCCTTTCACTACCAATGTGATAATGGTGAGATTTGACTTCAATAACATCGTTACACGATGGCCGACTTATTGGCCAGAAACAAACACGAATTCATTGACGGTGACCGTTTGAAAACACGATAGTCTACAGTCAGTAGGTTACCATAATTTATATAAAAATTACTATAATATACTTTGATAACATTCGGATTCCGATTTTTAGCGTTCAAACATATTTAACCAAGTGAAATAAAAACGTTATTCCGACAGCCTAGAAATGTACACATGCATTACAGAATGTACTATATATATATATATATATAAACATCTGTTTGAGTGTTTCATTCTTCAACGCTACGATATTAAAGTCAACCGTTTATCTAAATCCAGTAATAGTATGGACGCATTGAATCAAGATGCTCAATTTTATACGCCAGACCATAATTGTGATAACACCGTTCTAACATGATATTGATTTGCGATTGATCAGCATCGTCGTACATTATATTATCCAATAAAACAGAAATATGAATGCCGCAACTCAGTAAGTCACACTCGTATTATACATATGTGGCTAGAAACGATGACTACGACGTCGGCGCCACCATCAAAGCCAGCGCTGAACGGCTTACTGGTCTGCATCCTTACAAACAAGACAATGCTTTTCGCATACAATCACTTCTCGGTAACTAAACAAATATGGGCGGCTGGTGTCGAATGGCCAGTGTCGCAACTGCTGCAAGCGTAGTTTCTGTCCGACAGCCATGTAGTGATATTGAGCGGACAGCTTCAGACCTGTTGAATTTACTATTTATCCAGTACTGAGTGCTGCCGTCGGCCGTTACCACGGCCAATATGCCTTAGCTGTCCTCACCACGCCGCACACCATAATCTATAAACCTGTATTTGATTTGATGATCCAATACTGTGGTATACCAGCTTTTGTCATCGAGATGAGATGTTTTGCTGTTTTTATCCAATTTCATTTTTAAATTGAAGTAACCGTTTAATGGTTAAATTTGCTCAAGAAAATCAAAATACTTGCTCAATGAATGTCCATTTGCAGGCCAAGAGGGCTATTTTGGAAAATTTATCACTGGAATGACTGGCTCGGTAATCGAGTCAGGAATTTGTGGTAAATTTTCAAAAATAGTCTTCTAATGGTCTACAAATGGACATTTTCTATGAGAAAATTAAAATTTTCTTGAACAAATTCGAGAGTTAAAAGTCTAAGTAGAATTAAACCTGACTGAAGTTACTATCCAGCTTTTCGGTGCCAAATGAATGATGTGCCAAGTAAGATGACAACATCTGGTATGTCTGTAGAGTAACATATGTGATCTATCTATTTCTTTGCAATTGATGAATCTGATCTGTCGCCTAAGTATATGGCACTATAATCAATGGACTTCTCCAGTTTTAGCCACGCCCCGCCCATCTCTATCTAAGCTCCACCCACACCACGCTGGTGTTGAGATCAATCGATCTCTGAACTCACTGTCTAACAATTTCCAGAAAACTATGCAGGTTAATCTGTTGAATATTTTGAAACTAATTCGACTGGGTGCTGTTGCTGCCTATGGCAGCACCAGCGCCCAGTCAAATTAGTTTTAAAATATTCAACAGTATGTTTAGTAAATAGCAAAGACACACAAGTCGTACAACGTGTCAGACTATTATGCGTTAAAAACGGATTATTTCGAATCATTCATGACGTCATGATTATAACGTCATCCTACATGTCACGCGGTCGTAGTTGATTATGATGGATGAAGTTGGAACGGTCCACTAAATCACATCATTCTGCTAAACATTTTGAAACTACATGTAATTTGACTGGTTGCTGTTGCTGCCTATCACCAGTTAAATTAGTTTCAAATATGGCAGCAATGTTTACTGTGCCCAGGCAAATAAATTTCAAAATATGCAATAGCTTACCTGTATAGTTACAAAAGAGTTACTTTGAAATTGTGATTCTGGGAATTCATGGTTCAACGTATATACATTGAAACCAACGTGTGCAAAACAATGACGGAGCTTTAGCTAGAATTGGGTGGATCTTAGCATGAATTTGGTGGGGCATTAGCTAGAAATCCCTATATTAGTTTCACAGAAATCCCTGAAAAAAATATAGTCTTTATGACATAAAACATATTCTGTCGGATATTTTGAAATTAATTTAACTGGAAGTCAATGCTGCCTAAGGCAGCAATGCCTTCCAGTCAAATTATGTTTCGTAGTTGACCATTAGGTTTCATAGTTGACCATTAGGTTTCATAGTTGACCATTAGGTTTCATAGTTGACCATTAGGTTTCATAGTTGACCATTAGGTTTCATAGTTGACCATTAGGTTTCATAGTTGACCATGATTTCACCTGCAAATGGACATTCAATAAATAAATATTTCGATTTTTCTGATTAATCTTAACAATTAACCCTCGAAACCATTCAAGAAAATTTAAATTTTCTCCTAGAAAATGTCTGTATGCAGACCAAGAATAGACTATTTTTGAAAATTTACCACTGGAATTACTGGCTCGGTTATCGAGCCAGTCATTCCAGTGGTAAATGTTAAAAAATAATCTCTTGGTCTGCAAAATGGGCATTTCCCAAGACCACTGCAGAACCCGTTTTTGGCTGATATGAGCGTTAAAGAGTTAGTGTTACTAAACGTCTCTTGTATTATTTTAATGCTACCACGGTCAAGAATTCTTTCCCCATGGCTAAAATGAGTATACTAGGTCACGTTCGACTCGCTAACTATAGTCAGTTTCATGGTTTACTGAACATGCGCAGTCGCTATGCTAAGCCGAACACTGAATAGTTGACTATAGTTCGTTGGTATTCGGTTCCCCATTGAATTACTATTGCAGATAAATTTGGAGCCAGGTACCAGTCTCCATTAACCCTTTCTGTCGTCTGTTTTGATGACCTACGAAAATAGGTTATTTTTATCCGCTAAGACGTCAAAAAGCATCCATATGACATAAAGTTGGAAGGAATAGGGGCTTGGAAACATTGACATACGGTGGGAAAGCATAATTTCATCAAACCTAAGTTATTCAATGAACTATTTACACTTTTATAATGCATTTATTCATGGCAAGCAATCGGTGTCAGTCATTTTGAAATTTTGCACTAACCATCTGAACCGAGCTCGTGTGCTCGGTTGACTATAGTTGACTACCTAGTTACCTATTTGAAGTTCGACTGGTAATCTAGTTAGCTATAGCTAATTATGGTTAGGAGTCGAACATGACCCTAACTGTTCAGTGTTCAAACCATGGTCAACTATTAAACAATGGTTAATGACGAAATCATAGTCAACTATGAAACCATGGTCAACTATTAAACAATGGTTAATAATGAAATGTAATGTTTTTTAATACTACGTGATGTGTAAAAACGTTTTTTAACACTACAGTTGCAATGAAGATGAGCTACGACTAGTGAGACTACTACTTGCAGACACCAAGCTGACGGTACAAGTCAAGTCTGTTAAGTCTGTAGAGTTTGAGACATCAATCAGCTCATCATAGGGAGATGGTCTATCTCCTGTCCGTTTCACCTGTTACCTTGCTGCTGCATTGAAATCTATGCAGGAAAACTCCACAAGACCAAAACCCCAGTATCCGTACTGGGTATGCCGCTAGAGATGGTATATGCCAACGATGTGGACTTCATAGACGAGGAAAAGAAATCCTTTGATGAACCTCTCCAAATAGCTGCAAGCAAACTATAAATTGAGAATCACTATGAATGAATCCAAAACGGTGTTCACCCACACATACCTATCTACAAAGCATGAAACTAAAGAAAATGCCGATCCACTTCGTGTCGGCGAACCATGGAGGAAAAGTAAAATCCTGGGCTCACTGCTTTGTAGTACTGCTTACATTGCAGCATGCTGCGCCATGGGGAACATAGCTTTCCAGTCCTTCTGGAAGCTATGGATTCATAGATCAAAGATGTCCTTGATTAAAAGACTATACAATGCAAACTGCGTATCCTTGATGCTGTATAACTGTAACAGCTGTGCAGGTCCAAAGGCAGCTCTAGACAAAATCAATGCATGCCGCTGCAAACACCTACACACCATCATTGGACACCGATGGCCAGACAGCATAATTTCCCATGAGGCACTATACAAGATGGTAATACATTGCTACTGTTTGGCCATATGCTAAGGCATCGTCCTATTGCACGGTCTCTCCCTCCCTCTCTGCTCCCGTATCGAGTACCGTGCTTGCAGGCTATGATATCTGTGCTAAGTTAAAGAAATGTCCTAAATATAAATGAACTGTGGGTCGCAGCCAATTAAATTGCTTTTATACATCATGACCTGATTGGCTACCCTCCAGCGTAATGTAATTCACATAGTAACAGATCAAAGGTCTGCAAGTACGGCCACAAACAGTGGAGCGATGTGAGTGGGTGTATGTTAGTACGAAGAAGCCAAGGATGACAGGACACACCAGCACAGAGGGCCTTGGAATTCGACCTACTGGGATTCAGCAAATACAAAGCCAGGAGAGGACCTCATTGCATAAATCTGCTAAGCGTTCTACGAGGTGACCTAAAAAAGCAGGACTCGGTACACTCAAATCAAGAATTGACCTACGGAAGCTAAGGATTGCGGAGAGACAGTGCGCAAAAGCGAAGAAGGACTGATTGCAGCTGTAGGATGTTTCTACTACTTAGCAGCCGCAGAAAAAGTAATCATACATAATGATGAACTCATGGTCAACAATGAAACCATGGTCAACTATGAAGCCATTGTCAACTTTTAAACCATGGTCAATTTCTAACACTCTAATGCAATATAATATTTATGTATTGTAACCCTTTAACCATTGAATTTGCAAAAGCAAGAGATTATTTTTGAAAATTTACCATTGGAATGACAGGCTCAGTTATCGAGCCAGTCATTAGTGGTAAATTTTCAAAAATAGTCTTCTTGTGCTCTTCAAATGGACATTTCTAAAGAACACGACAGAAGCCGTTTTTTCCCTGATACAAGTGTTAAAGGGTTAGGAAATTATGTTGCTAATCATGGTGTCCCTCCACACAGTTCACGATATGAAATTGTATTGCCATGGCTAATATGGTGATACACAATACGTATTATGTATTGTTACAGCCCTACGTTTCCTCCTGCAGTCATGGATCAGGTCAGATAAATATTTACGAAATAATCATATGGAAAGCATTAAATAATGTAAATCCACTCGTGTTCAGATGGGTGGAAAAACAGAGGGCAATCACATCGGAAATCCTAGTAAACGAGGAAGAACTCAGCGATCAGGCGAAGATCTCAGACATTATTCCTCGGAATACCGTCTAAGATCGAAATACGTCAAATAATCTAGGAATTCTCAGAATTCAAATAAACATCACCTCGTAAGGTTGTTTGAATAATAGACGGTCAGTGCATTTTCCGTAGACTATTTTCTGAGTCGTCGGAAATGGAAAGAGCAGGACAGCTGGCATCTAATCGAATGTACTTAATGACATACATCGGGCACAGGTCTGATAAATATTAACCGAGTTATCTTGTTGGAAAGCACCTGCCCTCCCATACATGTAATTGGATGGACAAGCGACATCACATGATTAACATACATGTAGAGTCTGCTGGCCAGCTAATTAAGGAGAGTGACAAGTTATAAATTATTAAACAAAACCAATCAGAGATCGAAAAACCTTTCGTTTTTATCGCATCTTCCGTTTTTGCATCGCATCTTCCTTTTTTATCGCATCAGATTTCTTGGATTTTTCAGATTTTTTGGCATCAAGATTACATGTAGGGGTAAAATCCTAGTGTACAGTCTTACTTACCCTTACTTGTGTCAAAATTTGAGCCAAATCAGATCAGGGATTTCAAGCATGCACAAACAATATACACTAACCCGCATTGACTTACCTGGCAATGGTAAATACACGTACATTTTCCTTCAGAAAGTAAAATATTCTTGCGTATATTGTATATCTATAAACACTATATTAGCCAACAAAATCGTTCCTCACTTCTTATTTTCTGGTTATAATACTAATATATAATAACGCAATACAAAACACAAATTTGTCAGTTTCATTGAATTTATAAAAATTTCATGTAGCTGAAAACAATAATGAAACAGAATTCGGAATATTGCAAAAATGAAACAGGCGAGCTTGGAAAATGAAAACCATGGATATTAGAATTGAATAGAATTAGTTTACAACTTCATTTTTGAAACAAAACAGGGAGTATTTCTATTTTTTAATAAGAATGACAAGATACAAGTAACTGCAAAAGACAAATTAGTAACCACTGGTAATGGAGGAACCCAGTTTTAGCTATGCTGTGTCCATCTCTGGCTATAAGCTCCACCTACATGTACACATCACCGATGTTGGGATCGATTATTCACTCCCTTATTATAGTCTATCAATTCCCAGAACATTGCACAGGTAGGCTGTTGAATATTTTGAAACTAATTTGACAGGGTCTTTGCACTGCCCAGTCAAATTAGTCTCAAAATATTCAACAGAAGGGTTATTAAATAGTAGACAGAATTCGTACAACAATGCTTACTCCGTCATCAATTACAGTAAGTGTTTATGACACACTTAGCTACGTTATTCATAACATAATTGATTATGACGTCATCCTACAAGTCACGTACATGTACATATAGTTGATTATGATGTAATATTATTGACGGATAAGCTGGAATGCACAATTCTGGCGTGGCTGGCTCTATTATTGAGCTAGCTATTCTAATTGTAAATTTCTCAAAATAGTCTTCTCTTGGCCTGCAAATGGACATTGCTCAAGACGACTGCAGAGGCCATTTTCGTCGGCTAAATGGTCAAGAGGGGGCTAAGTTAATGACAATAGGTGTGGTTAAGATACTGACTGATGCACTACAAGATGGTTTTCTGAACAGGCCACCATCTACATGTACATGTATTTGGCTATTAGGTGGTTCTTGCATTAAATTTAGCTGTACATGAAAAACATAAAACAGAATGCCAAATTTATGATTTGTAATATAGCCAGAGAGGGGGAGGGGAGAGTTCAATTAGGCCAAGAAAGTCATTTACATCTAACCTAGCAGTAGTAAATATGGATTGCCAGCTCATTTCTTCACATACATTTGTAGAAACTGCAACTTGCATTTTATTACCACAATACTTAACTTTACCTCTGAATCACCAATATTTCAATGTCACAAGATACAATCAGTGAGAGGTATGTGCAGATATAGCTAATGTCATGGACTTAGTAGTCTGCCAGGCACTTAATGTCTGGGTCATAAGGTATATGTAAGATTTCAATGGTCAGGGTATGCTTTCCATGGAAGGGTGGTAATTAATCGGTGCTTTGAGAAGCCAACCCCCTGCATTCAGAGTAGCAATAAAGATTAACCCTGAACAGTGTGCTGCCTGGCAACCTGTTAAAACTGTAGTTCGACCCTTTAACCCTCATATCAGCTAAAAAGGCTTCTGTATTGTCTTGAGAAATCTCCAATTGAAGACCAAAAGAAGACTAGTTTTGAAAATTTACCACTGGAATGACTGGCTCGATAACCGATCCAGTCGTTCCTGTGGTAAATATTAAAAAATAGTCTTCTCTTGGTCTGCAACTGGACATTTTCTATGAGAAATTAGAAATCTTCTTGAAGAAATTCGAGGGTTAAAGGGTTAATCCTCAAATTCATTCAAGAATATTTAGATTTTCTCATAGAAAATGTCAATTTGCAGAGCTAGAGAAAATTATTTTTGAAAATTTACCACTTATCGAGCCAGCCATTATAGTAGTAAATTTTCAAAATTAGTCTTCTCTTGGTCAGCAAATGGAGATTTCTCAAGATCACTGTTGAGGCGGTTTTTGGTTGATATGAGTGTTTGAAAGGGTTAGATAGAAGAGCGCACACCTGGCCCCTTGCAGACTATGGTCCTCAGGGATACTGGTGGAATACATTATGCAATATCTCAAAGTTATGGCCTTATGTTAAACTAATGCGGGTAAGACGTTGAAAATTTCAAAACAACTTATAATTTAACTGGCAGTTAATTGTTGCTGCCAGTCAAATTACATAATTTCAAAATATTCAACAGAAATGTTTATTAAACTGTAGATTCATAAAAAACATACAATTCAGAAACTTTGGTGATGGAACTGCCACTTTTGTGATTGAGCTACCGGACGTTGGCTAACATGACATATTTGATTATGACATTATATACTTGAGTGACAGATCAGATATATATGTCATATGGCATGACAGATTCTAGTAATCATACATGTCTCCTAACATCTGTAACCAGCAAAACACACCTCAAATGTTTTTTCACCCGGCCGGGAATAAGAAATTTTTTTTTCTACCCAGCAGAAATGTTAAAACATCCCATACATTTGTCAAACTACAAATTACAATGTTTTAGGCCATTTTATGCCATGTGAACCCCTTTTGCTAATTGTGACATGAAAAACACGACAAATTTGGCAATTACTACCATATTTAATGGACATGTACACAAATGTAGTTAAATACCTGAAAAACAAATACTTATGAGTTATCTAAAATAAATTAATAATTGAAAAAAAAAAATTCCTCCCTCCCTACTGGTCTTTTTCCCCCACCCGGTTTGCAGGAAACAAACTTTTTTGATGGATGACCTAGCCACCAACAATTTTCAGCCAAATTGTTTCCAACATAGTCAACATAGCCAAAGCTTAAGCCCATTGGAAAATGAAGTCTGCAGAAATTCGGTAGGCAGGCAGTTAATGGAAAAAGGACAATATTAGAAAATGTGTGAAGATTTATTTTATAAATATTTTCTTCAATGTTTGACAGCTTTCTAACAGTCTGCCACTGGATGTATACAAATGAAAATATAGAACTTGTCGGGTGGTATTAATACTGCATATACTTACTGTTTGCTGTTTACAAGGCAATAGAACTATCTCCCTTGTAGTTCAAGTTGATAAAATCAATTGAACGCAATTAAGTACCCACCAATCAAATACTGTTTGAATTGAACACAGGTCATCTTTATTTTCAAAATTGGTCATGAGCATTCTTCCACTGAATGTCCAATTATAAATCTGTGAAAAGAATATTTTTTAAAACTTCCCACTGGTATAGACTGGAGCGGTTACCGAGCCAGTCATTCACATTGTAAATTTTCAAAAATAGTTTCCTTTTTGCCTGTAAACAGACATTTCCAAATCTATTACTATCGCCAGCAATGTCTTACATTCCAACTATTCCAGTGGTCAATTTTCAAAAATAGTCTCTTGGTCTGCAAATGGACATTCCTTAAAACGACTGCAGCATCCGGTTTTTGGCCGACTTGAGTGGTAAAGGGTTAATGGCAACAGACAAGGCTTGTGCGATTATTGCTTTGAGTGATCACAATCCATTGTTTAAGAATAATCCTGATTACTCGATTAATCATCCTGGTTTCAAATTAATACCCAGACATAGCAACCATTTGAATGCCAAGAGAAGACCATTTTCGAAAATCTATCACTCAAGAATCTCTGGTTCAATGCTCTAACCAGGCATTCCATCGATACATCTTTAAAAATAGCCTTCTCTTGACATGAAAATGGACATGTATTCGCCACATGTGACAGAATCACAATAAACATTCTAAAGAGTAAACTAAAAGGCAGTGTTTTGAAATATTTTATGCAGTAGATTTAAATTATTCACACTTATTTGATTATTTAATTTTTAATCATATAAATTCATTATTAGCTCACCTGGCCTGAAAAGCCAAGTGAGCTTATGTCATGGCGACCGTCCGTTGTCCATCCGTCGTCAGTCCAGCCATCAACTTTTCCTTTAAACGACTTCTTCTCAAAAACTACTGGGCGGATTTTGATTATATTTGGCAGGAAGCATCATTAGGCCATAGGGATCCAAGTTTGTTCAAACGAAGCCGATCGGCAAATTTGGCTGACGCCCATCTTGGATTTTGGCTGATTTTAGGAAACGTCTAAAAATTTTGTTCTCCCAAACTGCTTGGATGGATTGATGCAAACGTCATGAAATATGATCTAGGGTAAGAGCTGAACCAAGTTTGTTCAAGGGAATGTGATTGGTTAAATGGTTCGGTGGCCATCTTGAGCTAGTTTTAGCGAAAACGACTTCTCCAGAACCACTGAAGGGATCGGGTCGAAATTTGGCAGATATGATTAGGGACTAAGGGCCATTAAAGTTTGTTCAAGGGAAGTTGATCCGTCAAAAAACATGGCCGCCGCGGGCCAATCACAATGTAGCGTGTTTGGCAGCAATATTGGATTTTTTTATTTTATGGATTTTGAGGCCGAAATTGGTTTAATATATGTTTTTGGGTATTCTGAGCTCAAATTTGCCATTTTCGAAACTGTCGGATAAACGGTTAGGTGGCCATCTTGGATTATTTTCCTGCCAAAGGCTCCCATACAAAAGCAATGGGAAATTTTAAATGTCTTCTCAAGAACTGCTATGCCGATTTCAATTATATTTTGCAGGAAACATCCTTACAGCATAGGGATCAAAGTTTGTTCAACTGCACCAGATCAGCAGATTTGGCAAGCAAACATCTCAGATTTTGGCCGATTTTAGGAAATGTCTTTAAAAATCTTCTCCGATACCGCTTGGGGAATCGATTCAAAACTCATGAAACATCATCTAGGGCAAGAGGTAAGCTAAGTTTGTTCAAGAGGACGTGATTGACCAAATGGTTCATCTTGGATGACCTAGTTTTCCAGAAAATGACTTCTCCAGAACCGCTAAAGGGATCAGGCCCAAATTTGGGAGATATGATTAGGGACTAAGGGCCATTAAAGTTTGTTCAAGGGAAGTTGATCCGTCAAAAAGCATGGCCGCCATTGGCCAATCAAAGTGCAATGTGTTTGGTCATATTGGAATTTTTTATTTGATGGATTTTGAAGCCGAAATTGGTTTATATATGTTTTTGGCTATTCTGAGCTCAAATTGCCATTTTTGAAACAGTCGGATAAATGGTTTGGCAGCCATCTTGGATCTTTTTCCTGTCAAAAACCCCCTTACTATATCAATGGGAAATTTAAAATGTCTTCTCGAGAACCACGGGACCGATTTCAAATATATTTGGCAGGAAGCATTCTTAGGGCATAGAGGTCCATGTTTGTTCAAACAAAGACGATCGGCCAAATTGGTTGGTGGCCATCTTGGATTTTGGTCAATTTTTAGAAATGTCTTTAAAAATCTACTCCGAAACCGCTTGGTGGGATGAATTCAAAACGCATGAAATATCTAGGGCAAGAGTTGCACCAAGTTTGTTCAAGGGAACTTGATTGGCGAAAGGATTTGAACGTTGCCGGCCATCTTGGATAACCTATTTTTTGCCAAAACAACTCCAGAACCACTGAACAGATTGCGCCGCAATTTGGGAGATATGATTAGGCACTGAGTGCCATTAAAGTTTGTTCAAGGGAAGTAGCTACGTCAGAAACATGGCCGCAGTGGGCCAATCAAAATGTAATGTGTTTGGCGGCCATATTGGACTTGCAAAAATGTGCACAAACTCGTTTAAAAGACTACCAAACCACCCACCAACGATTTTGACAAAAATGCATAGTGCTCCATGTGAGAGACACAGGCCCCTTGGGCCTCTTGTTTAAAAAACAATCACGATTTTCAATTTAATCACGCAATCATGCAAGCCGACAACAGTAATAAATACAAATGTATGGTATGCCAGAATTGAATGCACCCATGCATGGACAAATGCAATGATGGACAGTGTGGCATGATAGACGTTATCGAGCCAGTCATTCCAGTGGTAAATCTTCAAAAATAGTCTTCCCTTGGTCTGTAAATGGGCATTTCTCAAGACCACTGCAGAAGCCATTTTTAACCCTTTAACCCTAATATATCAGCCAAAAACTGCCTCTTCATTGGTCTTGAGAAATGTCCATTTGTAGACCAAGAGACTATTTTTGAAGATTTACCACTGGAATGACTGGCTCGATAACGGAGCCAGTCATTCACGTGCTGATGACATCCGAGCCAGATTCCAAACATTTAGGAAAATTTTATCACCCAGACTTTGTGTCATTAACGACTTATCCTCACAAAAATCTAGTCATTTGGAACATAATGGAGAACTCGTTTTAGATCGATCGATCCCTGCATGCCCTGAATCTCAAATTCCAGAAAAATATACATGTAAGCTGTTGAATATTTTGAAACTAAATTGACTGGGCGCTGTTGCTGCCTATGGCAGCAACAGCAACCAGTCAAATTAGTTTCAAAATATTCAACAAACTGTTTATTACATAGTAGACATACAATTCGTACAACAACGCTTAGTCCGTCGTGAATTAAGCTAATGTGATGAACTTAATGAATCTACGTCATTTATGATGTAATTGATTTTGACATCAGCATTTCTCATGGCATTTAAATTGTGGAGGTTCCAGGGAAATCTGGGGGTCCCAACCTGAAATCTAAGGGTCCCAACCTGAAATCTAGGGTCCCAACCTGAAATCTAGGGGTCCCAAACTGAAATCTAGGGGTCCCAAACTGAAATTCAGGATTCACATGCAGTTTTTCTCATCCATGCTAAAATTAGAAAGTACCATGGGTGCACAGCTATGAATAATAAGAGGGTGCCATGCTAGATTTTGTGCTAAAACCTATAAAACTAATTAATATTTAACAATCAAGATTTTCTACCACACGTATAGGGGGTCCCCAGTTACATTTTGAGGGGTCTATTATGTAACCCTCAAAAGGGCCCTTATGAGAAACCCTGTACATCATCCTATACATCACGTAGTTGATTATGACTTTATCTGATTGATGGATAAACAGGAATCCTCCACTGGATTGGAGGACATTGCTGGCTTTAAGGCTTGTCTTAATTCCAATATAATTGTATTATAGTCAAAATCTTCAACAGTACACTCATTTTATTCTGCTTTGGAACCATAGTGAGTTATTTCTGAGCGATACTGTATAAATTATGCGAGGACATGTGATTTTTAAGCCAGTCATACTGGTTACAAACTAAAGATTAGATGATGGCCCTGCGCATTAGACATTCTGGGAATACTGGCGTAAAATCGTTGCTTTCTCAGAAATAGAAAGCTGCGATGGCACAAGACAAACGTATGCCATTTATAATTTTCCGCTGTAAATCGCGGCAATAATGTTGGCACATAATTTGAGCGGCAGAAACAAGCACTCGTTTTTATGAGTTAGCTACGAGCTTTAGAAGCATAATCCTCTAATCATAATTCTCTCGATGAAAAATTGCGCTTCCATCTGTTTTCTTAACTCATTTCATTTTGAATTTCCAAACCATTCTTGACTCTACGAGGTTTCTTGGTTCTTATGAAGGTATACGTATGAAACTGAATAGGGTAGGCAGCACTAACTCTCAATCAAATTATTCATAAAATAATCATAATGAGATTTAAACATAGCACGACATATTATCCGTGGGTCGCATGTATTATAATGAAATTGGGTTTCCAATGAGATAGATTTGTTCATTCGGCAACAACACGGGAAGTTGGCAGCAAAGTCGATCACCAAAACATTAACCCTTTAACACTCAAATGTTAAATATAATTTGAATTTTCTCATGGAAAATATCTATATGCAGACCAAGAAGAATATTTTTGCAAATATACCACTGGAATGTCTGGCTCAAGACCACTGAAGACGCCATTTTTGGCTGGTACGAGTGTTAAAGGGTTAAGTCATTCTAACCACGATTTTAGTATGGGTTCCCGCAGAGCATCCATCTCATTACGAATAAATGAACTCACTGACGCAAGATCTATACAGCGTGTCCATATATTATTGTTATACAGATAATGTAAACCGGAGTTTGCGTCATTCAACATTAAATATTGATACACATATATACATTAGCGAGTCAGTGTACATGTGTGTCGGCGATCCATTTTATTCGGATGTATGAAAAAAATGCAAATATTATTCTTGCAATGCAATACTGTACGTCGGCTGCAGGGCAAAATATATTCACTTGAAAGAATACCACAAACTGGCAGAGAAATTTCAATATATTATTTGTACTTTGACTGCAATTGCGGCGTTTGGTGTCTCCCCAAGGTAGCCTCCGTGACTTCGATCAACATTTGGCATTTTAGCGAAAGTTATGACTAATTTATCATCGCCATCAAAAATACGGATACTTTTTTGGAAATCATGATTTGGAGATAATTTTCCGAGCCATGCGAGGTACCAATCAAACCCTGCATTCCCAGAATCCCAATTTCAAGGTAACTACATGTACATGTATACAGGTAATTAAGCCGTTGAATATTTTAAAACTAATTTGACTACGTACTGTTGCTACCTATGACAGCACCAGCGACAAGTTAAATCAGTTTCAAAATACTTGTAGTCAACAGATTGCTTATTAACCCTTTAAGCCTTAGATTTCTTCAAGAAAATTTAAATTTTTTCAAAGAAAATATAAATTTCCAGACCAAGAGAAAAATATTTTTGAAAATTTACCCATGGAATGACTGGCTCGGTTATCGAGCCACTCATTCCAGTGGTAAATGTTAAAAAACAGTCTTCTCTTGGTCTGCAAATTTACATTTCTCAAGACCACTGAAGAAGCCGTTTTGGGCTGATATGAGTGTTAAAGGGTTAAAATAGTAGACATACAATTCAGAGACTTGATGGGCTATTCAATGTTCATGATGGAGCTGAGATACCCGGTACATCATTCATTATACACATCTTGTGATGTCAGCCCTACATGTGACGTAATTAATTATGACATCATATACATGAGTTACAGGTCAGATCTATCCATTGCTGGTATTGGCTTAGGTATCAAATATTTTAACATGTGGCTTTGGTTTTAGCTTGAATGAAACAAAAAAGCAAGTTTTCCTATCCTAGACCATCTCTTTCCATATAGACATTTATTTCCCAAGGGCCATCCTACTTATACCGCGAGCGTTTTAACCCTTTAATAACTAAATTTTGTCAAAAATCTAAATATTTGCTTATTGAATGTTTATTTGCAGGCCAAGTAGACTATTTTTTAATATTGACAATTGGAATGGCTGGATCGGTTACCGAGCCAGTCATTCCAATTGTAAATTTAACAAAATAGTTTTCACTTGGCTTACCAATGGACATTCCTCAAGACCACTGTAGAGGTCTGGGTTGGCCGGATTCATCATAAAAGGATTAATGGTTAGGATGGCCAAAACCTTTCTGTTATCGTCTTGTGGAATGGCCATTAATACAGGATAAGAGAATACAATTTTTGAAAATTTATCACTGGAATGGCTGGCTCGATATCCGAGCCAGTCATTCCCGTGATAAATTTTCAAAAAATAGTTTTCTCTTAGTCTATAAATTGACATTCAATAGGCAGATATTTAAATTTTCTTGACCAAATTTGACCATTAAAGGGTTAATCTAGATCCATTCTCAGAGCTAATATCAGGAACCTCTGGACACAGCAGTAAATACCAGAGCTGAGTGCTCGGCTCGTTTCTCGATGTCACGGAATATGGAGGGATCTCTGATCTGTCACTTAAAAGAATCTGAATACGTCGATCAAAATATGTCATGTATTAGTGGATATAAATCACAATCAAATGTCATACTTGTCTGCCACCATCAAGCATCCATCAGGAATGTGTCTGAATTGTATGTTTTTAAGGTGTCCGGGATGACAAATAGCTTGGGTGATAAAACATGAAGACAGTTTGGAGCTAAAAGCCGTACATTACTGTATATGAGGTTCATACATAAGCTGTTAAGCTTCAAATCTGGGCAAGAAAAATTGAATTCTCTTTAATAATTTTATGGTCATATTTGGTCATGAAAATTAAAATATCTGGCTATTGAATGGCCATTTACAGGCCAAGAGAATACAATTTTTGAAAAGATTTATCACTGGAATGACAGGCCCAGTTATCGAGGCAGTCATTCCACCATTAAATTAAAAAAAATTATATTCTCTTGGCCTGTAAATGGACATTACACAAGAACATAAGAAGCCGGTTTGGGCTGGCATGACAATTAAAAGGTTAACCCTTTAACCATCTTATCAGCCAAAAACCGCTTCTTGGTCTTGAGAAATGTCCATTTGCAGACCAAGAGAAGTATTTTTTTAAATTTACCACTGGAATGACTGTCTTGATAACTGAGCCAGTCATTCCAGTGGTAAATTTTCAAAAATACTCTTCTCTTGTTCTGCAAATGGACATTTTCTATGAGAAAATTCAAATTTTCTTGAATAAATGGAAGGGTTAAAGGGTTAATAGAAAACGTAAATTTTCAGGCCAAGTGAAGACAACTTTTCAAAATTTAGGACTGGAATGACTGGCTCGTTTATCAAGCCAGTCATTCCAGTTTTTTAAATTTTGAAAAATCCTCTTCTCTGGTCCTGTAAATGATCATCTCTGAAAATGATTGCAATGGCCGTTTTTTGCCGGGATAACCAGTAAAGGGGTTAACATCCATCCATAATGAATGCCAGACAAAATTCCAGTTTACCATATATACACGTACATGTACACGTATAAATTAATGCACATTATTTTCCACGTAAAGAAGACTAAGTAACATGACACGTCTGGCAGACACGTGTCCAGGCATCCACAAGTACATACAAAAATTATATATTATGTTCGCGCAAATATGTTCATACTGTATGTAATCAATCTAGATCAGTTGCCAGAGTTTTTTTAATCTGATATGCATCCATCGATTCATCAAAACGCAGTAAAATGTCACAGGAATCATTTTTCTCGAGTCCGCAGCAAAGCTGTGTAAAGCTTGACATCACGATGTAAATGTCATCCATTTATTTGCCATCGCGTAATTCAAAAATAATCCGAAATGTTGTTTTTCCTGGGTATGGTATATCAGCTGAATAAACTCTAGTTTTGGATCCAGATGCATATCAACAACTACCCATCCCAAACACTAGGAGTTGTCCTGCCCGAATCACGTTCAGATATTCCAGAGTTGCTTAAACGTTTAATAAAGCTTTAAAACTCAAGAGTGCGTATGAAAATCTAAATCTTTGCTACTTAACTGTCTGTCTACTGAATTTTTGCAGACTACATTTTCTATAGGGTTTAACTCTGGATATGCTGAATATTTTGAAACCAATTTGACTGAAAGTTGTTGGTGGTAAAGCCACCAACAACTTTCAGTTAAATTGTTTTTTTAATATACATTAGCTCCAGAGTTATTGTTCCTTGAAATTATCGTCTGATGGCCATTAAATACCAACCCAAGAGAAGACTATTTTTTTTTTAAATTGCCACTGTAAATGATTCCACGAATTGTACATTTTCACAAGTTTTCTTCTGTTGGCCTGTAATTGAACATTTGTCAATATCACTGCAGAAGCCATCTTTGACCAGCTCAACCATGCATTACAGTACAGTTCATAAATTATAAATTTACATGTTTTCAACAAAAATAACAATGTTAATCATTACAATTTTGAACACAATGTAAGAAATGTTCTGTGAAATATCTTGGATTTATGATAATTTGATTGAAAGCCATTATTGGCGCCTTAATTGCCTTGTTGAATCTTAAATAAATTTGGGACTGTTTGTCTATTCTGATTAATCCCACACCTTTCTTAATTTATGAGAACTTTAACCTGTACTGGGCAAATTTAGTCAAGAAAATTTCTGCAGATTTCAGATAATATATTTCTTTAAACAATATTCAATGTTCTACCAATATTCAATGTTCTACCAATAATCCAGTCAGTGGTAAATTTACAAACATTTGTTAGCGAACAAAATTTAACACTCCGGCACAGATTCTGATAAAGTTGCCAACCAAATACATGTGGCTGGAATTATATTCTAAAAGTGTACTGATATTGAACGTCATGCTGATTATTTTGAGAAAAATACGGTAGAAAATTCTCGCAGCAATGGTTTTCATTCAAATAATTTTCAAAATGTTAGCTTAAAGTGCAAGTGATTAAGTATGCAGGAGTGTGCTGAAGCATGTGGTTAAGCATGAGCGAGGTTATGGGAGCACATGTCTATGAGTGCACGAGATTGCTGGAGCATGTTGTTAACAGTGCGTGAGGTTAAAGGAGCACGCGGTTAAGCATGCGCAAGATTGTGGGATCATGCGGTTAAGCATACCTGAGGTTGCCGGGGCATGCAGTTAAGTGTGCATGAGGTTGCGGGAGCTAGTGTTGGGAATTGGTACCATTTTTGTGATCGATGATTGGTTTTACTGTATATACTAACCGATGATCAATTAATGATTGATCGTAACAGGTCGTCATTTTTTACCCATATTGAATGCAGTAATTATAGCATGTTCAAGGATAATTACCTCTTTCAAACCAAGACGCAGCTATAATAACAGATTCTTAATAATTTAAGAAATAATCTGTTGAGTATTTTGAAACTAATTTGACTGGAAGCTGTTGCTGCCTTAGGCGGCAACAGCCTCCCGCTAAATAAGTTTCAAAATATTGGTATGGTTGCTTTGAAATTAACTTACTATTTCAGTGCTGAAAGAATTAATGTCTTAGACTAAGGAGTAATACTATATAGTTGTAACAATTAAATTTAAATTCTTTTCCAAAACGTATTTGTTTTCTAGCTTGACCAGTTAAAATATATTAATAAAGTCAATTTATAAACAACCAAAACCGATTTCTGAAATCATGAACATGCAAACCAATCAATCATCGATCAAATCGATTAATCAGAACAACACTAGCGGGAGCATGTGGTTAAGCATGTACATGCTCGATGAGCATGCGGTTAAGCATGCGCGAGGTTGTGGGAGTATGTAATTCAGGTATATTCCTGGCTTTTCCAAGTTATTGCTGGCTTTTCCAAGTTATTCCTGGCTTTTCTGGGCTATTCCTGGCTTTTCCGGGTTATTCCTGGATTTTCTGGGCTTATTCCTGGTTTTTTCGGACTATTCCTGGCTTTTCCCTCGTTATTCCTAGCTTCTCCAAGCTATTCCTGGATTATATTCCCGGGTTATTTCTCGCTTTTCCTGGCTTTTCCGGGAAATTCCTGGCTTTTTCGGGCTATTCCTGATGTCTTCGGGCTATGTCGGACTTTTCCGGGCTATTGCTGGCTTTTCCAAGTGATTCCTGGCTTTTCCGAACCATTCCTGGCTTTTCCCAGGCTTTTCCGAGCTATTCCTAGTTTTTCCCCGGGCTATGCCTGGGTTATTTCTGGCATTTCCAGGCTATTCTGGGTTATTCCTGGCTTTTCCAAGCTATTCCTGGCTTTTCCAAGCTATTCCTGGCTTTTCTGGCCTATTCCTGGCTTTTCTGGGCTATTCCTGGCTTTTCCAAGTTATTCCTGGCTTTTCTGGGCTATTCCTGGCTTTTCTGGGTTATTCCTGGATTTTCTGGGCTTATTCCTGGTTTTTCCGGACTATTCCTGGCTTTTCCCTCGTTATTCCTGGCTTCTCCAAGCTATTCCTGCATTATATTCCCGGGTTATTTCTCGCTTTTCCTGGCTTTTCCGGGAAATTCCTGGCTTTTTCGGGCTATTCCTGGCTTTTCCGGGCTATTGCTGGCTTTTCCAGGTGATTCCTGGCTTTTCCGAACCATTCCTGGCCTTTCCGAGCTATTCCTAGTTTTTCCCTGGGCTATGCCTGGGTTATTTCTAGCATTTCCAGGCTATTCCTGGCTTTTCCAAGCTATTCCTGGCTTTTCCAGCTGTTCCTTGCTTTTCTGGCCTATTCCTGGCTTTTCCAAGCTATTCCTGGCTTTTCCCGGGCTATCCATGGCTTTTCCGGGCTATTCCTGGGTTATTTCTGGCTATTCCTGGGTTATTTCTGGATTTTCCAGGCTATTCCTTGATTGTCCGGGCTATTCCTAGCTTTTCCTGGCTATTCCTGATGTTTTCAGGCTATCCCTGGCTTTTCCGGACTATTCCTCACTATTTCTGGCCTATTCCTGGCTTTTCCCAGGATATTCCTGGCTTTTCCAGGCTATTCCTGGCTTTTACTGATTTATATATGCAATATCCTGGCTTTTCCTGGCTCACTAGTTGATTTAATGTTCCTGGCTTTTCCAGGCTATTCCTGGCTTTTCTCAATGCATAATATCCTGGCTTTTCCTGTCTTATCCTGTCCGAAGTACCTGGCTTTTCCGAGCTATGTAATGCCAGGATATTCCAGGATATCTTGGCATCATTCCAGGCTAATCCGAGCTAAAAATGCTAGGAGATCCAGGGAATTCCAGGGTTTTTTCACCAGGGTAGTGACACTTGCATCAAAGTTTTAATTATTTCGCTAACAATCTGAAAGAAAGTGGTTTTTGGAATTTAGCCAGCAAGAATTTTCACTCAGCTGGTTACACAAATTTTTGAAAAATTAATTCTCTATCATGTAGTCGGTAGCAATTTTATTCAAAGCCTTCATATTATTAAAAAAAAATAAAATTAAAATAAAATTAAAAAATTAAAAATAAATCTTTTTTAAAAAGTATGGAAATTGACAAAGTTTTTGCATTAAACAGAATATCTTCACCCAAAATCATGCTCCTATAAAGGTGGATCCTTCAAAAAGCACTTCTACCCATCATACCACCTGCTGTTTCATTGAATTATTTTAAGCGATTCTGTATGCAACATTGGCTGTTTACGAGAATATTGACAAAAATTGTGAGCTTTTGCATTAAAATGCCCAGTTTCACCACAAATTTGGGACCTATAAAAGGTGAATCCTTCAAAAGGAACATCTAGCTATCATAAAGAAGCCACTTGCCAAGGTTGCTATCATTATCTTAGGTGATTAGGTATGATATGGTGTTGATGAGGAAATTGACAAAAATCCTGAGTTTTTAAATTAAAAAGCCCCTTTTCACCCAAAATATTGGACCTATTAAGGTGAATCATTTAAAAAGCACACCTGCGTATCATAAATGAGGCATATAACAAGTTTCCTTAAATTATTTTAAGCGATTCTGTGCTTACGAGAAAATTGATAACAATTTTGAGTTTCCACATTGAAAATAACATTTTCACCCAAAAAAGGTGAATCCTTCAAAAGCCATATCTGCGTATCGTAACTGAGGCATACAATGTATGTACCAAGTTTCAATAAATTATTTTAAGCGATTTTGTATGATACATGTATGGTTTACGAGAAAATTCACAAAAATCTTGAGTTTTTGCTTTAAAAAGCCCATTTTCACCCAAAATCGTGGTCCTATAAAGGTGAATCCTTCAAAAGGCACATCTACTCATCATGAAGAAGCCACCTGCCAAGTTCCATAAAATTATCTTAAGCGAATCTGTATGATATGGTGCTTACGAGGAAATTGACAAAAATCATGCGTATCACAACTGAGGCACACACTCATGGCATGTTCTCACTAGAGACTTAATCCAGAATAACAACATACTGAAGTATGGCGTTATTCCCGATTTAAGTGAGAACACGGCCTAAGTTTCATTAAAATATCTGAAGTGGTTCTGTATCATTTCTGATATGCTCTTTACGAGATATTGTGGACAGACAGATGGATGGAGAGACACTGATTACTATACCTAATAATTTTGAAGGACTTAGGTATGTCTTCTAGACATCTTTTCCTTCCACATTTAATTCTTTATTTCTTTTGGGGCACTCAGCCTCTCCTCATTTCATTCGCAGTACCTATAGATATGTGGTCAATACCAATCATACAGCATCCGGTACGGGTAGCACAAGCATTACATACTCATTGAACGGATCTTATCGCACATTCGCGGTACCCATTCTAGGATTAGCACCACATACCACATATTGGTAACATATATTTTTGTACCTTTTGGTATCCTTCGATTAGAACCCTTGAACAGATCTTACTGCACATCCGCAGTATAGGGCTGGGGTCAAATACTTTCAAAAGTATTTAAATACCAATAGTCTTTGTAGTTCTTCAAATACAAATATGTACCTGGGTTTTTTTGGAAAGTATTTAAATACAAATACAAGGGTAAGTATTTTAAATACTTCTCAAATACTTCTTACATGTCTTATAGAAGACTAAAATATGGCACAGAATTGTAACTCTAGTGATGGACAGCCAGACATCAAATTTACATGAGCACAGACAATCATAGATACCAAACTAAGGGTGCAAAATGAAACAAGTATCATTTTATGAATGGAAATATTATGTAACGAAAACATCTATGACATCAGTATCTTATTTTTGACATAGTTGTGGATGAAATTAATTGTATACCATATCTAGAGTCAAGTTTGATGGGTTAAGCATAGTTAAATACAGTTGACTAGATCCCAACCAAAGTTGTAATAGTAAACTAGCTATTGTGTAGTAAAGTTGGAATGGTTAATGTAAAATTATATCAAATTCAAAATGGCAGATAACCTTCGCTATCCACGTTTAAATGCACATAAACATGTAAATATTTCAATATCTAATTTATGTTTGATGAAGTTAAGGCCTATTCCCATCCCACTGTATCTCAAATGGACACCGTTAGAGGCTTTAGCATGCTACACGTGACATACTCATTGTCATAGCATCATAGCCCACAAAATAAGACATAAATCTTGCTTTGCTGGTGACGCTTTCCTGACTGTGAGTTTTTGTATAACTGAAAATAGCGGCGCAGTACCAATTCAAGGATTAGTATTTTTATCAGACTCCTCTTCAAACGGCTTTTGTCACACATTCACAGCACCAACTCAGAGATAGGAATCGGATAGTTTTTTCAGGTCATAGCTTTTTCAGGTCACGCTAAATATGTCCCTTATTGGCAAAAGAAATAGGTTATGTAATAGTAACAAGAGGCCCAAGGGCCCTGTATCGCTCACCTGGAACATAGGCATTTAAACTAGAAAGGAGATTGGCTATATAGGTAGAGGTTCTGGAGTTGTTTTTGCGAAAACTAGGTCATCCAAGATGGCTATTAAACAAATTTGGACTTTTGCTCTAGATGATGTTTCACGAGTCTTGGTTTCGGAGATTTTTAAAGACGTTTCTAAAAATCGGCCAAAATCCAAGATTGTCATCGGCTAAATTGGGCGATCAGCTTCGTTGGAACAAACTTGAATCTCTACACCGCAAGGATGCTTCCTCCCAAATATAATTGAAATCGGCCTAGTAGTTCTCGAGAAGACATTAAAAATTTCCAATTGCTTTGGTATGGGAGCTTTTGGCGGGGAAATGATCCAAGATGGCCACCAAACCATTTATCCGACAGTTTCGAAAATTGCAAATTTCAGATCAGAATACCCAAAAAACATATATAAAACCCATTTTCAGCCTCAAATACATCAAATTAAAAAAAACAATATGGCCACCAAACACACTATATTTTGATTGGCCGGGTGCAGTCATCTTTTTTGACGGATCAATTTCCCTTGAACAAACTTTAATGGGCCTTAGTCCCTAATCATATCTGCCAAATTTCAGCTCAATCCCTTCTGGAGAAGTCGTTTTCGCTAAGACTAGGTCAACCAAGATGGCCGCCGAACCATGGGACCAATGAAATTCCCCTGAACAAACTTGGTTCAGCTCTTGCCCTAGATCTTATTTCATTGGGTTTCCTTCAATCCACCAAACTGTTTCAGAGATTTTTAAAGATGTCTATAAAAATCGACCAAAATCCAAGATGGCCGCCAGCCAAATTGGCGGATCGGCTTCGTTTGAACAAACTTGAATCTCTACACCTTAAGGATGCTTCCTGTCAAATATAATTGAAATTGGCCCAGTAGTTCTCAAGAAGACATTTTAAATTTCCCATTGCTTTAGTATGGGAGCTTTCGGCGGGAAAATGATCCATGATGGCCACTAAACCATTTCACTGCCAGTTTAAAAAATTGCAAATTTCAGATCAGAATACCCAAACAACATATATAAAACCAATTTCAGCCTTAAAATAGATCAAATAAAAAAAAATCCAATATGGCCGCCAAACACGCTATATTTTGAATGGCCGGGTGCGGCCATCTTTTTTGACGGATCAACTCCCCTTGAACAAACTTAGTCCCAAATTATATCTGCCAAATTTCAGCCCGATCCCTTTAGTGGTTCTGGAGAAGTTGTTTTCACTAAAACTAGGTCAACCAAGATGGTGCCCGAACCATATGACCAATCCAAGTTCCCTTGAACAAAGGTGGTTCAGCTCTTGCCCTAGATCATATTTCATGAGGTTTGCATCAATCCGCCAAGCGGTTTCGCAGAAGATTTTTAAAGACATTTCCTAAAATCGGCCAAAATCCAAGATGGTCGCTTGCCAAATTTGCCGATCTGGTTCATTTGAACAAATTTGGATCCCTATGCCCTATGGATGTTTCCTGCCAAATATAATTGAAATCGGCACATTGGTTCTTGAGAAGAAGTCGTCTAAAGGAAAAGTTGATGGATGGACGAGGAACAGATGATGTGGGCAATTACCTATCATCAGGAGCTTTCAATATGATTAACATACATACATGTATATTAGCTGTATATGTACCAAGTTATAATTTTGTGGCTCAATTCCTTCAACCTTAAATAAAGTTCGATATCTATCCTATTTTCCAGAAATCGAACCAACCAAAATGAAGTGTTAATTAATGTATCAACACTTTCAAACCAAAAATACATTGATTTATACATTGCACTATCAATTATCAATGCCTCAATCACAGGCATTCACATCCACATACCACATGCGATGTAACTTACTAAGAATATAAATAAATGCTTAGAAAAACTCACATGGTCGTGAATGCAAATATTATAAAAATGCTGGTAATTTCTGTAGATTCTGCATGTAATCCCGCGGTGAAAGTTTATAATATCGAGCACTGTGTCCTTGTAGTTCCGGAGCACCAATCAAGAAAATGATATGTTGAAATGGCACCCAGCATTGATCCTTTCGTGAAACTGAAGGCCGGGAGAGAAATCCTTTACTGGAGCATTTCATACAATCAACAAGTACATCACTCTGTTCATCAGACCGCTCAACAATACTTCCAACATACCATTCCTTGTCATACATACATGCTACATATTTTCCAGGTTGCAACTGATCATGATGTTGAGAAGCATGAGGCAGGATACTCTGAAGTGATGATGGCTGTTTCTCACCAAGGGTGCCCATAGTAAAATCACTATCAGCTGAGATCCGTTTCATCTTCAATTCGACTTCGGATACAGGAATATAGCAATGATGCGACTGGGTGCCTGAAAGAGTCTTTACTGAATCAAATCGTGAAGTTAATTCAAACCTGGCTGCATTATCTGCAACATCGTTATCCGAAACAAAGAAAAATGTAACACCAGAAATGTGTTCTGAAGCCCAGTTATACATTTGAGTTGCAGTCAAAATGTGATCCTTTACTGTCGCCTGCAAGCTGGCTCGAGCGACTAGGCGTTTCACAGTTCCCCCCAATGCCATCACAGGGGCTTTTCCCATGGCTAGTTGCAAAGAAATGCCAGTCTGCATCAAGTCCGTGGTCATTTTGGTGGTGACATAGATTACTAAAGTTCTTGAAATTTTTATACTGACCAGCTGCTCCATCACTGAAATATATGATCTTCTTAACGGATGGTAGGATTGTTTTAATATGTGATATCATGGTTGAGATAAATGAATGCACAGTAACAGTGTCATGCTGTAGGCAATCTGAAATAATACAAATATTCAAACATTTTAATTCTCCCTCAGATCTGTAATATACCACAAATGGGTGAAGTGTAGCTTGAGAGTTGTCCCAGTGGTGGCCCTGCACCACGTCTTGAACAATGAAGCTGTAGTTTTCAGCGAAGTCCAACAAGACAACAGCCTCACTTGGAGCGAGATCTTCCTTCAGCTTGCTAATGTAGCTGGATTGTGCTTTGGCTATGAAGTGGTGTTGACAAAGACAATCAAATACATCACTGGCTATCTGTATGAATTCTTGAAGTGATACTGTTAAACTTACAAGCTTAGTAGTTCTCTCTGTGTGAACCCACTCTTTATATACATCATCATCAGAGTCAAAGTCATGCGAGTTAAACAACTCTGACATGTAATCATGAATGGCATCTTTACCCGGACAGGATTCACAAAGATGGAGCATACAGTTGCGGTTTTCTGTACTACACACTATTTTTCTGAGAATATCCTTGTAGTCATTGTTTCCAGGAATGGCAGCTGTTATAAGTTTGACATTCTGGTGGTGCTCACAAACACAGACAGAATGCATACCAGACGCAGTAACTGGAATACACCATTTGGGTCTAAGTTCACAAAATTTTGAGAATCCAACCTTAACATCTGGAATTTTCTTGGTGTACTCAAGGTAAAGTTCTTTAAGATTAACTAGTAGTAACCGTTTTGCTTAAGCTCTTTGTTGTTCTCTACTCTAATTGTTACATACTCCTTCATGCCAGGACACATGCGAGAATACTCATCAGACTGATAAAAGTCCACAATGCTTTCAATTACTGCATGAGAAAGGGTCCGCCCTTTCTTTGTATCTGGATCAGCTAAAATGCCCTTCTCCTTTTCAACTGTCTAGCTCTTTTCACGGTATATTCTATTACATCAAACTCCTGCATTGTTTTCTGTATTGTCAAACTTTCTGGTGTAATGGTCAATAATTTGATTTTTTCTTGTCTGGTGGCAATTTTGAGTTTGTCTTTCAGAAGAGCAACCAGTCTCTCAAGGTCTTTACAAGTTTCAGGGTCACTGTCATCTGTGGATTCCAATTCACTCATTGTTAGGTCGAGTGCATGGGCACACTTACTTTTGACTGCTGTGTTAAGCTGTTTTACCTTCCTTTTGCCATAGGAGGTCGCGGTTACTAACAGAAGTTTTAATGGGTGTACAGTCCAAAGACTCGGCAGTTTTGTCGAGGGAGGCAACTGATATCTCTCCTGGTTGATAATCTGTATCAGACATCTCAGATATTTCCGTATCATGTTGACTTCTTGCCAAATCTCTTTTATAACACTCAGGACAAAGTTTTTGACCAGGTTTCAAATTAAGCTGCGATGCAATTTTTTCATCAACAGCTCTCAATGACTCTGTAAGATATAAAGTAAAAAGACTGGTTTAAAATCAGATAAAATTTACCACTCAATGAAATCACCCGTAATCTATTCGAAGTTGTTTGACTACTTTTGAAAATGATTTGAAAAAGTTGAGTATATCATGCCGCTGGCCTAAGAATGCTAAGTAGCAATGATTTCCCAGGCAAATCACATTAGTCTCTAATGGTGATAGGGTTATGGTAATTATCCAAACATTTAGAAACAAACATGTTAATTTAAAAAATAAACAAGAACGACAATCAGAGATTGCTAAAATCCATGCCCCCCCCCTCACCCTTAGGAAGATAACACAACAGAATTTTCTTAATTGGTCAATCTTACCTTGACCTTTAACGCCAAAATCAAAAGGGTTCTTAGGGACCCGAAGAGTAAGCTTCCATCCAAGTTTGGATAAAGTTGGCCAAATTGATCTTGAGTTATTGCATGGGAACGAAAGCTGACACACGCACGCACGCGCACGCACACACGCATGCACGCACACACACACACGCACACACACTGGACACGCTATGCATGGCTTATGGACCATCAGATTGATACGTAAAAACAGGTAGTCGGATAAAAAATATGAATAATTTGCAGACCAAACAGCATATTATTTTTTTGCAAATTTACCACTAGAATGACTGGCTAGGTAACCAAGCTAGTCATTTCAGTGGTATATTTTCAAAAAATATACTTTTTGACAACAAACGAGCGCTCCAAAAACTTACAAGTGTCCATTATAGAAGGCTTATAAGATACTAAACTTACTTGTAATGTGCTTCTTATGGAAGGTAAATGGGTCAGAGAAATACTTCTGTAAGCTTTCATAGCGAGACAAATTTATATTTTTTCATGGTGGAGGCAAACTTCATCCTGGTCAGTAAAATATATTCCGCATCTCCATTGTAGTAATTGTCTATCTTCTTGTTTGAACTCAGACAGAGGAATAAGTCCCGTTTTTCTACAGTATGTCAATTTGTGACAGTCTTCATTCAAGCACATTCCTATTTTACAGTGATAAACTAGTTGACGCCATTTTGATGCTTTCACAACAAATTATAATCTCTGAATGGCAGATATCACTGGCTTAACTAAGTTCACTGTCTAAATAAAGAAATCACGCAACACATCAGCTCCCTAAATAGTCATGATGCAATACTGCAAGATATTACACTGTGCACAGGAGCTGGTGCTATATGTGCTGAGAGTTGCAAAATCCAGTATTATTTCTGTAAATGATCACATGCACTTTCATTCAATGTTCAAAGCAACTACAAAATTCATGAACTCAGAATATGAGACAATATATAGCTATGCAAAATATACATGCAATACATATATATTTATAAATTAAACTATTTCATGAGCAGCTGGCTCCTAACCTTTAAATCCTTTATTTATTGAATAAATTTCACCTAAGAGTCAAGATAAACAACTAATGCTTGTTCGGTAACCGTGTCGAGAACCCTGAAAATGGGGTTAAAACATGAAATTATTTAAGGTTGAAGGAATTGAGCCACAAAGTTATAACTTGGTACATATACAGCTAATATATGTATGTTAATCATATTCAAAGCTCCTGATGATAGGTAATTGTCCACATGGGTAAACCATCCCTAATATGAAGGCCAAATTTTCGGATTTTTTGTTCTCATCTGTTATGTGGACACCTGCCACACTTTAATATTGTACCTGATTCACATAAGCTTTCTTCTACTGCAACACCTATATGTACATACTTCAAAACAACTTACATTTAGTGTTTGTGATAAAGAGTCAGGTAGTACTGGTTCACTGAAATCTGATCAAAATTGTTTTTGAATGGATAAACGCCCAAATTTAGAGTCCTCCACCTCTGGAACTGGCCGAGATATCCAGGAAATGCGTTCAGTTCCAGACTCCTCATGCATCAATTAGGTGGTACAGCAAAGTTCAGCTTAATATCTTCAATATTAAGAATGTTATCAGCGTTTAAAAATCCTTCCAATACACTCACTGGATTCGCTCGTGCAAAAAAAAGTGCCACGCCCCCTAAAATCAATCAACCGTAACTTCAAAACTAATTGGAATTTTGCAATGAAATTTTGCATGCAGGCATCATTTCCATATATGTGCATCTGGGTGAAATTTAATAAAAATCAGAGATGGTCACCTGGGGACCTCTAGCTGATTTGGCATGGAATGACCCCGATGACAAATTCAAAGCTTTTTCAAGGAAATTTTCAGTTCTGGCTAAATTCAAATACTTTCAAGGCCTTGAAATTGCAGTCTCAAGGATTATCAAGGAATTTCAATGTTTTTGGGAACCAGTGTGTTATAGAAATATCTAGCCTGGCACGTTTTCCCATCTACACAATTTAAGAATCAAATTACCCGGTACTATACTCTTATGCTTATGCACTATCATGGTAGCTCTGCTCACCTCAGGAGGACAACAGTACAATGGACCTTTCCAGTTTTAGCTATAACCCACCCATTACTAGCTAAGCACCACCCACGCTTCGCCGTGTTGGGATTGATCGATCTGCGAATCCCCTACCTATCAATTTCCTGAAAACTATACATGGTAAGCTGTTGAATATTTTGTAACTAATTTGATTGGGTGCTGTTACTGCCGCGTAATTGATTATGACGTCATAGGATGGGTTGATAAAGTGGAAAGGTCTTTTACTAGAATTAGAGTTACGTGTTTGAATGGTTTTATACTGAGTATTGCGCAACAGCCAGAACAAAGGAATGCTAAATAATGGCACATGCTGCAAATCTATATCAAACGAAAATGGCGGTTTCAAAGAAGACAACCATCTCCAAATTTTTTCTAAATATTTCCTAAACTTATCGCTTCAAGATAACTTTAAGACCCATCTATGTTAATTGTGACTCAATCAATCTGACTGATCAGTCTGGTCAACTGAGTCTAGGGTTGATTCTATAGTTTTAAAGTTATTGAATAAATTTGTTTCTGCATACAGTTACAATCTTACTGGTCAGTCTGGTCAACTGAGTCTGGGGTTGATTCTACAGTTTTAAAGTTATTGAATAAATTTGTTTCTGCATACATACCGGTACATACACATATGAGTCAGGGCTTCCACTAGTGGAAGTCCAGGAGTCCTATACTCCCAAAGTTCATGTTCGGACTCCCAAAGAACAAACTAAGGAGGTCGGGGACTTCCTATTTTTTGGCCCTGACATCTCTAAAAACAATGATTTTAACCAAATTACATGTACATGTATTTGAACCATTTTAGACTTCCATGTTTCTTGCTTGGACTCCCAATAGCATCACCATGGAAGTCCCAGACTTCCTGTGTTTAGAATTTAGTGGAAGCCCTGGTATGAGTTTATTACAGCTCGGTCATTGTGCAAATACTTACCGATAATGTATTCAAAGTCGCTTAAGCAAATGTTTGAGTAGACACTAGAACGTCTTCGAGATCGAGGTGAACTCGGGTGTGACCAACACCGCTCTACAGCTAAGTCCTCCTCCCAATCACATAGTAGATCTCCACCTGCATCACTGTTCCTTCTGTCAATCGAAAGAACATTACTAGGCGCAGCATGCTCGTCCAACGGTGACACAGCGCTGGAAGCATCGGTCACGCATACTGATGGGAGCTGGAGCAACGGGTATGAGTTACACGAAAACATGCCCCGAATCAAGACTCAGTTTATACCATCATCCTAGGACTAATTAGCAGCATGTGAACGTACACACTTTATGAGCTACACTTAAATGCAACCTGAAGAAATGAGACTCAATATACGCTATTATTGTTGTATAATGTTGACGTGTCACTGTACGGAAACATGTGTTCTAGTTCGTACAATAATCCTTCGGCATGTTGCTTGCCTTTTCTTGAACATCAATGTAGCAATGCGTAGCCACGATCGCAAATTAAAAGTTAATGATCTCTTGGTTACAGAATAGCACTACATATTTAATGAGTTGGCATTATCAGAGCTGAGTAAATGGCAAAAAAAACCTGCTTCAAGCGATGATACTGTACCTTTGGGAATTGTCTGTACGAAACAATGACGACTAATGACACAATCCAGTATTTAATATACTTCGATTGCCATAGAAAATGTAAATAACATTTTTCATGAATGTTTCGGGGGCAAAAGATGGTTGTATTTTACTTTTAGGACAAGAAACACCACATTTTGCTCAAAGAGGAAGTTCTTCAGTCTATAGACAGAGTTGACTATATATTATATTCTGTTTAATAATCACAAGTCTGACGTATGTATGCTTTACTGTCATGAAGAACTGAGACAGAGAGGAGTCTCAGCCCATGATGAGTTATGTCTCCATTCCATTAAGTAAGCATGTTGGGCGCCAAGCTATGGCACCCCACCTGCTACCCCAAACCCCCTGCTGAGTGGCGAATGACAGCCTAACTCAACCACATCTAGGTTATAGATATACATAAATACATGAGAACTGCCTCAGAATGAAAGTACTGACCAATGAACCTTTCCAGTTTATGCATCAATCATATGACATCATAGTCAACTACGGGGGGTGGGGGTGGGAGGTGGGTGGGTGGGTATCAAAAGGTCAGATCACTTGTAATGCAACTCCTCTGAAACCGTTAAATGAAACTCAAACAAATTTGATACGTGAGTTACCCATATGATTGTGGAGTGCAAGAAGCCATTTACATTTGGCTCAGCCCCCAGGGGGGAAGGGAGGGGTCAAAAGGTCAAATTTAACCTGCAGAAATTGATTGTAACGCATCTCCTCCGAAACAGAGGGACAGAAAAAATAATTCAGCAAAATTTGGTATGTGAGTTAGCCAAATCGATGCGGAGTACAGGGGCACATTTATATTTAGCCCTGCCCCGTTTGTTACAGTGGCATTGACCTTTGACCTTGTGACCTGCGTGTTATCATGCTACTTCCTAACATTATAGGTAACCATGTATTCAAGCTTAGTTCCAATAGGATTAACCATTAATGAAATATAAATGATTTGCTGAATGGAAAAACTTAATGTTGAAAAAGCAGAGGTCAAAGCGCAATATTAGAATGGCCTTGGCCTTTGACCTAGTGACCTGGATGTCACCATCCTGTATCCTCTTGGTATAAACAACCAATTCCCTGGCAAAAAAGAGCTTGGATATTTATGAATATCCAAGTTCTATGGAGCTTGAATATACCAGCTAATCCAAGCATCTGCTTGGTAACCAATACCCAAGTTGTGTTCCATTAGGGTTAAGCAATCCCCAAATATAACATGATAAGATTTGCTAAGCCTAAAATATTAACATTGAAAAATAACGCTTTGTAGAGGTCAGAATGACCTTGACCCTCCACACAGTGACATCAGTGTCAGCATGCTGCTTCCTAGCATTATAGGTAACAATGTATACAAGTTTACTTAGAATAGGATTAACCAATCCTGAAAGATAAGACAAGAAGTTTTGCTAAACGCAAAATCTTAACATTAAAAAACCTGAGTTTTGTATCAAGGTCCCAGTGTCCTTGACCTTTGACCTCAGTATAATCATGCCGTTTCCTAACAGTATAGGCAACCACATACCCAAGTTTAGCTGCAATGGGATTAATAGATCCTGAAATATAAGTTAAGAAGTTTGGCTAAACGCACAAACTTAACATTGTTGATGCAGTGGTCATCGTCGTCATCGTCGCCGTCGTCGGAAAAGTGACACATATGTCTCACTTTTTGCTTCGCAGGCGAGACAAAAAACTGGTTGGAATGCAACTCCTCCAAAACCATCGGAGAGAATTCAACCAAATTTGGTATGTGAGTTACCCATATTAATGTCGAGTGGATGAGCACATTTACATTTGACCCGCCCTCTTTGAGTGGGGGACAGGGGTCAAAAGGTCAAGAAATTAATTGTAATGCAACTCCTCTGACACTGTTGGATGAAATTCAACCAAATTTGGTATGTGAGTTACCCATATGCTTGTGGAGTGCAAACCCCCCATAGACCCCCTTTGTGGGTTGGTCTGTTGTTTTATTAACCACTATAAAAACATACTTACCGTTCAATCACTACTTGCTAAATCAATTATCTGCATTTTGCTATCAGAGTAAGATTTTTATGCCTGCATACACACCTCCCCATGCCTAATCCTATTCCTATGGACCCTCAACCAGGCTACTGGTTGAGTCCCATCTCCAGCCTACCATCAGGTATAGACTGGCACCAGTCTATAGTCACCTCATAGTGACGCTTGTCGCTAAGCGCGCATGCGCATTAGAGCCCGAATAGGAAACAGATTCACTTTTCTAAATTTAAGTGCAAAATATTTAGTCTGATTCTCAAATCTTACCACGCGGGGTGGCTGAGGCCGGGTCGTAGTGATTGAACGGTAAGTATGTTTTTATAGTGGTTAATAAAACAACAGACCAACCCGCAAGGGGGGTCTGTGGGGGGTTGTTATTACACCACAAAAACATCCATTACCGTTCAATCACTACTTGCGAAACCCGTAGATTTGGTCAGTGCCCCATGTCAACATAAGGTGGGAGGAGATTAGAGAATCAATAAATCAGGATAAAAATCAAACCAATCTTATCCCAATGTTAATAACATAACATAATAGTGCATCTAGCTCAATCACACCGTGATTAGCAAATAAGAACAACTTGAACTTAAAGAAATAAATAAAAACCAAAAGAAGACTCACCATTTCTCACCGACGCAGAGTCCTAAAGAAAATGGTGGGAAGTGCTTGGTAAATAGTCTTCGGCTTTTTTAGTTAAAAGTGGAAATGTTACGAAAGAAGGAAGCTGCTGCACTCTGGTCTTTGAGATAAAAGGATGTAAAGGTGTATTCACATTTCCCTCCTGCCACCTGCATGATCTCATCTAAAGACGAACCCTCAAAAAGAGTGAAAGAAGTAGCCATACCTCTAACGTCGGCTTTAATAAGGGAGAGATTAATTTGATCCGGTGAGTCTATCTCATAACAAAGCTTTTTTTTTTTTTTTTAATTATTCTCTCAAAAATCCATCTGACAATCGAAGAATTTGAGACCGGCTTAGATAACTCTTCCTCGTAGGAAAAACATAAATGAGATGGATCGACTCTTATAACATCTGATCGCTGATTGAAGGTTCCTAATGCCCTAATAGGAGCCCAAAATTTTTCAGATGGCGACAGACGAAAAGGATTTTAAAATGATCGGACTAGCAGGATAGCGGTTAGTTTGAGTTTTAGATAAAAAATTCCTTCTGGGATATAAAACCAAGCCGTCTCCTGAAATTATAAATCTCTCCTTTTCAGCAGAAAGAGCATGAATCTCTTGAACGCCTTCTAGCAGAGGCTGTAGCAACAAGAAAAACCACAGCTTTGACAATTAAAAACAAAACCAAGCTTAATACTGGTAGAAGAAATAGGTTCAAAATGGCGACCTGCCAAAGCTTGAAGAACCAAAGCCAAACTCCAGGAAGGTAAAGGCTTAGCAATCGGAGGACGAATATTACTTAGACCTCTAATAAAGCTATTAAAAGTCTTAGTATCCTTGACATCGGCATACAGAAGACAAGGAAGGGATGACACCAGAGAAAATCTATACTCCCTGAACGTAATAACTGACAAATGAAAATAACCAAACAGATAAGAAAAAAAATCTAATAATTTGGGTATAGAAACAGAATCATTCACCTAAAATTTTAAGTCGACCCTTGTAAACTCGATGGGTCGAATCCCTTCTGGCAGAGTCAATAATTTCCTGAGATCAGAAGAAACCTTATTCTCGAGGACTTCAGACTCGAGATTCTCCAGACACACAGACTAAAATTTATTGGATTTGGATGCACACAAAGACCTCTTACTTGAGATAGAAGATCATGGGATACTGGAAGAAGAGGGAAATCTACCAGAAAATCTAGGTCTAAAAACCAAATCCTCTTTGGCCAAAAGGGAGCTATCAGAAGAATTTCGCAAACCTGATCCTTGACACTCTTCAAACTAACTGAATCAAAATCGTTCGAGAGAAGGCATAGGCGAACATTCCTGTCCACTACTGAGACAGAGCATCCACCACCAGGGCTTGACTGTCCGGAAAAGGAGACATGTAAGAGAAGATCTGAGCATTCAGAGAGGCCGCGAACAGATCTACTAGAGGACAATCCATAAGACTAAACCTCATTCCTCGTTCTAAAAATGAAAGAAAAACCCCATGGCAATGACTGAACGAATCGAGATTTAGAAGCCTAACAGACAATCCAACCAATGAACAGAAGCCTGGATCTACTTTCCAATGAATAGCCTCTTCTATAGACTCCTTGACAATCATAGACAAACAACAACCCCTCTAAAGCTAATAGCTTCTAAGAAGAAGGTACAGAAGACCATTTTGGAAGAAGAGACTACATAGAAGGATTCTAGATCCAAGAATATCTAGCCCTTTTAATAAGGGCCACCCTTAAAGAAGTGTCAAACTTACTATATGCTAAAGAGGACTGCTCATAGAAAACACATAGGTTACATATGCCATGATGCTCCAACCAAAAATCCTGGGCTATATCATAATGCTTAGTACTCACTAAATAGGTAACTCACGTTTATTATGGATATTTTAATAATACCGATTACTCTGAATGGAGACCAAAAAGGGTCATATCAGTATAGCCTAACTTATTAATAATGCTAAATAATAATTTTATTTACAGAGATTTAACCAGAGATTGTGGCAAACCAAAACCCCATAGTGAGTCTATGGGAGTGCTTAGAGTCAAGATATAACCAAATCATGTGCCTGAGATCTACATGAACTACGGGAAAGTTACTAGTGATGACCGTCATCACAATTCTATGAATAGAATACATGACAAGGTCCTGATAAGAGAACTATGGCAAACATTAGACTATCTAATTTAAAAATCGTATGGAGATTTAATAAAAAATTGTATTGATTACATCAACGGTTGCCTAGCCGCTCGGCTTGCTGATAAAGTAGATATCCTAAACAATTCGATATTTATGCCAAGAGGCAGAAACTTCAAAGATTTTAATAAATTTATTGATTCTTATATTTATAGTCTTAGCATCAATAATTTCATCTATGTAATATCAAATGACATTGTGTTAGAAATCCCAAGAAAAGGAAAGATTGAACACTGATACTAGATATTAACCGTTTGAAAACTGAATTTTGCAGATGACATTATTACCACTGTTATATCTCTGGACGTGCAAAGATTTTGAAAACATTTTGACTGAAAATAGTTGGAGGATGCTTAAATCCAAAGATTCTCGGCCTCTCTTCCCCCTCCAGCGCAACCCCCACCCCACTCCAACCGGCCCGCTGCCAGCCCCCCAGACAACAATCTCAATGAGTAAAAACCCAAGACCCACCGAATAGCCCGGGAATAATCCGACCAAAAATTGCCGGTGACATCACCAACAACACTCAGCCAAACTGGCCCCCCCAAAATACCCAGCTAATCCCGAGCCCACCCCACCCCCACCCCGAAACCACCGTCCGAAGGCCCGCAGCAACCCAGTCAAAATAGAGCAAGAATTACGCTATAAAAGGGAAAACAAACAAAAATCTGGAAAAAATTTAAACAAAACGAACTCACCGAAACTATGTCAACGCAGAAGAAGAATTCGACTCATATTCCTCCTTCCTGCCCCCTTATCCGATTGATTATCTTTTCTAAGCGAATAATGTACTTGTAGACATTAATCCTGTACTCATAATGATCCTATGAAACCTTTACTGAATCTAATTCTTTTCAGCGACTGACAAAATTATACTATGATTTACTTAAGAATCAGGGTTATCCCATCCACAAATAAACTCCCTTTAGTTAAAAAAATATGTCATCCTGCCGACATAAAAGGTAAAAGGAGCGATAAAAAAAGGCTGAATGGCCCAAAGACAACTGGCCATCTAAAGTTGGATGAAAGCAAAAATCGTATCTCGAAATAATGCGTAGAATACAAACTGACTTATCGGCTGATGAAATGCGCATATAAAATAATCTGCAACAAAATCCCATACGGTAACCAGTCAGGAGTCTTTAATTACGTTGAAAATTGTCACCGATAAACGAATAAATGTCTGAATAGACTACAATTCTAAGAGAGACTACAAGACTGGCAATGACTTAGTATGAATATTTTCAGCCATTAAATATTCCCAATATTAAACAAATACGGAAATAAGACTAATTAATTCCTAGGCAAGAAGATGACTAGATTCTAGGAAAGCGGATGTGGAAAAAGGGGAACGGAAATGCCTAAACCGGAAGTATACTACCGGAAACTGATCAAAATCCTACAACCCGGATGTACAGAATTACCGGAAGAGGAAGCTGAAAAACCGGAAATGGATGAACAATGTAATGCCGGGTAAAACCGGAAATGACCCTATCCCCGGCTGTACAAAATCCGGATGTGGAAAAAAGGAAAAGGAAATGGATAAAACCGGAAGTAGACTACCGGAAACTGATCAAGATCCTACAACCCGGATGTACAGAATAACCGGAAGAGGAAACTGAAAAAACGGAACCGGAAATTGATTAACAATGCAATGTCGGGTCCAACAGACCCGGATATGCATTCTTCCGGAAGCTCTCATGAAACCGGAAATGGAAATCGGAAGTCTATCCAGGTCTGGACGACCCGGAAGTACACCCCTAAGACCGGAAGCGGAAGTGTACTGACTAGCGTCCAAACCGGAAACGGAAACGCCTCTACCGGAATTCGAAAATAAAAGGAGTCCTCAGACTCCGGATATCCGGAATGGCCGGAAGCGCTAATAGAACCGGAAACGGAAGTAGGTACCAGATCTCTAGGACCCGGATGTCCTACATAAATGGAAGACAGACCGGAAGTGGCCGGAACGGAATTGGTAACCGGATCTTGCCGACCTGGATTACCCACTAAACCGGAAGTCCTACCGGAAACGGAAACCACCTAAGAAGGAACCGGATCTTGAAGACCCGGATGTCTTGCTAGACCGGAAGTTCGGATGGAAAACGACTGAGATGCGGAAAACGGAAGTAAACCCAAGTCCACCACAACGGAACCGGAACTAGCAAGACTAGGGATCGAACTCTTAGAAACGGGCGATCTAGACACAACCTTAACGACCGGAACCACCGTAAAACTGGCCTTATGGACGTCGGCTTCAGCCAACGCCACCACTGCTTGAGGGTTATGCCCGTCACCCTCAAGTCTTATATGGATTTTATCTGGTACACTGCTCGAGCACACCTTCAAGAGCTTGGATGCTCTTGACTTCTACTTTGGTGACACTAACCTGCCTCGAGGTTAGAGGGGCCGGCTTTCCCCATTTGCGGGAACGCCCGCTAGCCTTCGGGCTATCCTCCGAACTTGAAGAACTTTCTTGCTTTTTGACCTCCTTAATAGCAGAAGATATTTGCTCATCGAGAGATTTAGTCAGCACCGAGGCAAGATTCGAACCTCGCAAAAAGCGCCATCACGGCATCAGGATTTCCCGATGAGTTTCCCCCCTCCGTTGCTACCGATAAAGGAACAGAAGATTGAGCAAAGGAAACAGCCTTTGCCTTGCTAGCAACGGAGGAAGGGGAAGGACGACCAGAGGGCAGCGATTGTGACAGTCAAATCTTTAAAAATAAAATAAAAATGCTTTCGCTACCGAAACCGGCCACCCTTTACAAATTCCACACATAGAATTGGGTGTACAGGATGTACACTTCGCACAGATGTGCCCGGCGAACTCGATAGAGTGATGACGATCACATTTTGACGATGAACATTTTGCCTTATCTGACAATTCGTTACAGGCTCTAGAAATGGACTGGACATTATTAATGATGATGATGAAGTAAGGATAGGCATAATAATCAAGATACCACGAAGCAAAACGATCTTCACGAAAACCGGTAATATATAAAATTCGTCTATAAGATACCATATAAACACAATTATACTTCTTAGACGTAACTTAGGGAGGATTGCCTTCATATTGGGCATATCTTTCCGAGATATAAAGTCAAAAGGTATCACTGACACAGCGCAAAACACAAAAACTTATACAAATATTTTTAGACAACTATTCTCCATGCAGAATAATTGAAAAGTGAATCTGTTTCCTATTCGGGCTCTAATGCGCATGCGCGAGCGCGCTTAGCGACACGCGTCACTATGAGGTGAGTATAGACTGCTGCCAGTCTATACCTGATGGTAGGCTGGAGATGGGACTCAACCAGTAGCCTGGTTGAGGGTCCATAGGAATAGGATTAGGCATGGGGAGGTGTGTATGCAGGCATAAAAATCTTATTCTGATAGCAAAATGCAGATAATTGATTTAGCAAGTAGTGATTGAATGGTAATGGATGTTTTTGTGGTGTAATAACAACAGATATTTACATTTTCTGAGTTGGGTCAAAAGTTCAAAGCAGTGAACGTGGGCATTTGCGATGACGTGGCATTGACCGATCAATCTAGTTCTAAATTATTTTTAGATCTTTGCGACTCGAAATTAATATAAGTCGGTCTATCCGTCGGTCAGTTTGTAAAAAAATTTGACATTTTTGGCAAAGCTGTTATGTCGCAATAATAGCGCACTCACACTTGTGTTACACTATACATGTATGTAATTTTCTTAAACAGGGGCGATCATGTCTGTTACAAAACAACAAATGTGGCCTTATCCGAAATCATTATTGCAGGAAACTATTAATGCATATGAAATACAGATGGCCATTAGAAACACTTTTTTCAGGAAGATAAAATGGCCATACTGTCCCATTATATCTGACTAGGTATTAATCATACGCACTGTGTCACAAAGCTGTACCCTGTATTTTGTGGTAGAAACTGGGTGCTGTTAGTTATTGTTTTTTTAATATTCTGTGCTCTGGTTATTACTTGACACCTTTTATGCTAAGGCAGTAGTTTTGGTTGGCATATTCAAATGACTACTACAAGACAGTTAACCGTCTCTCAAAGCCCTCCAGATAAATATGCCCAATAGCTTAAAATATCATGTTAAATACTTGGAAATTATTTTCAATAGAAAATGTTGCTGTTAAAAAAGATGAAAAGAATTCAAAGCTAATACCTTTTAACCCTTACCACTCTGGTGTTAAAACTTTAAATTTTCAAATTAAATTAAAAGATGAACTGGTGTTCATTTTTCAACAAATTTGGTGGGAGATGGTGCTGTCATAGACAGGGAGATGGTGCTGTCGTAGACAGCAATATCCTCCAGCAAAATTGTTGAAAAATATACACCAGATTCTTTGATATTGGCACAATAAAAGATAGAATATTGACATCAGGCGCAAGGGTTATGGCTAACTTAGTTTATTTTGACAAGGTTTCACACATAAATTAGCTTGAGCTGATGAATCCTGTTTTATTGACAACCGGTACCGCATACACCATCAAAGTAAGACGGCCTACATTAGCGTCATGATGAACCAAAGTCATAGAGAATGGATTGCATAAAAAATGCAAAACCTGTGTATAATTAATGGCCTTGTTGATGCTCCTGATCATCAGACGTTGTCAGTGTATAAAAAGTCTCCACTCCTACAGCGATACTTCATCTATATTCATATATTCAATTCACGCATTTCATTTTCTGTGTCGAGCAAAGCTGCTCTAAGCTAATTTAAGCAAAAATCTAAGAGTTTTGCAATGTTCCCGCTAATGTTTCAATTTCTATACATAGAAATACGGGGATCAACTAAGCTGGCATTTAGAAGAGGAGGGCAAACAATGGGAAATGTCATGCTGCTAGGAGACTGGTCGACGACGGTAAATGACGGCTCTTATCACAAGGTGGAATGTTGTCAATCCTTGAAATCTCAGAAACGATGCATTTCATTATTTTACTGGATTCAGTTTTGGAACAACTCTGAATATACATGTACGTGTAATTTTAAAGATCCTGCATTATAATCTTATACATGGCTTATGTCCTGCAAAATACACTGAGACGACACATTATTAAACAAGTGATAGCTCAAAATGCTTGCCATACAGGAAAGCTCTGAAATATCTTTAAATGTTTCCAAAACAAAAACAGAAGCATGTTCTTAGTGAGTAAGCAATGTTGTATTGAATATTTTGAAGATAATTGGATTGAAAGACATTACAGCCCCTCCCCCCATGCCCCCCCCCCCTCCCCCATGCCCCCCCACCCCCAGTAGCAATGTCTTCCAATCCAATAATGCTCAAAGTATTCAACAGTCTGTTATATTTTGTTTTGGAAACATGCAAAGTTATTTATTAGTGTTACTATATCTACCAGGTACATAGGTACGTTTGAAATTTCTGTCAATGTAATTTACTGCCAGGGTTAGAAATAAATGAAAAGATGCAGTTGCCCACAGTGCAACCTATGCCATTTCATGAGATTACAGGTTGCCCACCGCAGATTAAGGTTGCCTGTATATGTTAAGCCAAATAACAAACAAAATTAAATTCCGAAAAAAGCCATATTTATTCAGAAATGGAATTAAGCATACTGGCTACTCTTTCTAATAATTAAATAAATAAATTACTTAAAACAATAAGAGTTAGTCAGTAGGTATCAAAAACACAGTATAATACTATTAGTCTGAAACTCTGAATATTTGTCATGGTTGCCCTGTGTACCATTAACAGCCAAAGCTTAGTTGCCCTTTTGAAAATCAGGAACAGGGCAACAGCGTAACATTTCCCATTGTTTGGGCAAACGGACATTTCGATCCCTGCTTGAGACAAAATGACATCCAGATATGTATGCATTGAAACATGTGTTGAAATACTTTTGCCATCAGATAATCTGTCAAATTTGTGTTAACAGTTCACATGAAGACGTACATCGGTACATGCAAAATACACACTGGAGTTAAGGAAGCCATTTTGTCATTCAGTCATTTGATCCAAATTCACCTTTCCAGAGTATCCAGCCATCATCTGACTTCGTATGACGTCATAATCAGCTCAGCGCATATATGATGACATCACAATCATTAAGTCACAAAGGGTTCCATATAGACCGTCCCCAACTCTCAAACAGTCCGACATGTTGTATGAATTGTATGTACTTGTAATTCTTTGCTATTTAATAAACACGCTGTTGAATATTTTGAAACTAATTTGACTGGACGCTGTTGCTGCACCCAGTCAAATTAGTTTCAAAATATTCAACAGCTTACCTGTGTAGTTTTTTAGCAATTGATAGTCAGGGTGTCCAGAGATCGATCGATCCCAACACGAGCGAGGTGTGGGTGGAGCTTAGCTAAAGATGGGCGGGGCATAGCTAAAAATGGAAAGGTCCATTGAGCCACTGACGTGGGGTGGCGCACGGCAAATAAATGAGTTCAGACATCTCAAATCAATAAAAAAAAACTTACATACATGTATATATATTGCATGTATGTTTCCAACCTTTTTCTGTGAGTCTCGGTGGCTCAAGGTATGTACATGTAGGCATGCGCGATTATTGCTTTCAGTAATCACGATCGATTATTTAACAATAATTGCGATAACTACTCGATTAACCAGCTTGAGTACAAATTACCCAGTAATAACAGCAAAAAAGGATATCAATGGCGAAAGCTGCAATGATGTTGAGAAAGGTCGATGTGCAGGCCAAGAGAACACTATTTTTGAAAATTTGTCACTGGAATGCCTGGCTCGATTCTCGAGCCAGTCATTCCAGCGATACATTTTCAAAAATAGTCTTCTCTTGGCCTGCAAATGGACATGCATTCATTGAGCAAAATGTAAATTTCCATGACCAATCGCAACAAAGAACAATTAAACCGTAGGTTTTGAAATATTTTATGATGTAGATATATTCACAATTATTCGATTATTTAATTTTTAATCATATAAATTCACGAGTTAAAAAATAATCGCAATTTTCGATTTAATCACATAATCGCGCAAGTCTATGTACATGTATCATGTGTGAGTCATGAAATAAGGATTTCTTAAAATAGTATAAGCCCTTGATAAATAATTCTTGAAAAGGAGACAAATCACCAGAAATAAACTAAGACCCACCCAAATGAAAGTATGGACAAATTTTGACAATCGTTTTCATTATCTTCTTCTTCTTTTCGATCGCTGGTATCACACTTGGAGAGCCGTTCTCAAGATGAAATCTGTGGTTTTCTGCAGTTCTTCCACAGGCCCATACAGCTTTTCAAGAAAAGAGGTTAACAAAGGCCAGATCTCTTCTCTCAGCAGCTGATACGTACTGCAACATTGAAGTATGTGCTCTGTGGTCTGCTCTGCTTCTCCACAAGGACAAGAGGGCGATGTCGTAAGGTGGAACCGCCTGTACATGTGTTGGTTTAGCCTGTTATGTCCAGTTCTGAGACGAAAAATGGTCACTTGCTCTGGCCTCGAGAGATGATGGTAGGCATCTTCTGATTGAGGTGTTCTATAGAGTGACTTGATGATAGTCTTCATCTCTGTATGGGTAACCATGTTTTCTGTCTGATTCTCTTCTGCACCCACCTTTGCCATCTTGTCTGCTTCCTCATTTCCTTGGACTCCACAGTGTGAGGGGATCCACTGCAATGCCATCCGAAAGCATTTGATGGTTTGTAGTGCTTCTTCAAGTTGTGGCAGCTTACCTTTGGTGATAGCCTCAAGGACGGAGCGGGCATCAGATAAAAAGACAATCTGTGCAATAGGGTCTGCTGTTCCGCTGTTCTGCTGATGGTATTAGCTGCATGAACCAGTGCTTCGACTTCAGCTCTGTAGATTGTGCAGAAGTGTTTGCCTGTCGGTATTGCAGCTGACTCATGTTGTCCATTTAGATACTGTATGTGCAGTCCGGCACCTCCGCTCCTAATTGCATCTTTGGCTGATCCATCTGTGTAGATCCTTATCCATGTCTCCTGAGGGTACATTTCTTCCAGCATGGCTAGGGTTAGGGCCTTCTTGCTCACATCACTATGTTCATCTTTGGTTGTGAGATGAGGTACTGTGGTGCGAATAGCTATGCTCTCTAGTTTGTTTTCCCAGGGTGGAGGATCAAGGGTGTGGTTTGGGTCTTCTATTTGTGCTGGCAACATTTCTTGGTGTTTCCTTTGAAATGCTTTAGTCTCTTTCACAAAACTTGATCTTTTAAGTCTTCCTGATGACAGCTGTGCTTGCCTGATCTCCATCGGGTGGTTGTTGAACGATTTGAACTTTGCAGCTTGGATCAGTGCTTTGCATTCCCTTCCTTTGCTAAGTGGGGGGGATGCCTGCTGTCTGCTCCATTTTTTCTATTGGTGTTGATCTCATTCCACCAGTGATGATGCGCAGTGCCTGGTTTTGTACTCTGTCGAGGTTCTGTTGATGAGATTTAGCTGCTGTCATCCATGAGCTGGATCCATACTCAAGGTGTGGTCGTACGGCACCTAGGTAGATGGTCTTGAGGATCCTTTCATTGGCACCCCACTTTGTTCCTGCCAGCTTCCTCATGATGTTTAGCTTTCTTCTGGCCTTTGCTTCTGCGTTCTGGATGTGCTCCTTCCATGTTAATCTTCTGTCATAGGTGACTCCCAGGTATGTCTGCTGGTCCTCGTACTCGAGTGGAGTACCGCCCAGTGTCAGATTGCCAACCTTGGTTTTGGTGGAGTGAGAATAGCATAGCTGATGATTTTTCTTTGTTGATGGTAATACACCAGCGATTGGCCCAAGCTGTAATTCTGTCCAAGGCGAGCTGCATTCTGTACAGGGCAGTCATTGTGTATTCCTCGGTGCACCAGAGTACGAGGTCATCTGCATATAGGGCTGCTGGGATCCCATTTGGCAGCTCTGCTACAATGTCATTAATGAAGAGTATGAACAGAGTTGGTGATAATACTCCGCCGTGTGGCACCCCTTGTCTCAGCAATACATTCTGTCCAGATTGTCCATCCACCAGCACCCTAGCTCTGCGATTGTGTAGGTATGACTTGGTCCATCGGAACATGTTGCCACCGATGCCTGTGCGCCGGAGCTTCATGAGGAGGCCATCCTTCACACTTGTCAAATGCCTTCTGCAGATTGATAAAGGCAGCTAGCATCACCTTCTTGGCTTGAAAAGTGTCCTCTATGACCTGTGCAAGATGTGTTGTTTGATCTTCTGTGCTCCTGTATCTTCTGAAGCCGGCCTGCTCTGAAACTATGTTCTCCGACTCCAGGTACCACTGCAACTGCTGGTTGACAATGCACTCCATGGTCTTGCATATGCAGCTTGTAAGACTGATAGGACGGTAGCTGAGCACTTTCATCTTGTTCTTCCCTTTTTTCAGAATAGGAGTCATTCTGGCTTCCTTCCAGCACTGAGGAACCTCTCCATTGGTCCAACGGAGATTAAAGATGTCTAGCAACTTGCGGAGAGATGCATTACCAAGGTGTTGGATCATTTCATTCGTAATGCCATCTGGCCCGGGAGAATTCTTCTTCTTCAATTGGTGGATAGCCTTCTTCAGTTCTGCTAAACTAATGTCAACATTCATTGCATCGCGAGTGTTGGTGTCTGTTCTTTCCCTTTACTCCTTTTTAACCTCTTTTTGACGCATTAGTGGTATAGAAATGTTGCTTTCTTTTGCATATGCCTTCGCAAAGGCATCTGCAGCCATCTTTCCTGACAGTGTTTGTCCATCTTCTTCAAGAGTAATCTTCTCTCCCCCGACACCCTCATCATTCAGTGCTTTAGTCAGTCTCCATAGCTTTGTGGTGTCTCTCTCTAAATTAAACCCAGCTTCTTCTTTTGGCCTCCAGCTTGGTCTTTAGATACCTGGCTTTAGTTTGTTGTAGCGTGAAGTGGTTTTCACGACAGGGATTACCCTCTGCATCTTCTCTGGCCTTGTCTAGTTTATCATGTGCTGCTTGCAGTTCTGTTGTCCAGTAGGGGCGGTAGTTTTTCCTGAACCCTCGAGGAATCGCTTCGTTGGCAGCCTTGAGGATACTTGAATTAAATTCCTTTACCACATTGATGTTTCTCCCTTCTACTGCTATATTTTGGGTAACCTCATTGGAACGAATGCCGAACAGACTCCAATTTGCCTTTTTGTAGTTCCACCTTGGATGTTGAGGTGAATTTGTTGAAATACTTCCAGAAAGAGAGAGGAGGACTGGGCGGTGGTCGCTTCCTCCTAACTGTGATCCGACCACTCTACTGAAGTTTCTGTGAATGTCTTCTGTACAAAATGCCAAGTCCGGCATTGTTGTCGAGTGCCACCGGCGCGAGTAGAAGGTAGGCTGATCTGTGGGATCATTGTGCTTTTCATCTTGCCATGCTTCAATGTCTTCTTCTCGTTTATCAAGTGTTCTGTATCCCCAGCTCTGAGACTGGCTATTAAAGTCTCCCGCAATGAGGAAGTGGCAGTCCGGGACCTGGATTGTGTCAAGTGAGAGATTCTTGTCATTAGGGCAGTAATAATTGACAATGTCAATCACAGAGTTGCTGGTTGTTACCTTGATCTTGATATATTCTGCCTCTTCCAGAAAGGTTTTGATCTGGCTGGCATTCACGCTGTTTCGGACCAAGGTGATCACCCCGCCTTTCTTCCTCTTCGATCACACTGGAAAATCTGGTAACCTCTGATCTTAAATGGTTTTCCTTCTTGCAGGTGTGTCTCTTGGATGCAGCAGATATCAATGTTGTTTTCGTACAGGAACTGTTCGAGCTCTGATTTCTTGTTTGTACCCCTTTCTGCGTTCCAGTGCATGATGTTGATACTGGGGTTCTCTTTGGGTTTGATCTTCTCTTTCGGTTGGCCAGTAGCTCTCCATCCTCGTCCCCTGGCTCCACAAGACGAGTTGATGGGACCTCCAGTAGCTGAGGGTGGGTTCCTTCGAGGCGTGGAGCCTGGCGCTGCACCTGCCTGGCAGATCCTCACAGGGCGAGCACCATTTCGGTTGATTCGATCTCCAAGTGTCATTTCATTAGCGTTGTGCATAATGCTCTGGTTAGCTCCTCCAAATGTCTGGATTGACACCCAGTGGGTTACACCCCTGCGCCACGTTGAGGCCGAGCATATAGTCTTAAACAGGGGATTTCCTTATGATGCAAACTGAATGCAATCATGATACAGACCAAATCTGAAAAGAACTTATTGAGACAGGATAAGTCCTTGATGAATTAAAGGTCTACTGAAAAACTTTAACATTCTTCTTATTCTTGGTGCAAAATAAAGAAAATAAATAAGTTAAAACAATGCAAAAATATGAATATTTTATTTTAAATCATCATCATTATCATGGGTTGTATGTAAAGATGGCAGACAAACTCTATGGTTTTATTGAGAATTCGCATTATCCTATAAAATAATTGTCCGTTAAAAAACCTTATCATTTACCTACCGTAATTCTTGGTGCATGATGGACGCTGCACACTATTTGGACCGCTATGTTGTTCCATCCTCCACTTCATGCAGGGCTCGACAAAAACAAACAAATTTCCTAAATTCTAAGTAGCGATGATTTGTCAGTTAAGGTTTCCTTGAAATTTTAATGTGTCGCATCAAGACAACTATTATTATGAATCATTAATACTAACAAGTTTCCGGGAAAGGAGTATTCCTGGAAACTTGTTAGTACTAATGATTCATAATAATGGTTGTCTAAGGGCATAATTTAGAATTTAATATTTGCATAGCACGAATTGCTATGCAAATTATAAATTGCACAGTTGTCTGCAAAAATGTATAGCAATTAACTCTTTCACGGATAAATTCCCTGTATCTCAATCTCAGAGCAAACAAACAGGAACAGCTGTTGAAAATTTGAATTTAATTTGACTGGAAGTCAATGGCTTCCAGTCATATTAATTTCAAAATATTCAACAGAATATGCTATACATTGTAAAGAATTTACTTTTTCAGGGATTAGTCGCTGAAAGGGTTAATGATAGAACTTATGAAAATCAATGCTAAATTGCAATCGCATATAAATTTTGCATAGTAGATACAGATATGCATGATGCTGAATGTATAGCAGTGGCCCACATATGTGTAGCAAATTAAGATGCGATACCAGATAAATTATGCCCTGTTGTCTTGATGCGAAAACTGGTGCTTCAGGTGAGTCTTGATGCCAGAATTTAGCTTTCACGCACATTTTATACCCTTTAGCTACACACTGTGTACCCGGTTGTACACATATGTATACCTGTGGTAGTAAAACTTTAATTTGTCACCGAGACATAAATTTATTTATGTAAATTACCGTAAGGAGTATTTATGTTATCTCAAACGTTGTATTCTGTACAGACAAATTACGGGGCTATCAATTCCAATGACAACAAAAGTGGTGAGTGCCAGAGAAAGGATTTATTTATGATGATAGAAATGGTGCCAACCTTTAATTTTCAGACAGGAAATGTCAGGACAAATTCTTTTTTGTAGGGAAAATTCTGTTGAATATTTTGCCACTAACTTTACTAGGAAACATGTTGGCAGCAACACGTTCCATTCAAATCAATTTGAAAATATTCAGCAGCTTCCCTATATCAGCAGCTTCCCTGTAAATCCTTGAAATCTCAGAAATGGTACCAGACACGTATTCTCACTAGAGTTCAAAATTCCATCTTGGTCTTTAGAAAAAGTTAATTTACAGGACAAGAAACCTATTTTTCAAAAAATTTATTTAAAATTAAATATGACTAGCTCGATACAAATGAAAATTGAATTTTTTACCAACCTTGAACATTAAAGTTTTAAAACAGGCACGAAAATCAATGATATTATTCAAAATCCAGATCCAAAAAATGTCTCACATTATCAATTTCCAGTTTATCCATCTATCATATGATGTCATAATCTATGACATCATGAATGATGTCTCGATAAGTTCTTCACGACCGCTTAAATCATGACGGACTAAGCGTTGTTGTTCGAATTATGTGTCTTTAATTACTATTTAATAAAGATGCTGTTGAATATTTTGAAACTAATTTGACTGGGCGCTGTTGATGCCATAGGCAGCAACAGCAACCAGTTAAATTAGTTTCAAAATATTCAACAGCTTACCTGTATAGTTTTCTGGAAATTTATATAGTCAGGCAGTTTAGGGATCGATCGAGTGACGATTAGCTGAAGATTCGCGCGGTATCGCTGAAACAAGATTCATCCATTTTTATAAAGTGATGCTAATAATATGTTATTCCGATGAATTACCGGTCATTGTGGCATTGGAAGCTTAGCAATCATTTGCTCACACTAAATAGTGAACTGCAATAACCGTTTCACTGATGAACTCCCCATATCTCATTTTTAAGGTAACCATAAAGTAAAAATGTTGAATACACAAGAAATTATCGTAAGGAAAATACTTTTTCCAGGATGTGCCGGGAAAAAGGTTAGACTCTTCTAACCTATTCACTGACATAAAGCTGGCTCCTTTATCCATTAATGGACAAGAAATCTATTTGCAAGTCAAGAAATTATTTTTTTATAATTTACCACCGTAACCGAGGCAGTTATTCCAGCGCTAATTTGTCAAATATAATCCTCTCTTGGCCTGCAAATTGTAATTCCTTGACAAAATTAAAGGACAAAAGTTAATTCACAGGTTTGGGGTCAAGTACACGCAATCCAGTACTCAAGTACTTGTACAAGTACTGTTGACAAGTGTTATTATCACACAACATGAGACTCATTGATTTGTAATCAGCCTTCTGGGGCTCATTCATCAGAGGTATTATTTAACTCTTAATCTCTTGTTTGTTCAAGAAAATTTTAATTCTCTCATAGAAAATGTCCATTTGCAGACTAAGAGAAAACTATTTTTTTTAATTTTCCACTGGAATGCCTGGCTCGTTTATCGAGCCAGTCATTCCAGTGGTAAATTAAAAAAAATAGTCTTCTCTTGGTCTGCAAATTATGGACATTTCTCAAGATCACTACAGAAGCCATTTTTGGCCGATATAAGTGTTAGAGGGTTAAAGCCCCTTATAGTGAAATGTGTCAAATAGGTAATTAAATGCATACACTAAGAGTTGGTGATTGGAATCGAAACAAGTGGTCAGATGAGATCCAAAACGGATGAAATTAAGCATTTAAAGGTCAAGCAGACCAAACCCTGCCACTGCAGGGGTCATGAAGATAATGTTCATTTGTCGGATGCGAAGCCTTACCAATAACCAAGCCAGTCATTCTATTTGTAAATCCTCAAAAATAGTCCTCTCCTGCAAAGGGCCATGCATTCATCCAGCAATAATGACCATTAGCCCGGTCAAAGCCGGCCTCTGCAGTGGTCTTGAGGAATGTCCATTTGCAAGTCGAGAAAAGACTATTTTTGAAAATGTATTATTGGAATGAGTGGCTTGATAACCGAGCCAGCCATTTCAATGGTAAATTTCCAAAAAATAGTCCACCTTTTGCCTGAAAATAGACATTCGATAAACAAATATTTTTATTTTTGTGAGCAAATTTGATCATTAACCCATAAACACTCATATCAGTCAAAACAGCTTCTGCAGTGATCTTGAGAAATGCCCATTTGCAAAAACGACTTTTTGAAAATATATTACTGGAATGACTGGCTCAATAACCGAGCCAGTCAAGTGAGTCAACTGCAATGGTAAATATCCAAAAATAGTCTTCTTTTGGCCTGCAAATGGACATTCAATAAACCAATATTTTTACTTTCTTAACCAAAATTTGACCATTAAAGGTTTAAAAGGTCACCCTGTGATTGAGTAATCCTCATGCGCGATAAACGTGATTAAATCAAAAATCACGATTATTTTTTAAATCGTGAATTTATGATTAAAAATTATATACCGGTAATCGACAAATCGTGAATAATTTTTACTGCATAAAATATTTCAATTCCAACCTTTTAATTACTTTTTAATGAGATCGGTCAAGAAAGTGGACATTTTGCTCAGTGAATGTATGTCTATTTGCATATTTTTTGAAAATGTATCGCTGGAATGACTGGCTCGAGAATTGAGCCAGGCATTCCCGTGATACATTTTCAAAAATCGTCTTCTCTTTGCCTTCAAATTAACTTTTCTAAACACCATTGCAGCTTTCATCATTGGTATGTGTTGTTGGTGTGTCTTGGTAATTAATGTATCCAAGCTGATTAAGAGGCCCTGGTAAGGAGCATGTATCGCTCACCAGTAAAATAGGCATTTCAACTAGAAAATCCATTGGCTATAAGCAGACCCCTAAGGAGTTGACCAGAATTGTACCATGAAGACAGCGGCCATGTTTCTTTATGTATCAACATCCCTTGAATAAACCTTAATAACCCCTAGTCCCTAATCATATCGCTCAAATTTCGGCCCGATCCCTTCACCGTTTCTGGAGGTTGCTTTTCACGAAAAATAGGTCATCCAAGATGGCCACCAACCTATTTAGTCAATCAAGTTCTCTTGACCAAACTTGGCTTATATAGCTCTTGCCTTAGATGAGGTTTCATGAGTTTTGAATCGATTCCCCAAGCGCTGTAGGACAAGATTTTTAAAGCCGTTGGCTTCATTTGAACAAAGTTGAATCTTCATGCCCTAAGGATACTTACTGCCAAATATAATTGAAATCGACTCAGTAATTCTTGAGAAGTCGTTTAAAGAAAAAGTTGACCGACGCAGGATGCCGGATGGACAGACAGATGATGGAGGGTCGCCATGGCATAAGCTCACTTGGCCGCTAGTCAATCGATCGTGATTGCTCAAAGCAATAATCGCACAACCCTAGTCTCATGGTGTGTGAATAATTGATTAAATTCATTACTGCAATAGATCACATAATGACATAATTACCTATTATATAACTATGATGAGCAATCTCAGACTGCCACCAGTGCTGTAACTTAACATTGTTAGGTGAACGCCATCACGGCTAATTACATGTATTAAAAGAGTGCCTATAAATCAACAAACTATACATTTATAAATATTCAAGGCACAGATATTTTTCCTAAGCACGAAAAATTGGCATGCCCCTGAGGGCATCTGACTGTTGAGGTCCACATGCCATCAGTGTGATTTCCTCATGGATTTGCGTTTTCCGGATTCTTTCAGATTTTCTGTATTTTGGGGATCACGCCCAAAATTGTGGTATCCTAGTGTATCATCACACATTTTCTTGTGTTAAGATTTGAGCCAAATCGAACCAGTACATGTAGTTCTTGAGGCTTGATACATGTAAAAGACACAGTCATTGCAATGGTAACTTTTCAAAAATAGACATCTTGGCCTGTGACTGGACCTTGATGCTTGACCAAAGAATTAATTATCCTAATAATATGATGTAAATGATAATTCAGAACACGTAAATAATTTTATATTCTCTAGAGTTATCACTACGGATCAGTACAAAATCCCAGGGATCTGTGAATTTTTCTGATGTAACAATACACGTGGATCCGCATTAACCCTTCCACTGTCAAATACTTGAAAAGTAAATTCTTTACGATATGAAACTTTCTGTTGAATATTTTTAAATTAATTTCACAGCAACGGCTTCCAGTCAAATTAATTTCAAAATATTCAACAGTTTTCCGGTGTAGTTGCCTTGAAAATTGGATATGGGGAATTCATCGGTGAAAGGGTTAACCATTTAATCATCACCAATCAGAAACAATAAATTCTTTCGGATATAACTAATATTCTGTTGAATATCCTGAACGCTATTTGACAAGTTCCAGTAAAATTACTTTCAAAATATTCAACAGCTTAATACCTGTATAGATACTATAGATGTCTTGAACCTGAGATATTGGAATTTCAAGGCGTAAAAAAGTTTGTCCCGAACATTGGCAACTTTTCAATTCTATAATTATCAAGTCATAGAGACTAGAGACATAGCTGGACAACCTGGGGCCATCCATAAAACAGATTTTGATTCCTGCAGTGGGTGGGGAAAAAGGGCTTCAGTAGGGAGGCCATGCTGGCCAAAACAGGCCTCTGTTATGGGCTTGTGGAATGTCCATTTACAGGTCAAGAGAATATAATTTTTGAAAATTTATCAATGGAATGACTGACTCGATTACCGAGCCAGTCATTCCAGTGATAAATTTTTAAATATTGTATTCTCTTGGCCGGTAAATGGACATTCACTAGGTAGATATTACAATTTTCTTGACCAAATTTGACCATTAAAGGGTTAAAAGGGTCATAAATATTTGTGTTTCATACATTTTTTAATATGATTGTACAGTACAGCTCAGAATTTAGTTAAAATGTCCTGAGAACAAAAACGCAACAGACAAAAACAAAAATGTGCCAAGAAGAAAACAATAACATGCCAGATGCAAAACAGAAATGTAGACGAAGAAAACATAAACGCGACACGAAAAAAAACAAAAAAACCACCACCGCGCCAGGACAAAAACAACAAATAATAGTGACATTTTTTTTGCCGCGCCATAAAGTATCAGAAACCATTTGGAAACAAAATATGAACACGGCTAGAGAGCATGCCATGTCTTCTAAATACCCGGCACATTTGTGAAAAACATAGGCGCGTTTCACACGCTTAGTAAATTGGAATGCCTGTGGACTTTGGCTCATTACAAGTGGAAGTCGGTGTTACCCATTCGAGTTGTCAGTTCTCGCTGTTCGCGAACAGATTTAATAAGAACCCTACCATTCGACAACGGCACAGGAACAGTGTTTCCCGAACAAAATTTCTACTCCCCATCAGACGAGGAGTGGAAATCTCGTTCGTGAATGCTAAACATGCTAAACTGTTCTCGCTGTGGCATTCTAGAACAGTTTCAGAATGTTGTTTACGAATGATGAGAAAGGACAACACATATTTTCACGATGTTCTCTTAAATTAGTTTCGTATCTGGAATAAAATAGAATTGTAAAGTTTATTTGTTGAAATGAATGTTTGCGACAAGATTTTGCAATGGTTTACATGTATTTGTACTAAGCTATGAGACGTATGCTAGCTCCATCTATTAAATCTACAGACCTGTATTGCTATAGACCTCTTATGACCATTCAACGGCGGCATTTTATAATATCTAACATATTATTGTGAATAAAACCTTACAATGAAGACAAATGGAGGCTCGAAAAACGTCCACAGTTGATCGTGATAGATCTATTTTGTAGTTTTGTCTGACATTTTACCGGCTATATTAGTCCCGCGAATCTTCCCAGTGTTCTCATTTGGTTGCTTTCTTATTTACTTTTTAAAAACATCCAGCCAGCGAAACATGCCGACCTGGTGAGATTTGACATAGGTTATTCTCATCCGGTTGCTTTCGCATTTACTTTCTATAAACATCCAGCGCAGCGGAACATGCCGACTTGCGGGGTTTGACATACATGTAGATTAACTTGCGCGATAGACAACTAGTAGGACTGCCGACAATTTTAGCACTTATTTTCATTTCAATCCCTGTCTACATTATATATCGAGAATAGCATTACTATTATCGGTGAGCCAGAAAAAAACATGACCGTGTTTTAGAAAAACAATCTTGTCGGGAAGTGTTTTGGTACGCTTAGGCTTATCCTGTTCATAATTAATTCATGTACATCATGGAAAAAGTCACATGACATTTCGACCTCGTCCTGTTTGTGTTTTTCATTCGGCGCGCAATGTTTTGCTTTTTGCGCGAAATGTTTTGCTTTTTGCGCGCATGTTTTGCTGCTGTCGCATTTTTTTTCTTCTTAATTCTGAGCTGTACTGTAATTGCCAAATTTTTCATGTTTTTCATGAATTTATTCACATTGTATACAAATCTCATTAAAACATTGTGATGTTTATAGTTTGACAAACGTATGTATGCTTTAACCCTCGCATTTAAAAAAAAATATTTATTTTCCCATATAAAATGATCATTTGCAAACCAAGAGTAAACTATTTTTTTAAATTGACCACTGGAATGACTGGCTTGGTTCACGAGCCAGTTATAGCAGTGGTAAATCTTTAAAAAAATGTCTTCTCTTGGTTTGTAAATCGACATTTCTTAAGACCGCTGCAGAAGCCGTTTTTACCTCATATTTGTGTTAAATTATGCTGGGTAGAAAGGTTTAATTATAATCACGAAAAAAAGAAAAATTTCTCCCGGGAGGTTCACAGGCATCGAAACTATTTTTAATTTTGGCCTGGTCTGAAATAGGCCTTTCCATTTGTAGCTATGCCCCGCCCATCACTAGCTAAGTATAGGCAGCAACAGCACCCAGTCAAATTAGTTACAAAATATTCAACAGAATATTTATTAAATAGTAAAAGCAAACAATTTGTACAACAACGCATACACCGTCTTTAAATATGCTTTCGTGACATACTTATCGACCTCATTCATTATGATGTCATTCTACAAATCACACAGTTCATTATGACGTCATATGATGGGTGGGTACTTTGGAAAGGAGAATTCTTCTGAATATCTCAGAATTTTTGTGAAAGAAGTGCTGCTATATGCCGCACCTCGGGGGAAATATCTCCACGGAGACGTACAATGGAATATATCTTGAAAGCAGACTGTCCATGGCATGCTGGGCTAGCCTATCATCCCTGGATGTCAAGTACAGACGAATTACCGCCCGCTCTGTTAAGTGATACAATATAAAGTTCACGACAAACATTCAGACAAATGTGGTTGGAATATTAATGTCTTTATCATGATGACTCAATATGTTACAGGCAAATATCACGTCACCAAGAGGCGAGCTTAGAACAGACAACACGTCTGCCTTTCTCATCGGCTATTCAGGCTGACTTCCAACACTTCCCCCTCCCTCTCCCCTATCTACCCCAATATGAGTACATCCCCAGCACGACTGTCTCCCAATAAAATTGAGGATTCCAGTTTTAGATATGTCCCGCTCTTCTTTAGCTAAGCGCCACAAACACTTAATTCGCACATGTTGGAATCGATCAATCCCTGAACTTCCAGACTATTAATTTCCGCTGTCGAATATTTGGAAACTAATTTGATCGGGTGCTAGGAAGCAACAGCGCCCGGTCAAATTAGTTTCAACATATTCAACAGCATGTTTATTAAATACATGTAGTCGACGTACAATTTGTACAACAAAGCTTAATCCGTCATCAACAATAATAATATAATAATAATAATAATAATAATAATCTTTATTTAATGAGGGTAAACAACGTCAGTAAAATCTGATCTTCCCGAGGCCCTCAGAAAGAATGCACACACATGCATACACACGCACGCACACAGACAAACTGACAGAGATAAACACTGCAAGTACACTTACACACAAATCATACTATGTACAAATATATACAACATATTACAAGTAGAAATAGTCAGTTATTAGTCAACAGTTTACATACATGTATTATATCCTGTGTACAAATGATATACAATTATTAGAATGCTAGCTATATATTTTTTTTATTTTTTTTTTTATTTTATTTTATTTTTTTTTTTTAAAGCAGCGTGGGTGTCACTGCTAAACACACTTTAAATCATGTCATCATTAACATACTTAGCTGGCTTTATACCCATGCCCTTGGAATTCAGAGTGTAATGGCTCTGAGTTTATTACTTTATCATTACATTTGATTTATATATTCCTGAAGATTGGACTTGAAAGACATTAAAGTGGCAGACTGTGTAACAGTTGAGGGTAGAGAATTCCACAGTTGTGGGGCTGCATGTGTAAAGCTTTTCTTTCCATAATCTGTTTTAATCTTGGGAACTTGTAGATGATTAAATGTCTTTGAGTGCAAATTCCTAGTGTGTGCATCCTCGATTGAAATGAACATGTCTTTTATGTAGCTGGGAGCAAGCCCATTTCTCGCCTTGTATGTCATAATGCCTGTTTTAATCATCATTCTTTTAGTTAAAGTTGTCCAATTTAGTGTTTTATATAATGGTGCTGATGGTGTTCTATAAGGCATTCGTGACAAACTTATCCAGAATGACGTCATTGATTATGATGTCATCCTACACATCACGTAGTTGATAATGAAGTTATTTGATTGATGGATAAACTGGAAAGGTCCAACCATACAGCAAAAAATTAATGCAAATCAGTCATGCACGACTGATGCAAAAACTGTTAACATTATGCACATCTTAACAATTTAAATGGTAAAATTCAGTCAAGAAAATTTAAATATCTGCCTATTGAATGTCCATTTACAGGCCAAGAGAATACAATTTTTGAAAATTTATCACTGGAATGTTATCGAGCCAGTTATGCTAGTGGTAAATTCTCAAAAATTGTATTCTCTTGGCCTGTAAATGGACATTCCCAAAGACCATAACAGAGTCTGGCCTTGGCCGGTATTGAAGGGTGATGTACAATCATCATGACAAGTTTCATCCAGCTTTCTCTCCAACTTATGAGTTTCAGCAACAAGAACTTTGTATGGAAATTCCCTGTGTATTAATGTTCCAACCCAAATCAGTCATCCATGACCGATGCAAAAACCTTTAACATTAGCCAAATCTTTGTAGGCTTGCACGATTACTGCTTTCAGTAATCACGATCGATTATTTAATAATAATCGCGAATACTCGATTAATCAGCTTGAGTACCAATTACCCAGTTATAACAGCAAAAAAGCATATCAATGATGGAGGCTGCAATGCTGTTGAGAAGCATAGATTTGCAGGCCAAGAGAAGACTATTTTTGAAAATGTGTCACTGGAATGCCTGGCTCGATTCTCGAGCCAGTCATTCCAGTGATACAGTTTCAAAAATAGTCTTCTCTAGGCCTGCAAATGGACATGCATTCGCTGAGCAAATGTAAATTTCCGTTACCGATCGCAATAAAGAATAATTAAAAGGCAGGTTTTGAAATATTTTATGCTGTAGAATTATTCACGATTATACGATTATTTAATTTTTAATCATATAAATTCACGATTTAAAAAATAATCGTGATTTTCGATTTAATCACAAAATCGTGCAAGCCTACATCTTTGGGTTGTCTTATTCTGAAAATATAGAAAATCTAAATTTTCTTGAACAAATATGAGAATAAAAGTGTTTAACAGTTTAAACATTTAATTTCCCAATGTCTCAATTTCAGGACAACTTTGCAGGTAATATGTTTCAGACTATTTTTCAAACTAATTTGACTGGATCCTATTGCTATCAAAACAACAGCTCCTAAATAAATTAGTTTCAAAATATTCCTTACATCATAAAAGAATCTGCTATTTCTTTTCTGCGAGGGGTAAAGGAATTAACCCTTTCATTGATAAATTCCCCGTATCTCAATCTCTGGACAATCAAACAGGAAAGCTGTTAAATATTTTGAAATCAATATGACTGGAAGCAATTGCTATAATGGCTTCCCGTAATATTAATTTCAAAATATTCAATAGAATATGGTATCCATCGTAAAGAATGTATTTTTTCAAGGATTTGTCATATTATATTTGCTTGAATAATATTGATCTCAAAATCATAGCTATAAGGGAGGTAACTATTACTTGTAGGCAAACCTAAATAGATAATACATGTAACTTAATTACTTCCCTTAAGAAAGAAAAAAATGCATCAAACAGTCAGGATGTTACAAAATAACATAAATCTAAGCCAGCTAAATCAACTTCTAAATAAAATTAATTATATTATATTCAACATAATTTGTTGTACTTTGTATCAGCGGTAAGAATTAGATTTTAATTTAATTTGTTTAATTTCTTCATTACATAAATCAGGATTTCTCATTACAATTGAGAACCTGGATTATACCTTTGATACCCAAGCCAGCCAAAAAACCCATCTGCACTGTTCCAGAGAAGTGTCCCTTTGCAGTCAAAGAAAAAGATTATTTTTGCAATTTTAAAACTGGAATGACTGTCTCGATAATATAGCCAGTTCATTCAGTGGTAAATTTTCAAAAATAGTCTTCTCTTGGCCTGCAAGTGGATTCACTAACCAAACCTTTTTTGACAAATCTTGAATATTAAACAGTTAACTCTAAGACATATATTTACTTATATAATATTGAGCTCAAAATCAAACTTTATCAAGGAAGACAACCATTACTTGCTATGTGTACACCTGTAGATATATAGTAACATAATTACCTCCCCTAGAAGTAAGAAAAAAAGCATCAGAAAAAGACATCGAAGAATTCCCCAGATCTAAATTTCAAGACAATAATACAGGAAAGCTGTTGAATATTTTGAAATTAATATGATTGGAAGCTGTTGCTGCCTTAGGCAGCAACAGCTTCCAGTCATATTAAATTTCAAAATATTCAACAGAATATGCTATTAATCGGAAAGAAATTATTTTTTTCAGGGATTTGTCTGTGAAAGGGTTAAACCAATCCAGGCCTTCTCATAAGGGCCCTTTTGAGGGTGTGAACACCTAAAATGCAACCTTCAACCCCAAACATTAGTGGCAGTGGGTCACATGCCACCCCTGAAAAACTTGTATGATTGTCAAAAACTAATTTGTTTTCTAGATCTTTGCACAAACATGCACACAAAATCTAACATTGTAGCCCCATAATTCATAGCCGTGAGTCCATGGTGCTCTTTAATTTTAGCATGGATGAGAAAAAGGGAATCCCAGAATTCAATTTGTGACCACCAGATTGGTACGCCCAGATTTTAAATTGTGGGTTCCATGTCACCTCCACAATTTAGATCCCAAAGAAAAAGACTGGACTAATTTGTTTCCAAAACAAGCAGCTACTAATCCAATCAGCTTTGACACTTTAACCCTTTAACACTCATATCAGCCAAAAACGCCTTCTACAGTGGTCTTGAGAAATGTTTATATTTTTGAAAATTTACCACTGGAATCACTGGCTCAATAATCAAGCCAGTCTCGATAATTGAGCCAGTCATTTCAGTGGGCAATTTTCAAAAATAGTCTTCTCTTGGTATGCAAATGGAAAATTGAAATTTTCTTGAATAAATTAAAGGGTTAAAAGGTTAATGGTCAAACTTAGTCAAGAAAATTTAATTTTATTGACTGTTCATTTACAGGCCAAGAGAACCAGTCATTCCAGTGGAAGATTTTATTCTCTTGGCCTGTAAAAGGATATTACCTAAGACCATAGCAGAGGCCGGCTTGACCATTAAAGGGTTAACAAAAAACCTTAATTCCCATTACGGTCATCATCTTAGTCTGCTAATAATGCTTAAATTATTCATGGCTAATTTGATTACAGCTTGAAATTCCTTTGAGAAAACTACACAGGGAAGCTGTTGAATACTTTTAACTCACTGCTGGCATTAGACTTGAGCGATTACGTGATTAAATTGGAAATCGTGATTATTTGTTAAATTCTGAATTTATATGATTAAAAATTAAATGATTGATTAATCGTGAATAATTTGTTCTTCATAAAATATTGTAAAAACGTATCTTTTAGTTACTCGTTAATGTGATAGGTTACAAAAATTGACATTTTATTCAGGCCAAGACAAGACTATTTTTGAAAATGTATCACTGAAATGGCTGGCTCAAGCATCGAATCGCATTCCAGTGATACATTTTCAAAAATAGTCTTCTCTTGGCCTGTAAACAGACATTTCTTAAGGCAATTGCAGGTTTCATCATTGATATACCTTTGTTGTTATGTCTGGGTAATTTGTAACCAGACTGATTAATCGAGTAATCACAATTATTCTTAAATAAGAGGCCCAAGGGCCTGTGATTGGGCATGTGATGCTCACCTGGACCAAATTAAAATTTGAACCATTTGCATTCAAAAGACATGATGGATAATTTTGAGATATCCAAGGTGGCCACAAATTAAATTGATCAATCAAAACTCTCATTTGATATGACTTGAAGCATACCACCATGGGGTCATTCCACCCAAGTTTCATTGAAATAGAGCCATGATTAATAAATGAGTAGCGTTTTAAATGGTTATGGCCACCAAAGAATGAAACAACCAAAATTCTGAATTGAGGTTCTGTAGAGACTGCCATGATATAATCCTTCCAGCCGAATTTGGATAAAATCCACCAACTCAGCTTAAGGAGATTAGTTTGATAATTTCCATTAAATTCTTCATAAAATCTATGATTTTCACCCCAAAACCTCGTCAAGAAAAATTATGAGTTCTGGAGGCAGTACCATGATAGGGTCATTTTAAGCAAATTTTCTTGAAATCAGTCAAGCAGTTAAGGAGAAGCATTTTGACAATTTCTCGTAAATTTTTCATAAAATCAGAGATTTTCACCCAAAAAATTGACGAATCAAAAGTCTAAATAGATGTTCTGGAGCCTATCCTGATAGGGTCCGTCCAGGCAACTAGGGTTGAAATCCGGCAGGCAGTTAATGATGAGTAGAGTTTGACAATTTCAAGTACATTTTTTATGAAAATCTATGACTGTCACCACAAAAGAATTTACCAGTCAAGATTCTGTATACAAGTTCTGAAACCTTGGCCCATAGGGCCATTCCAGCCACCCTAAGTTGAAATCTGCCTAGTGGTTAATGAGGTACTAGCGTTTTTAAGCAAAAGTTGACGGCCAGATGATAGATGACAGACAGACAGATGGACAGATGACTGTCACCATGGCATAAAATCACGAAAGGCCAGGTGAGTTAATAATCAATCGTGATCACTCAAAGTAATAATCGCAGAAGCCTACTCCCAAAAGCATTTCGATCACAATGACGAACAGACCCATCCCACCACTCCACAAGGCATATTGGTCGCATTAGTTACAGTTACAGACTAACCCATCTAAAACTAAAGGCATTTTGTTGTGAATGATGGGCAGTACAAGTAACCCATATCTACCAGACCAGCACTCTACAAGGGGTTTTGGTGTGAGAGGTAGCACAATACTGAATTCCACATTCCCCTCCACCCAAATTGTAGACAAAACCCTCATCTAAATAATATACTATATCACTTGTATGATCTATTACTCGACACAATGGAGCTTTCCAGTTTTAGCTATCTCCCACCCATCTCTAGCTAAGCTCCACCCACACCTCGATCATGTTGGGAACGATCGATCTCTTAGCTCCCAGACTATCAGTTTCCAGAAAAATATACAGGTAAGCTGTTAAATATTTTGAAACTAATTTGGCTGTGCGCTGCTGCAGCAACATCATCCAGTCAAATTAGTTTCAAAACATTAAACAGAATGTTTATTAAATAATAGATACATACAATTCGTACAACGCATAATTGTGCGTCCGTGACGTACTTATCAACGTCATTATAACCTTGATTATGATGTCATTCTACATGTCACGTACATGTAGTTAATTATGACGTTGGATGATGGATGGATACACTGGAAAGGTCTATTGCACATACATCTGTCATGTATCCTAAGATGTTTTAATCGGAAAGCTGATTATTGTCAGGTCGTTCTGACTGCTCTCGAACCAAATCAAGAAATCTCTAATATGTATATAATTGTTTTCGCTTGGCCTGCAAATGACCATTCCTCAAGACTATTGCAGAGGCCAGTTTTAGCTGCCGCCGGCATGACCATTCCTCAAGACTATTGCAGAGGCCAGTTTTAGCTGCCGCCGGCATGACCATTCCTCAAGGCTATTGCAGAGGCCAGTTTTAGCTGCCGCCGGCATGACCATTCCTCAAGGCTATTGCAGAGGCCAGTTTTAGCTGCCGCCGGCATGACCATTCCTCAAGACTATTGCAGAGGCCAGTTTTAGCTGCCGCCGGCATGACCATTCCTCAAGGCTATTGCAGAGGCCAGTTTTAGCTGCCGCCGGCATGACCATTCCTCAAGGCTATTGCAGAGGCCAGTTTTAGCTGCCGCCGGCATGACCATTCCTCAAGACTATTGCAGAGGCCAGTTTTAGCTGCCGCCGGCATGACCATTCCTCAAGACTATTGCAGAGGCCAGTTTTAGCTGCCGCCGGCATGACCATTCCTCAAGGCTATTGCAGAGGCCAGTTTTAGCTGCCGCCGGCATGACCATTCCTCAAGACTATTGCAGAGGCCAGTTTTAGCTGCCGCCGGCATGACCATTCCTCAAGACTATTGCAGAGGCCAGTTTTAGCTGCCGCCGGCATGACCATTAAATTGCTAATGGCGAGAACTGATTAAGAAAATTATAATATTTCATCATTAAATGTCCATTTCCAGGCTAAGATGCAACAATTCTTTTTTAATTTAACACTGGAACAACTGGCTCATTTATCAACTAATGCTGGTTTGGTTATGAAAAAAGCAAATCTTTCCCAGGCCATGAAAGATTGGTAGGACAAGAAAATCACGTAAAAAATTACGTAACAGCATTCCAACATGATATTAAAACTAACAACAATGTGCTTATCTTATCGGGAGACAAGGATATTAAACTAGAACTCCTCCAGTCGCTTGTATTATCTCAATAGACATTTCTAGTTTATCCTTCCATTATATGACATCATAATCAACTACCCGACATGTTGGATGACGTTATAATCAATTACAGAATGAATGACTCGATTTAGTTCATCTTTAACGCTTAATAGTCGGACACGCTGTATGAATTGTATGTCTTTACTATTTACTAAACATTCTGTTGAATATTTAGAAACTAATTTGACTGGGCACTGTTGCTGCCATAGGCAATTTTGTCAAATTAGTTTCAAAATATTCAAGAGCTTACCTGTATAGTTTTCTGGTAATTGATAGTCAGGACGATCTGAGACCGATCGATTCCAACATATTTTTTCCATGCACTTACCACTATGTTTACAAGCTCGGAATATCTATAGGTTAAACATGAAATTAAAGTCTGTGTTTATTCAAGGAAATCCAGCCTCAAATAAAGCAGTGAATGCCTGCATAAAAGTCTGAGATGGTCCTTGCTTGTCCAATCTCCAAGCAAGCATGGACAACAAACAATATTCATGGACAAATGTCCGAGCATGTCCGTCAATATCCTGTTCCATTTCACACGATCCCCGGTTGTCCGGGATATCCTTGGACAGTCCATGAAAGTTTGTTCATGGATCTCCTTGACATTGGATATCCATGGAAATCCAAACAACTTTTTGCAGTGCAGTCTAGTAATGGAGGAATCCAGTGTTAGCTCTGCTCCGCCCTTCTCTAGCTAAGCTCCACCAACACTTCACCCATATTGGGATCGATCGATCCCTAAACTACCTGACTATCAATTTCCAGAAAACAATACAGGTACATGTAAGCTTTTGAATATTTTGAAACTAATTTGACTGCGTGCTGTTGCTGCCTATGGCCCAATGACAATGCCCTTATTTATATTTGGCGGATTCAACAATTCCTTTTAAACCTTATGCTGCAGTTCGAGCATGAATTCTTATTATTCAGTTCCCTTTTGCATGAAGCGTAATTTAGAAAATGATGTAGCGAAAACATTAGGTCACCAAAGATGGTCGCCAGAGACATTCACTTGAAGAAACCAGGTGGTATCTATTTCTATAGATGGTGTTTCTTGTTTCACATCAATCTGTCAAGCAGTTTCATCAAAGATTAGATCCTTAACACTCTGAACACCACATATCCTATACAATTTAATAATTCGTGTTGAATATTTTTAAACTGTTGTGACCAGAAGCTATTGCTGTCATAGGCTGCCTGTGGCAGCAGCAGCTTCTTGTCAAATTTGTTTTAAAATAGTGTTTAAAGGAACATATTGTTACAGGGCTATTTTCCACCTATTTCTGAATACAGGGGATTAGCTGGGTGGAAATAGCTCTGCTACACTTCAGGATGAGACGTCAAGTGAAGACACTCTAATAGACAATAAGCAAGTCGCATCTTCAAATATTACTGATACTGGACTTTTAATGATTCCAAACTTTGCTTCAAAAGATATACTGATGATATGAAACTTTACAAACAATAATTATTTATCTCTAATTTTCTCTAACAATCTGTCTTTAAATCTTTATATGTATCTCTAAATCTATCTGTCTGTCACTCTAGTCACTCCACATATATCTCTCTAATTCTATATGTCTAATATACAAAATCATTCACATTTTATACCCAGTTCTATCTATAGTAAACAGATATGTAGTTAAGAAACATGTTACACATAAATTCAGAACATGTCTAAAACCATTTCTAATTTGTCCGGAAATATCAAATTGTTAATAATAATACTTTTATGAATACAGGATTATGCAATTCAATGAAACAAATGGATTTAACCACTTCCATTCCATATACATGTTAAGAGTATTTTGATCTCCTAAGTTAAGTAATTCCTGATGACAATTTTGAAAACAATCAAAGTGAAAGTTGTTTCTGCAATAGGCAGCAACAACTTTCAGTTAAATTCTTTCCAAAATACTCAGTAGGTTTCTTATAGAAATGTGTTGAAACCATATCTATGGGTATTCAGAAGGAAAGGGGTTGTCAGATTTAACACACAATTTAGTAAACACACAATGGAAGCTTTATAAATAAATGTTCAGGTATAAGCGTGGCTGAAATATGTTGTCCTCAAAACGGGTGTGGGCGATTAAGTGTTGTTAATAGGGCTATTGCTCTCTGGGCTATAGTCTACAGGAATCGTCACGCTTGATTTCACATGGTTCTGGTGGTCATAATTAACGGTATTATATATGTAAAATCACTGATATAATGTAATCCACATAATTTTCTATATCTGATCTAAAAGCACCACAGACAGACATACTGCGATTGTAAAAGCTCAACTAGGGGAGTGAAAAATATTCAAGTCTACCTGTATCATTATTTTGAAACCGAGTATAGATCTGGACAGGGGTCAAAATGTTCACTTTTCCACTCGTTTTTACGACCTCAAATTGCTATGGATTACCTCAATTTTATGTGATGTCATCCATGGATGAATTCATATACTGGAAATTTGCATTGTTTCTTATGAAAGGATGACCTCAGTTCTGTTTGAATGACCTCATAAAATGTGAGATCATTGCCATGGGTGACTTCAAATTTTCAAACATTTTGACACCTGGATCTGGAAATTCAGCATTGAAAGGGTGCAAAAATTCAAGATAGCCACTAAACAAATCAGATGATATGATTTACGGATATCAAGTCATATCAAGTTTGGTTCAAATCGGCCCAGATGTACTTTCCTCTGTTTTATGCATTGTAAGGTGTTCCGTTACATGTACAGCCACCTGGTAAACCGCACCAGCAGAACTCACAAGGCTTCCATAGACGCCATTGAATGGTTTGCTCTGTGTATCCTACAAAATGTCCTGAATGTCTTCGCGGATCAATTGTTCTATTTCTACCTCACCTTGATTGTAAACGATCATCTATTGTACAGGATTCCGTATAAGTGTCTGTGATAGTACATGTATGCTACAATCAAGCATCAATTCATCGAACGGATGTTTCCCTTGTTTGGTCAATTCAATATTAACTCAGTCTGACTGCTGTAAGCCAGCAGACAAGAATCTCAATGGACAATAACTATGGACTTGATGAATATTTTGAAAACAATTTGACTGAAAGTTGTTGGTGGCTAAGCCACCAACAACTTTCAGTCAAATTGTTTTCAAAATTGTCAGCATATCCAGAGTTTAACCCCATGGAAGATGTTGTCTGTAGACAACAGTAGAACAGTTAAAACAACTAGTTAATATCCAGCGAGGTTGTACAGCAGCAATAATTAACCATTTATAAATTTATCCTCAAATTTTGTTCAAGAAAATTTTGTTTCCCATAGAAAATATCCATTTGTGGACCAAGAGACTATTTTTAACAAGAGGCCCAAGGGCCTGTGGCACTCACCTGGACCATTGGCATTTAAAGCATTTGCATTTAAATAGACATGAAGGATGATTTTCAGAAAATCCATGATGGCCACCAAAATATTTTACAATCAAGATTCTCGTTTAACATGTTGAAGCATACATGTCTAAATAGGGACCGAGCAACGCATGTGTCAACCATAATTATTTTTATAAGAACTATGATCTTTAGGCAAAACTATTGTTTTACCCTTTAATGGTAAAATTTGGTTATGAAAATCCAATTATTTGTTTATTGACTGTTCATTCCATTTGCAGGCCAACAGATGACTATTTCTTGGTAATTTACCAATGGAATGACTGGCTTGGTTATCGATCCAGTCATTCCAGTGGTAAATTTTCAAAAATAGTCTTCCCTGATCCTGCAAATGAATATTCCTCAAATCCACTGCATACATGTCGGCGGATTTTGGGTGGCTTGACCATCAAGATATTAACCCTTTAACTCTTGAATTTGTTCAAGAAAATTTCAATTTTCTCATAGAAAATGTCCATTTGCATACCAAGACTATTTTTGAAAATTCATCACTGGAATGACTGGATCGATAACCGTTCAAGTGACAATTTTTCAAAAATAGTCTTCTCTTTGTCTGCAAATGGACATCTCTACCAGACCACTGCAAAAGTTGTTTTTCAGTTAGTATTAGGGTGGTCATTTCTGGTTAAACCCTCTTAGATTAATCTGGTTCATAAAATTAAGCGTTCAACAATATCTGCTTAAATATGGTCTATCAATAATGCCAAGAGTCACATAATAACTGGAGTTTTTATAACCAAAGATTACTTTCAACCTTTCCACGTCTAAGCCGGCCAAAAACTGGCCTCTGCAGTGGTCTTAGGAAATGTCCATTTGCAGACAACCAACCAAGCCAGTCCGTAAATTTCAAAAAAAATTATATTTCTCTTGGCCAGTTGGCCTGTAAATGGATATTAAATAAGTTACTTTTTTAAAATTATTGACCAGATTTAGTTATTAAAGGGGTAATGGCCGATCTCCAAACTTGCTCTTTATACATCTGGGCCTAGAACGTGAGCCAACCTTTGCCATAAATTTATCGGATTAATTCTACTGATAGATGTAGTTTAGTAACAAAAGGGAGGGTGGTGGGGAGGGGGGATTACAAGTGCACATAGCATATGTACCTAACATAAATATTATAAAAACAATTTATCTGAATGTCAAGTCGCTTCAGCTGAATTATTTTCAAAATTTTTAGCAGCTTTGGTCGAAACCGTTGGTCGGTTGGTTACTTATTAACTAGCCACCTGACAATGACTTCAACGGGCAATAATTCTGAACGTGTTATATATTTTTTAAACAGTTTGACTGAAAGTTGTTGGTGGCCTAGCCACCAACAACTTTCAGTCAAATTGTTTCCAAAATATTCAGCATATCCCGAGTTAAACCACATGGAAAATGTACTCTGCAGAAATTTAGCAGGAAAATAGTTAATACTAAGTTCATAGTGAAGTGCATTATTTGTGCACTGTCAGATTCTATTTGGTGATGAAGATTCTGCCTGTAACAAGATTCAGTTGAAGCGCTTACAAGATCATTTGCTTCATTTATCAGGCCATGAGATAGAAGGTCCAATCGATATACGTTTATCAATTTGTGCCAAACAGATAAATAGTTGCAGTAACTTCATCAGTGATGTTCACCCTTTCATACCCGCATACCAGAAATATTTTTTAGGACATAAGGAATATTCTGTTGAATAGCATGTTCCAGTCAAATTAGTTTCAAAATATTAAATATATTTCCTATATATTTCTTTGGAAATAATGGCACTCTACTTTTAAGGGTTAAACACTGAATGCCGGGGGTATCAATTTTAACAGGAAGGATCATCTTGAACATTTTGAAAATTAAATAAGGCTCCAGCAACAGTTCCCAGTTAAATTAGTTTCAAAATATTGAACAGAAGATATATCTTACATGAGAAGGAATGTGTTGTTTCTGACCTGGGAGGCCCCCTTCACTCTCTCACTGATGAATTTCTGATATCTCATTTTCAAGGCAACGATACAAGAAAACTTAAATATTTTGAACTTTATTTGACTGGAAGCTGTTTCTGCCTGGTTAACCCTTTCATGGTCTTGAGTCAAATTAATTTCTATAAAATTTTCAACAGAATAAGCTTTATATCGTAAAGAATATATTTTCGCTAGAATCAATGGATTTCTGAGGACGTAAATTGGAATGGTTTCATTGTCCGTGCATGGTTTGAGGTCAGACATGGTCGGAGAAACATGGACTTTCTTCATGAAATTCTGCAGCATGGACAATCAATGAAACTGAAACAGTGGATTAACCCATTAGCACTCATATTAGCCAAAAACGGCTTCTGTAATGGTCTTGAAAATTGTCCATTTGCAGACCAAGAAGACTATTTTTGAAAATTTACGACTGGAATGACTGGCTCGATAACCGAGGCAGTCATTCCAGTGATAAATTTTCAAAAATAGTCTTCACTTGTTCTGCAAATGGACATTTTCTATGCCAAAGCCCCCCACAGACCCCCCTTGTGGGTTGGTCTATTGTTTTATTAACCACTATAAAAACATACTTACCGTTCAATCACTACTTGCTAAATCAATTATCTGCATTTAGCTATCAGAATAAAATTTTTATGCCTGCAAACACACCTCCCTCCTATTAATATGGACCCTTAACCAGGCTAATGGTTAAGTCCATCTCCAGCATAATGACAGATATAGACTGGCACCAGTCTATAATCCCTCATAGTGATGCTTGTCACTAAGCGCGCTCGCGCATGGGCACTGGAGCCCAAATAGGAAACAGATTCACTTTTCTAAATTTAAGTGCTAAATATTAAAGTCCAAATCTCAAATCTTACCACGCGGGGTGGTTGAGGCCAGGTCGTAGTGATTGAACGGTAAGTATGTTTTTATAGTGGTTAATAAAACAACAGACCAACCCACAAGGGGGGTCTGTGGGGGGTTGTTATTACACCACAAAAACATCCATTACCGTTCAATCACTACTTGCTAAACCCGTAGATTTGGTCAGTGCCCCATTTAAACATTAGGTGGGAGGAGATTTGAGAATCAACAAACAAGGATAAAAATTAAACCAATCTTATCCAAATATTAATAACATAACATAATAGTGCATTTAGCTCAATCACACCGTGATTAGCAAATAAGGAAAACTTGAACTTACAGAAATAAATAAAAAACCAAAAGAAGACTCTCACCATTTCTCACAGACGCATAGTCCTAACGAAAATAGTGGGAAGTGCTTGGTAAATAGTCTTCGGCTTTTTTTAGTTAACAAACAAGGATAAAATTAAACCAATCTTATCCAAATGTTAATAACATAACATAAGAGTGCATTTAGCTCAATCACACCGTGATTAGCAAATAAGAAAAATGTGAACTTAAAGAAACAAATAAAAACCGAAAGAAGACTCTCACCATTTCTCACAGACGCAGAGTCCTAACGAAAATGGTGGGAAGTGCTTGGTAAATAGTCTTCGGCTTTTTTTTAAAGTTAAAAGTGGAAATGTTACGAAAGAAGGAAGCTGCTGCACTCTGGTCTTTGAGATAAAAGGATGTAAAGGTGAATTCAGATTTCCATCCTGCCACCTGCATAACCTCATCTAAAGACGAACCCTCAAAAAGAGCGAAAGAAGTAGCCATACCTCTAACGTCATCGGCTTTAATAAGGGAGATATTAATTTGATCCGGTGAGGCTATCTCATAACAAAGCTTAATTATTGTCTCACAAATCCATCTGACAATCGAAGAATTTGAGACCGGCTTAGATAACTCTTCCGCGTAGGAAAACCATAAATGAGATGGATCGACTCTTATAAAATCTGATCGCTGATTGAAGGTTCCTAATGCCCTAACAGGACACCAAAATTTATCGGATGGCAAAAGACGAAAAAGATTTTAAAATGATCGGACTAGCAGGATAGCGGTTAGTTTGAGTTTTAGATTAAAAAAATTCCTTCTGGGATATAAAACCAAGCCGTCTCCTGAAACTATAAATCTCTCCTTTTCAGCTGAAAGAGCATGAATCTCTTGAACGCCTTCTAGCAGAGGCTGTAGCAACAAGAAAAACAGCTTTGACAGTTAAAAACAAAACAAAACTTAATACTGGTAGAAGAAATAGGTTCAAAATGGCGACCTGCTAAAACTTGAAGAACCAAAGCCAAACTCCAGGAAGGTAAATGCTTAGCAATCGGAGGACGAATATTACTTAGATCTCTAATAAAGCTATTAAGAGTCTTAGTATCCTTGACATCGGCATACAGAAGACAAGGAAGGGATGACGCCAGAGAAAATCTATACTCCCTGACCGTAATAACTGACAAATGAAAATAATCAAACAGATAAGATAAAAAATCTAATACTTTGAGTATAGAAACAGAATCGGGCACGAAACCTTGTTCTGAACGTCATTCACCAAAAATTTTAAGTCGACCCTTGTAAACTCGACGGGTCGAATCCCTTCTGGCAGTCAATAATTTCCTGAGATCAGAAGAAACCTTATTCTCGAGGACCTCAGACTCGAGATTCTCCAGACACACAGACTAAAATTTATTGGATTTGGATGCACACAGACCTCTTACTTGAGATAGAAAATCCTGGGATACTGGAAGAAGAGGGAAATCTACCAGAAAATCTAGAAGGTCTAAAAACCAAATCCTCTTTGGCCAAAAGGGAGCTATCAGAAGAATTTCGCAAACCTGATCCTTGACCCTCTTCAAACTAACTGAATCAAAATCATTCGAGAGAAGGCATAGGCGAACATTCCTGTCCACTACTGAGACAGACCATCCACCACCGGGGCTTGACTGTCCGGAAAAGGAGACATGTAAGAGAAGATCTGAGCATTCAGAGAGGCTCCGAACAGCACTACTGAGCCAGTCATTCCAGTGTTAAAATCTCAAAGATGCTACTCTCTTGGTCTGGGAAAAATGTAGGTTCCCCAAGGCTACTGAAGAGGCAATACTTACCATTCTATTACTTCTGATAATAAGCTATCGTGATAACTGGCTGTAGGAATCTAGACTTAGTAAGCTTTACCGGCTCCTGGAACCAACAAACGGGTACCCTTCTGCCAGTGAGGCTCATATTGTTTGCATAGCTACCAAACAAGAGAATACCTATGGCTTGCCTCCGTGGGGCTGGGAGGCAGGGTCCGTAATAGAATGGTAAGTATTGTTAGATCTCGGAGAAAGGGAAATTGAAATTTCCATCATTCTCCTTCGATCAATACTTACCATTCTATTACTTCTGATAACACCAGATTTAAAGAGTAACCTGGTGGGAAGGGTCAAGCCATCAATTGTTTCTTTTGCCCCTGGAGAAAGATCTTAGACTTAAACTTGACACACGGAGAGCTAAAAGGATCATCAAGCTTAGGGGCCGAATCACATTCGCATCACCGCAAACCCCCGCCGCCCCCCATTTTTTTTCATAAGAAAAATGGAGAGAACTCACGAACATGCATCTCGACTGACAACACGAATATGCTAAGAGGGTTAACTGCTCTTTGCATATATTAGCCTGGGAATGAGAATGAATATATAGTAATATGAATGATCATGATATATAAACTATCAAAAACTCTCAAACTTGAATTACCTTATGATTACTGGATATCAGACGTGGAGCCTTCAACCAAGCACTTGTTCGACCATCCGTGACAAAATTTGGTTGTAATCTTCTCGCTTGACCATATCTGTTCCATAACTTTTGCTTTTTCAAGTACCAAAAAGGAGAACAGTGCGGCCATTTAACTATCGTTTCAAAACAGCTAAAGCGAGTGGATTGGCGGAGTTTGACACATCCCTCATATAGTAATCCGTGAAAGAGGACTTACAGTGCCATTGTGCAATAGCCATGATGTCCTCTAACGGAACACCATTGTAAAGGGCGGTCAAGGCGGCTATTCCTCTAACATCGTGTGCCCTTGCGCATTGCACCTGGTGCCCAGTCGCAATCTCGTGAGTAGTCCGAATGCATTCGACCACCCAACAAGTGATAGAATCCATGGATGCGGCGCCATATGGCTTCTTATGAAAGATCCACAGATGTCTATCATTTGACCATAAAGAGTCTGTCAGTTTTTTGTACTTAGACAAAGCATGAACTGGAACCAGACACTGGCATCACGATCAAACCTAGTTAGTTTCTGTACAATGATTGGTTTACCGGGATATTTCAAAGATTGATTCTTTGACATAAACTCTGCTCTTGGCAGTAGACGCAGACCCTCTTCGGAGACAATAAATCAGTCCCTCTCTGCTGAAAGCGCATGGATCTCACTGCGCCTTCTCGCTGAGGAAGCTGCCAATAGAATGACCGCCTTTACAGTCAAATGCTTTAGACTAGCCGAACCCAAGGGTTCCAAAGGGTGCTTGGCCAGTACATTAAGCACTAAAGATAGACTCTAGGCTGGAATGACTACCGGTTGTCTCGGTCAGAGATTGCTCATTCCCTTCACCATCACATTTAACTGGTCCACCTCTGGACTATCCCTGTTGGCTAGACAAGGGATAACTGATGCCAAAGCGGACTTGTATCCAGCAATTGTGACAGGAGCTAGTACTGAATAGAATAGCTCACAGAGAAAGTCTGCTATTTGCTGAATAGTGGATTTAAAGGTATCAATACCCTTTCCTTCACACCAGTCTGCAATTTGTTGTGGTTATATGACTTGAAGGTTGACCCCCCTTCTCGCAGCTGCGATGAAATTCGCAGCTTGTCAAGAAAAACCTTCTGACGTGGAACGTTGTTCGATAACATCCACGCATTCAATTTGAACATTTCGGAATGCTCATGTAGGAAGCGTCCCTTGGCCTGGGCGATTATGTTCGAAATCTCGGACGGTTCCTCTCTGATCTTCACCAAAATCTTCGGGAGAAGAATGGTGGGCGGATGCGCATAAGCGTGCATCCCTCTCCAGCTTATTGCCAGAGCGTCTGTATCGACTGCATTTGGATCTGGAATCGGCAAGACATAAGTCATGAGTTGAGCATTTTCCTTTGTGGCGAACAAGTCCACGTTGGGTTTGGCCCAATGCTTGAAGATCCTGTGAAGAACTGGAGGGCTGAGACACCATTCTGTTGGCAGAATCCTCCGTCTGCGAGACAAAGCATCCGCCAGAATGTTCAATCGCCCAGGAATTTGTGCTACTTTCAAAACAACTGAGTAACTCCTGCACAATTGAATCAAGTGCCACACCTTCATAAACAGTGTGGGCGACTTGGTCCCGCCTTGGCGATTTATGTATGATACTACTGTTGAGTTGTCCGACCGTATCAATATCACCTTACCCCTGACTTTTGGAAGAAACTTTTCCAACGCCAGCTCCACTGCCTTCATTTCCAATAGATTGATATGCAGCTAGCTCTCTTGGAGAGCCCATGTGCCCGAGACCTAGTGTTCTCCCAGGCAGGCACCCCCACCCCTCCAGCGAGGCATCCGTGTAAACGGACAGCTGGGGCAGGGTAGGCGCAGTGAAACTCCTACTAGGAGATTCTGACGCTTTTTCTGCCATACAAGATGCAACATTATTGGCTCCAAAACTGGCACCAGCTTTGACATGGGTTCTGTTCTCTGTTTCCACAGACATCAGATACAACTGGATAGGTCTTCGCATCAGAGCGGCGTACGGGATTACCTGCTTCATGGAGACCATCATGCCCAGCATCTGAAGAAACCGCCTCGCCTGAATGTGGTTTCCCAATCGAAAACTCTTGAGGATGGCTAACACAGACACCACTCTGGGGTCTGACGGGTAAACCCTGCCCTCCTCGAGATCGACTCGCATCCCCAAATAAACGAAATGTTGAGTGGGTGTCAATTCGGATTTCTCATTGTTGACTATCCAGCCTAGATATGAAAGTATCCAAGCGAATGCTCCCTAATGGCGGTAGCCGGACGCATATGTTCAAGGACCATCTGCCTCCTGGCCGTCGTCACTCGCACCTGCACCCTTGCCAATGCGTCCATAGACAGCACCAAGCCATCACTAACGCATGATAGCGCCACAGGTGGCATAGGGTGGCCTGCCCCCGCTTCAGCCTACACCGACTGAAGAAGGTGATAAGTGATTCACAGCACTCATTGCTGCTCTCACCCCCTCATCGCATATGGCCAGGACTTCCTCATGGTGTACATGTCCCTGGGACCTGTCCACAAGCGCCGGAGCAGGGCCACACACTCAAGTATTCTGGACTCCAAGTACCCAGCGGTCATCTTCAGTGACCGCTGAAACCACACCATATTTATATTTGGAGGCTGCAGGGAGCTGGCCCTTGGTCAGGATTTGCTTGCTATAAATAGCATCTAGTAACTCCTTAAATCTTGCAAACCAACCAGCACTGGACGGGTGCCCAGTACCGGAGTGGCCTCAACCATGGGCGGAGCGACTGTCCTGGCTTGCGCCAAGCCAGACAGATGGAGGGCGGTTCCGTCCAGGATGGAATCGACCTCCATGCTCTCCACCCGCGGCATCTCAGGCCATAACAATCTCTCCTCCTTGGCCTCCTCATCTTCAGACCCCAAAGTCGTCACACGCGAACAGCTCCCATGCTTGACGGACCGGCCACCGCTACTAGACCACCCGGTGGTCGCAGAGAGACAGAACCCATCAGGCCAGAGCCCGATGGGACTGCCAGGGAGCAATAGGAGATGGCTCCCTCGGTAGCCAGTCCAGAACCCTGTCCAAGGACAGGGTCCGTACCAAGCACGGGAAGAAACTGCACTACAACTTTTGGTATCAGGAACGACACCAGCGTGGGAAGGACGCTATGCAAGAAGCCTTGCATAGCAGACCCAAACCACGCCAGAGGTGCCATCTCCGAAGCCTCCGGTTGCAGATGTGGAGCGCCACCAGGGGCCGAAACGGTCGCTCCACGATTTACTTTCGAACTGCCTGACCCCGCGTCAGACCTTGCTAAGTCCTTCTGGGAAAGGAACTTGACCAACATATCGGCCGGCCACACTGAACATATGTCACACCTATTATCGATATTACACGGCGAACAACGGTAACAGACATGGTCTTTGTAAATGACCTTGACAAACTTGTGGCACTCTGGGCAAGATGGCAGGGTAGGCTGTGCCTATAAAATAAGCACAAAACCTAAAATAAGCAAGCAGAACGAAACAAGAATGGAAGGCAAACAAATTATTTTCAAACATTTTGACCATAAATAAGTTGTAACCCTCCGGCACCTCACCCCGCAACGTTACAGCAAAGATCGTATTGATTATGACAAGAACGGAGCGGACATGAACACCCATATACTGATCCTGACGGATGTATAAACAGAACCAGGAACCGTATCGAATATCATTCGCGGTATATTTAACAATAAATTTTAAATTATACTCTCAAACGAATGCCAAAAACGATATGTGAAGAAAACAACAAAATGTAAACAAACTCCTGTAAAACACGGTAAAACTCCAACAGACCCCCCTTTAGTGGGTCGGTCTGTAGTTTTATTAACCACTATAAAAACATACTTACCGTTCAATCACTACTTGTTAAATCAAATATCTGCATTTATCTACCAGAATAAAATTTGTATGCTCGCTTACATACTCCCTTATGCCTATATCATCACCATGCATACCCTTAACCAGGCTACTGGTGATGGAACCCCCAGCATAAGCCTCAGTATAGACTGGCACCAGTCTGTACTCGCTCCTTGGTGACGCCTGTCAATAAGCGCGCCTGCGCATGCGCAATAGATCCCAAATGGGAAACAGATTCACTTTTCTAAATTTAAGTGCCATAAATCCTGAGTAGATTCTCAAATCATTCCCATGCGGGGTGGCTGAGGCCGGGTCGTAGTGATTGAACGGTAAGTATGTTTTTATAGTGGTTAATAAAACTACAGACCAACCCACTAAAGGGGGGTCTGTTGGGGTTGTTATTACACCACAAAAACATCTTGACCGTTCAATCACTACTTGCTAAACCCGTAGGTTTGGTCAGTGCCCCACTGTGAACTTAGGTGGGTGGAGATTTGAGAATCCATAAGCAAGGATAAAAATCAAACAGAACGTAACCAAATGTTACAAAATGGTACATCTTAATTAATCACACAGTGATTAACAAACAATGATTTCTTTAAACTTTAAAGAAATAAATAATAATAAACCAATGAAAAAACTCACCATCTCACACAGACAAACAGTCTTAACGGAAATGGAGTAGTGAGATTGGTAAATGGTCTTCAGCCTTTTAGATAGAAAACATGATATATCTAAAAGGAGTGCCGCTGCGCTCTGATATTATAAATAAAAAGGAGGTAAAAGAAGGCTCGGATTTCCAGCCTATGACTTGCATTACCTCAAATAAAGAAGAGCCAGCGAAAGCGAAAGAGGGAGCCTTATCAGAAAATGATAACAGATGCTTAGCAGGATCTAACAGACCCTGAAATCATCTCTCCTACCGGAAGCAGATACACTACTACCGGGAACGGAAGTGGAAAAGAACCGGAACCGGAAATAGATAACTGATGCGTGGTCGGATGTAACAGACCCGGAAAAGCACCTCTCATACCAGACGTTACTACCGGAAACGGATGTAAAAATAAGTGGAGAAATAAAATGAAAACAGCCAGATGAAAAAGAGTGAGACTCTGAGCTCATATCCGGACACCCGGTCAAACCAGCAGCAATACCGGATTTAGAACCCGATTGCCTGGACAAGCAAGAGCAATAACGGGAGCGGACATATAATTTCATCTCTCCTACCAGAAGCAGACACACTACTACCGGGAACGGAAGTGGAAAAAACTGGAACCGGAAATAGATAACTGATGCGAGGTCGGATCTAACAGACCCGGAAAAGCACCTCTCATACCGGAAGATACTACCGGAAACGGATGTAAAAATAAGTGGAGAAATAAAATGAAAACAGCCAGAAGAAAAAGAGATGAGACTCTGAATGTCCAGCCAAGCCAAAACAATCACAGAGCTCATATCCGGATGCCCTGTCAAACCAGCAGCAATACCGGATTTAGAACCTGCTTGCCCGGACAAGCCAGGAGCAATAACGGGAGCGGACAGATCTCTAAACATACTGGCTATACCTGCATGGGATGAATAATCGCCGACGCCACTGCATGAGAGTAATACACCCCTTCAAGACTTATATGGTCTTTAGACTGAGACTTACCGGAAGTTCGTAACAGGCTTTAAGAGAAACCAAAGCCTTAGTCAACAAAAGACGTAATTCATGCCTGGTCGTGAAAGACGTGGGATTCCCCCATTAACGAAAACGGCCGCAAGAATTACAACTATCAATCTTAATCAGACTAATTCTTTATAGAATCACGAAATAGAGAAATCTGATCATATGATGCTTATATACTAAACGTGCTTAATAAGAGATCTCTAGATATGGAAATCCGCTAAAGAAACCAAACCTCTATACAAGAGGCTGAGAAATGGATTTGAAAATCTCATTGAAAGACCAAGAATTTACGAAGATTCGTAAGATTATTTCTATGTAGGCACTAAATATTAATAAGCGAGTACTAAGGTTTTTTTATTTTAAAGCATGGTTTTGATTGATGACATTAAATAGGCATGAATTATAATACCTCAAAAACGGGAGTATTTGACACGAAAACTGGTAACTCATAAACCAGAGTTAAAAACTCCCAAAAAACCACGAAGTATACAATAGACATAATTAGTGAGATTAGAGTTTATAATAGTCATGATTCCTGAATCGGAAAACTCTTAAATATGTAGCTGATCTTCAGCGCAAAGCTGTAAAAACTTAATAGCAGGCCAACTGAGGCCAAGAAGGCTTGCAGAATATTTGAAAAGTGGATCTGTTTCCCATTTGGGATCGCATGCGCAGGCGCGCTTAGTGACAGGCGTCACCAAGGAGCGAGTACAGACTGGTGCCAGTCTATACTGAGGCTTATGCTGGGGGTTCCCTCACCAGTAGCCTGGTTAAGGGTATGCATGGTGATGATATAGGCATAAGGGAGTATGTAAGCGAGCATAAAAATTTTATTCTGGTAGCTAAATGCAGATATTTGATTTAGCAAGTATAATACGGAGAACGACGTCAGCCGATTTCCGTGTTAAAACACTATATACATGTACACAATGTAGTAAACACCTATTTCATATCTGCCAATCGCCTGGTGTGATTAAAGGAAGGCGCCCAATCTGGCATATTTCGTTGTTAACACACGTCCCAGATTCGGGGTCAGAAATTGGAACATGCGACAGACAAAAGTCTATAAGTCTTTTTACAACTACGGAATAACATGGAAATATATGACCTGAGATTCAACGGCTCCTTCCATGATAATCTAATAATCCTTGAAGCGAAAAACAGCTACCACAGGCACAGAAAATGACTTAGCAAAACTTTAAATTCAACTAAGAAATCTCCCAATGCAAAAGCATGTATGCTATGCAAACAAGAATGAGCCTCAGTGGCAGAAGGGTACCCATTTGTTGGGACCGGGTTCCCGGTTCCAGGAGCCGGTAAATCTTACTAAGTCTAGATTCCTAGAGCCAGCTATCAGGATAGCTTATTATCAGAAGTAATAGAATGGTAAGTATTGATCGAAGGAGAGTGACTGGCTCTGTTATCGAGCCAGTTATTCCAGTTGTAAATCTTCAAAAATACCTGGACCATTTAAGTCTCTTGGTCTGGAAATAGACATTTCTCAGGACCACTGCAGAAGCCATTTTTGGCTGATATGAATGTTAAAGAGTTAACATATACATATATACACAGCGACTTAATAGCCATGGGCCACACCCACCCACCCACCCACTGACACTCACTCACCAACCCACCCACTCACTCACTCACTCACTCACTCACTCACTCACTCACTCACTCACTCACTCACTCACTCACTCACTCACTCACTCACTCACTCACTCACTCACTCACTCACTCACTCACTCACTCACTCACTCACTCACTCACTCACTCACTCACTCACTCACTCACTCTCACCCACCCACCCACCCACCAACCCACTCACTCACTCACTCACTCACCCACTCTCATGCATGCACACGCACAAGCACAGGTATACAAATACAGCCGCCACAAAAACAGTTACTGAACAATACACACTTGGAAATGAGCCATGTCTGGCTTCATGAAGCCTTACCTATTTTGTAGAACATTCCATCGAGAACAAACGTAGCGCTCTTGCATTTCTTAAACGGATGTATCACCCTCTTGGGTGGAGCAGCGTCAGGCATATCGGAACCAGAAGTCGACGGACATTGTGTCACCGGAGCCGTGCTTGCCTCATCCATTATCAAGTAATCCAAATCATGTCAATGCACAAGAATCTTATCACATTTACTGTCACCGCACTGGCCATTGTAAGAGCAACTCGTGTCGCGATATTATGTTTTTATAAATGCACAGATGGCCGATTGCCAATCTTACATTAAATCACATGAAACCACTTTCAAGCAACTATATGGGAAAAGACGCAGTTCACTCAATATTCTCAGTTAACCATCGCTTGAATGTGGTGTAACCAATATGAACCATGATAGCTTTAGAAATCATGTTTTCAGAATAATTTGATTGAAAATTGTCATAATTTGCAGAATATAACGGTAGCAATGATTTTAGGCAGACAATTTGTTTGGCTTAGCCTTAGCCACTGACAACTTTCTGTCAAATTGTTTTCAATTCAGCAGGTCAAGAGTTGTTGCTCATTGCAATTATTGTCGGGTGGCTTGCAGGAGCTAGGCTGTTAACTTTATATTACCCTCGAATTTATTCAAGAAAATTTCAATTTTCTCATAGAAAATGTCCATTTGCAGAACAAGATTATTTTTGAAAATTTACAACTGGAATGACTGGCTCGGTTATCGAGCCAGTCATTCCAGTTGTAAATTTTCAAAAATAGTCATCTTTTGGTCTGCAAATCGACATTTCTCAATTGTCAATGAAGCAGTTTTTGGCCGATATGAGTGTTAAAGGGATAATATCTAAACCAATTTCATCGTCCATATTTATGTTTGGGATCTTTGAGGTGTTATAGCTATTATAGACCTATATAGTCAAATTGTTTTCAAATATCTAGCAGGTCCAAAGATATAAATGCTGGAACCTGCTGTTTGGAAAAATTCAGCAGCTGGTTAACGGGGCAGCTGTCGCAAATAGACTTCATATATATATATATATATACCTAATTATGCCAGCAGCTAATCACTGGAGAATTAGCAGAATTTGCTCTGTTACACCAATCTGATGTCATAATCGATTATGTCACTAGTTACCTGATCATGTCATAATCAAAAATCAAAATCACATATATCTCACCGTCATGAACCTTGAAACCTCCGTCGAGTATATGAATTGTATATCATTGACGGATTTACAATTTAATAACAAATATTCTGTTGAATATTTTGAAAACAATTTGACTGGTAGCAGTTGTCTTAACCCTTCAGTTTAACCCTTGAATTTGTTCAAGAAAATTTAAATTTATCCATTTGCAGACCAAGAGAAGACTATTTTTGAAAACTTGCCACCGGAATGATTGACTCGGTTATCGAGCCAGTCATTAGTCGTAAATTTTCAAAAATAGTCTTCTTTTGGTCTGCAAACGGACATTTCTCAAGCCACTCCAAAAGCCATTTTTAACTGATATGAGTGTTAACCGGTTAAATAGATTCCAACACTCGGGAGAAAAGTGGGCGGGACTTGACAAAAAATGGGCGGGGCATACATGTAGCTAGGAATGGATCGCCGTATTGCCTCTGATTGATCTGCATATATATATATATATATATATATATATATATATATATATATATATATATATATATATATATATATGTATATCGCATCTCAATTTGCTACACATATTTAGGCATTTCTTATACATTCTGCTACATGTTTAACTGTATCTGCTATGTTGAATTTGTACGGGATCGCAATTTATTATTGATTTTCTTAAATTCTATTATTAACCCTTTCAACAACAAATCCCCGAAAATTTAAATTCTTTACTATGTATAGCATATTCTGTTGAACATTTTAAAATTAATATAACTGGTTTTGGCAGCTATCCTGTTTGTTTGCTCTGAGATTGATATACAAGGAATTTATCCGTGAAAGGGTTAGGTATTTGCTATACATTTCTGCCAACAATTACACAATTTATAATTTGCATATCAATCTGTTCAACATGATTATAACTCATAAATACATGTAATAATCACATAAAATGTAAATATCACAGCCTCTAATGCTATTTAACAGTCTAAACAAGATTAGTAAAAAACTACATTATGACAGCATTAAAGCCAATCTTTCTTAAAAACATAATAATTACGCCCACCCAAGAGAAATGTCTCAGACAGATGTTGTCATGGTAATTGAGGATACAGTAATAATTCTTCCTCATGAAGAGTTCTATACTTTAAATCACAGGTCTGCTAATCGAAGATAATATATAATACTGTAGATGTTAGAAAATTAACCATTTAACACGTTCAACGACAAATCTCTGAAAAAAGTAACTTGTTTACTATGTATAAACATATTCTGTTGATTATTTTGAAATTAATATGACTGGAAGCTGTTACTGCCTTAGGCAGCAATGGCTTATAGTCTTATTAATTTCAAAATATTCAACAGCTTTCCTCTTTGTTTTCCCCCCGAGATTGAGATACTGGGAATTTATCGGTTAAAGGGTTAATCAGTCAATGGACAAACTAGCTTCTGTAGGCATGGTCTTGAGAAATGCTATTTGCAGGTCAAGCTTTTTTTTTTTAATTTACCACTGGAATGACTTAGCTCAATAACCAAGCCATTTGACATGTCAGTTATACTTTTTTTTTAAATAATCTCTTGGACTGCTAATTGACATTTTCTGTGGAGAAAGTTGAAATTTAGAAATTTTTATGAACAAATTTAAGAATTATTGGGCTTAAAGTCTGGATAGGTCCTACCCTTTAACCCTCAAATTTGTTCAAAAAAATTACAATTTTCTCATAAATAATTTCCATTTGTGGACCAAGAAGACTCACAATTTCAAAGCAACCATATCTAGGTAACCTGACAGTGAATATTTGGGAGGTAATCTGACTGGAAGCTGTTGCAGCAACATCTCTTAGAATATTCATCAGACAAAAATCGTATACATTTATTGTAAATTTGGTGTAGAGTTAAAAGCAGCGACGTCTGACAGACTATTATCGAAACAAAAGCTTTGAAGATCTTTTAAATGACAGGTTAAGACTTGCTGTCTGTCTTCTTAAGAAGTAACTGCTAAATGTTGCCATAGTTACCCAATGACAAAGCCCAAATTAGCCATACCACACTATAGTTACAACGTTAAACTATAATATTAAAATTTATCCGTCGCAAATTTTACGGATTTTTAAATTGCCTATGGACTGGCTATATGCAGCCATATATCATGAAAGGTGATAATAATTCATATACATTCGGAACAAAATCTTCATCAAAACCAATAGCTGAGTTATCGTTATTCTCAGAGGAAATTTGAAATACATTCTCTGGTTGACAGATAGGATACAATTGTTTGTAACCACCAACTCCAGCATGCGTCTAATGGACTATAGGTGTGCCATGGTTTGAAGTGAATCACTAGCTAAATAACAATAGTTAGAAATTTGCCATTGCTACCTGAACTGACATGAATGTAATCTTTAACTCTCTCACTGCTGAAGTCACTAGGCATAATTTCAATGAGCAAAAACAACGGACTTGCTGAATATTTTGAAAACTATTTGACTGAAAGTTGTTGGTGACTTAACCACCAACAATTTTCAGTCAAATTGTTTTCAAAATATTTACCAGGTCCAGACATAACACTTGGAAAATGTTGTCTGTAAAAACTTGGCAGTCAGATGGGAAAAAACCCGAAATTTGTACAAATGGCTAAATCATTAAGTTCAATAAAATTACAACAATTATTTCCATTTGCAAGAATGACCATTTATCTCCCTTTGTACAAGTGACCTCTTAAACTCAGGTCACAGGAACATGTTCAAAAACGTTTTGCTAAATCTGCAGACTGTGACAATCAGCTTTTTAAAAAATAAATTATCAATCAGCAAGTTTTCAAATGTACACAAAATGGACATTCAACAAGCAAATATTTCGTCATTTTTTATCATAATTAACCCTTTCACTAACAAATCCCAGAAAAACAAAATTCTCTATGATATAAAACTTATTCTCTTGAATATTTTGAAATTAGCAAAGTCAGCAACAGCTTCCAGTCAAACTAATTTCAAAATATTACCAGTTTTCCTTTATATGGTTGCCTTGAAAATGAGATGTACATGTATTTCAATGAGCCACCAGAAAATAATCTCAATGAGTAAAAACTCTTGACTTGCTGAAAATTTTGAAAATGATTTGACTTAAAGTTGGTGTCTTAGCCACCCACAACTTTCAGTCAAATTAGTTTCAAAATATTTATCAGGTCCAGAGATATAACCCGTGGAATATGTCATCTGCCAAAACTCAGCAGTCAAAATTTGCTATCGTCTGAGACTTTTTTTAATGTCCTTACTGGGTATTTTTTTTAAATCCTCAGTCCTGATGAAGTAAAACCATAACTCATAGAGGCTAAAGATACTCTCTATATATTTACTCTTATCATAACTTAATTCATCAAAATCTAGCAGTAACTATCTAAAATTAACTCAAGATTAGTTGCTAAGAAACTTAATTTTTAGCAGGTGTTGACTGACACATGAAGATAAAATAGGCCTCAGGTGATTAATTAATTCTGTTGTTGCAAGCCACCAGACAATAATTTCAATGGGCAATAACTCTATCACTGCAGAATATTTTGAAAACAACTTTCAGTCAAATTGTTCTCAACATATTCACCATATTCACATTTAAACCCAATGGAAAATGTACATGTAGTCTGCAGAAATTCAGAAGACAGACAGGTGTATTTACCTGCAGTCCTATGTTACTGGACCACTTAAGCTTATCTGAATCTCAGGTGTGCTGCTGGGTCAAGGACAGTCAAAGATGACAGATTGACCAGTACACTGAGAATAAAGTCAAATAATCTTGAGAGCTAACCAGGCTGTTGAGTTTCAACAAATCATTTCACTTATCTGAGAAGTAAATCTTCGAAAAATTGACTTCTTGGAATGGAAATGGATATACAGTTTGAGCAAAAATTTTAAATTTCTAAGCAAATCATTAAGATTAAATCATAAAAAATTCAGACATTATGACATTATGTACTGGTAGTTTTACCTTATTGGGAATAAAAGTTTTGCGAAGATATAAATCCATACTATATTCACAGATATCCTATAATTTTTCATTAAAACTCAATTCAGATTTATATGTAAAATCCTTGAAAAACAAATTCACAATTCATGCTCTTGTAACCGTCTGCCTCCCGAGACTGCAGATTACATTTTCCATGGGGTTTAACTCTGGATATGCTGAAATTTTGAAAACAATTTGACTGAAGGTTGGCGGCGGCTAAGCCACCAACAACTTTCAGTCAAATTGTTTTCAAAATATTCAGCCAGTCCATAGTTATTATTCATTGAAGTTACTGTCTGGCAGCTTGCAGCAGTTAGCCAGTTAAGAACATTCAAGGATTGCTATGAAATCTGTCAGACTATTGTTAAACCTTTCACCAATAAATCCCATGTATCTCAATCTCAGGGCAAACAAACAGTAAATCTGTTGAATATTTTGAAATTAAAATGACTTGAAACCATTGCTGTAGCCACCAACAACTTTCAGCCAAATTATTTTCAAAATATTCAGTCGGTCCAGAATTATTGCTCATTGAAGTTACTGTCTGGCAGCTTGCAGCAGTTAGCCAGTTAAGAACATTCAAGGATTGCTATGAACTCAGTCAGACTATTGTTAAATTATGATACTTGAATTATTGTGCTGAAAGTTATAAAAATTAGTTTCATAAATTTCTACATTCAATCAAGCAAATAAAATTATTATGTATTGCCTTCTAATACTTCTGCTGTCAATTTTAGAGGCGTTGCTAAAAGAGTTGCATACCAGCAACAGCTGAATGCAACACAGTTTAAAATTGATACCAGCTAGTCAACAAACAAGACATTGAATATTGTAGACTGGCCATTCAGCATTAAAAGGTATACAGCCTACTTATTGTCCATTAAAGGCCAGACTTGTGCCATAATTATGCCTATTGTCCAGTAATCTGCCCAATCAACAAGAAAGGACTACAAATGGTGAGGAAGGTGTGCAATTAGCAGGGCATAAGTTAGGTTTTACAAGTTTATACCTTGATAAAAGAATACTTACAGAATTAGATGTAAACATGTCACAGGTGGAATTTTCCTGTATGCCTTATATTATAATATATGTAATGTTTGACCAACTGTTTTTAACCCTTTCATTCTCTAAGTAACACAAACAATATATACTGACCATATTGGTATCCATGTAGACTCTGATGATTAATTGCTAAAGTAATTTGACTCAGGGTTGTTGCTGTCTAAACAGCAACCACTTTTGATTAAATTATTCTCAAAATAATCATCCAAATTTACAGGGAATTACTTGCGTAATAATCAGATTCTGGAACTTGGAAATGAAAGGGATAATTAATTATTTCTATTATGGCTCTCCACCTGCTGTTATGTAAAAGCTATTTCTGTTTATTGACATGGTGATGAATGGGTAAATTTCTGTATAAATGTGAGCTGAAAGTTGTGTGCAAGGAGAGCGAATGACAGAAGAGTGTGTTGGTTCTAACTTGACCACACTAGTAAGACCGAAATAAAACTGTAACTGCTGAATGTATAAGTACAACTGATGATTATTGAACGATGAAATTTTACTGAAAAACAAGTTATTTAACATTTAGTCTGAGTTGTTGTTCATATTTAAGAAGTAATCAACCAGCTGTGGGGCTGTCAGTCAATCAGCCAACAAGTAGTAATCAGCCAGTCCATCAGAGTCATACTAAGATAGACATTTATATCAGTCCATTGGGCAGTCCTTCCATCGGCTGACCCACGGTTACGATAAAACCTTTCACCAATAAATCCCATGTATCTCAATCTCAAGGCAAACAAACAGGAAATCTGTTGAATATTTTGAAATTAAAATGACTTGAAACAATTGCTGCCTATAGGCCTCGACAGAATATGCTATACCTCGTAAAGAATTTACTTGTTCAGCAATTTGTTATAGAACCGCACAACGGGTTAATGCAAGACCTATCTATTAAACCTCTCAACTTTAAATTTTAATTAATTGGATCATATTTTATTCTAGGCAGTTTCCAGTCAAATTACATTAAAAACTTTCCAATACAACTACAGCTCAGAAATTAGATGTTTTTAAAAACAAAATAAAAAGATTAGTTAACTATATTGCTCATAATCTACTGCGTCAACGGCTTCCAATCAAATTAAGTTAAAAAAAATTCAACAGAACAGTTCATGCGTCGTGTTCAAAATTGTACTAACAGCCCTGTTTCTGTTTTGGAAACTTATTTATAATCTGCGCTATGGTTAAATGCTTTCAAATTTAGATGGAATGTACTTTGGTTCCGGTGATGAAACGGTTAAATTGTATTCGATACTAAACAGCCAGGGTATAATTTATACGGTGTCGCATCTCAATGTGCTACACATATTTAAGCAGTTGCTATACCTTCTGTAACATGCATAGATGTATCTGCTACGCAAAATTTGTATGCGATTGCAATTTTATTTTTGATTTTCTTAAGTTCTATTATTAACCCTATCAACGACAAATCCCTGAAAAAGTAAATTCTTTAAGTACTACATGTATACACATGCATAGAATATTCTGTTGAATAATTTTGAAATTAATCTGACTGGAAGCCATTGCTGTAGGCAGAAATGGCGTCCAGTTAGATTCATTTCAAAGTATTTAACAGCTTCCCTGTTTGTTTGCTGAGATTGAGATACAGGAAATTTATCGGTGAAAGAGTTAATTGCTATACATTTTTGACAACTATACAATTTATAATTTGCCCAGCAATATATGCTATACAAATATCAAATTTTAAATTATGCCCTGCGCACAGACATTTTAGTCAAGCAAAAATTATGTACGGTAATTTTGAACTCTGGTACAGCTATAACAACAACTTTTATTGTACTGCGCAATACACCGCCCTTAACCCTTCGCGCCTGAATACTAACTGTTTGCTTATACTGTAATTATAAAGAAACTATAAAATACCACGGCTTTCTGATGTCGAATCCCGTGCAATAACTCACACAAACAGATACTGTGTATCACCCACACATGTGTTACTGATATTTACAGGGAAGCATGATACACATAATACTCACATTTATTATACTCCAGACTTTATGCTTGACGAGAGTTAACGAACGAACAATACCTCCGCCAATCAATTATTATATACAATCAGTCGCGAGAGCGCTAGGTACGGAGCGTGATATTTATAAACAATGCAGAATCACGCAGTTAGACCGTATTGATGGCTGACTCCATAGCCGCAGGCGGGGTGGAGGGGCTGAGGTTGGACAGTGGACGGTCTTACCGGAGCACAACGCTGCCATGTGTTATTGTCTGGAGCGCTCGCAACAGGTGTTAACCCTTTCACCGATAAATCCCGGTAAAGGTATCTTCTTTACGATATAAGACTTACTTTGTTGAATATTTTGAGATTAATTTGAGTGGAAGGGCATTGCTGCCTAAGGCAGCTTCCAGTCAAATTAATTTCAAAATATTTCAACAATTTTCCTGTATGTTTGCCTAGAAAATGAGATATGGGTAATTCATCGGTGAAACGGTTGTGATTCTGCGATGCTTCAGGTAGCAGCTGAAGCCATATCTATCAAAGAGTAGGAACTCAATAACGGAACCAAAGTCATAATTATTATTAGTAAAGCCATAATACGGCCAGCGTCGGTCGTCAGTGTCGGGCGGCGTCAGCCAGGTCGTGCAGGCAAGCGCCGTCATAAGTAGCCACCTTATGTAGCACAGGTAAACAAACAATTATTCACTCTAGACTGGTGGTTTAATTCTCAATAAAGTAGTGACCGACTATAGCGTATCGCATGACTTTCGGAACCACCGATCATGGTTCTCTAACGAAACATGTGGCCAATCTTTCCACCTGACCTGTGTCAGACTGACCGCTATATTGAGCATAGTATGGCTCTTAACTATCTCGCTGCTGGAAGCCACCAGATAATAATTTCAGGCAATAACTCTGAACCTGCTGATTTTGAAAACAATTTGACTGAAAGTTGGTGACGGCTTAGCCGCCAACAACTTTCAATCAAATTGTTTTCAAAATATTTAGCAGGTCTGGCGATATAAACCTTGGAATATGTCGTCTACAAAAATCTGCTGTCAGAAGATTCAAGGCTAGGTGGTCGCTTGAGTATGTTTGACTATAGATACAATACCTACATGCATATATGCAAGCGATTCTTAACCCTCTTCATCCTCAAACTTATTTAAGAAGATTTCTATTTTCTCATAGAAAATGTCCGTTTGTAGACCAAGGGAAGAGAATTTTTGAAAATGTATCACTGACTCGGGTATCGTCAGCCAGTGATTCCAGTGAAAAACTTTCTAAATACCCTTCACTTGGTCTGCAAATGGATATTTTTCAATACCACTGCAGAAACTGTTTTTGGCCAACTTGAGTGCTACAGGGTTATATATCAATCGATAGCAACAAGCCGTATTGATCTACATTATTGTTGATACGGTATTGTTGATACATACGTGTACCCGAGTACAATGTAGCGAGTACTATGATTAGCATGTACACTACATGTAGTTAATTACGCTTGTAAATCAGGAACATGGGTGTGGTTCTAATTAGTACTAGCAATCATAACTATAGCCTATAGACCACCTAGCTTTGGTGCCAAATGATAGAAGTTCTTTAAGACAGGTGGTCATAGGAACACCTCTCTTAAAGAGGCATAAGTATCTAAGCCCCAAAAGCCATGCCTTGGCTTAAAATAACTTGTATTTAGAGACTGTCTATTTTTATGGATCGTGTATTGGTGGTCCTCTAAGGTGGTTGCTCTAGGGGTTTGCCTTCAATAGGATCGGTCTGATAATTATATCGACAGGACGCATTATAGGACAATGAATACATGTTACAGTTCCGTAGAGATATTTAATTGATGATGTATTTATTGGTAAATCCCTGTTGAAGTAATTTGAGAATATATGGCAAAATATATGTCATTTTTGGCTAAATGAGTACCAACAACTTTTAGATAAATTATTGTTGTTGACATATATAATCTAGCCGGTTTTATAGGAAAACAAAATTATGATATATCGAAATGAACAGGGATAATTAATTATGACAAGGTTATGCAATAAGTGATTTATATGGCATGCCCATGTAGTCTTGGATACAAAACACAGTTAGTAATGTTTAACCATTTAACACTCATATCAGCCAAAAATGGCTTCGGCGGTGGTCTTGCGATATGCCCATTTGCAGACCAAGAAGACTATTTAAAAAATATTATAACTGGATGACTGCCTCGATGACTGTTTTCTATGAGAAAATTGAAGAAATTCATGTGTTAACACTTTAACCCTCGAATTTATTCAAGAAAATTTCAATCTTCTCACAGAAAATGTCCATTTGCAGAACAAGAGAAGACTATTTAAAAAAAATTTACCACTGGAATGACGGGCTTGGTTATCGAGCCAGTCATTCCAGTGGTAAATTTTCAAGTCTTCTTTTGGCCTGCAAATGAACATTTGACAAGACCACTGCAGGAGCCGTCTTTGGTCGATATATTTGTTAAATGGTTAAAGGATTCAAACAAGTCATTTAAAGTCAGTACTAATAATGGTTTTTAGACCACACTTCTGAGTCGTAACCATTTAACACGAAAGTCGGCAAAAAGCGGCTTCTGCAGTGGTCTTGAAAAATCTCCATATGCAGACAGACTATTTTTGAAAATTTTACCAGTGGAATTACTGGCTCGATAAAAGAGCCATTCATATCAGTGACAAATTTTTTTTAAATATGGAAATTTTTACTGAGACCAGAGCTTTAGATTCCCCATTAGCTATGACTTTACAAGACGTGAAGTCATTCCCAAAGAAAACGACTCATATTAGTGAGCCCAAATTAAAATCCTACTGGCTCCTATGAACACTGATATACAGTCAATTAAACACGAGATGGGTGCTGTGACATTTTATAGCCATTCAGAGGTCTTAATATAGTTCTCTTAAAACTAAAATGGCTCAAAATCAATCTCTCAGATTTCAAAATTCGCTATTTTCTAGGAGCATTGATGGATCCCGGACTAGATAGGTGGTGTTGCCCAAATGAAGTAAATCTAAAGGCCTGGAGAAAATTTTAATTTTCTTGAATAAATTTGAGGGTTAAATGGTTAACCATTTTAATAACAGTCAAGATTTGCTACGAAAGCAAAAACCTTTCATTTAATACATTCCGTCAAATGTAGGCCAACTGAAGATTATTTTTTAAAGTTTCAGCAACAGACACCCAGGCCAAAAAAAGCTTGGATATTCATGAATATCCAAGTTCTGTGGAGCTTGAATAAACCAGCTAATCCCAGCTAATCCAAGATTTTAATAACTTGGAAAAGCTTGGATTAGCTTGCTGGTATTGGCCATGTAAAATTCAAGAAAATCCAAGAAAGGCCTAGTTAAAGTAAAATCCAAGAAAGTTCCAGATAGCTTGAACATTCAAGAAAATCCGAGCTAACTTGAACATTCAAGATAATCCAAGCTAGCTTGCCGGTATTGGCCACTTAAAATCCAAGAATATTCCAGCTAGCTTGAACATTCAAGAAAATCCAAGCTAGCTTGAACGTTCAAGAAAATCCAAGCCTGCTTGAACATTCAAGAAAATCCCACTTAGCTTGGATGTTATTCCAGAAAGTTCCAGCTATCTAGAACTTTAAGAAAATCCCAGCTAATCCTAGCTTTTGAAATAGGTTAGCCATTAACATAAAATGTATGCATGTACACATAAATGCTGCCACACACAGATTATATATAAATATGTATGCTTAAGAACCAAAATCATCTTCATGGGAGTGGAGTTATTCAATAACAAATACAATTTCAGCCAGATATTAGCAATGTATGAGTTTCTGACTGATTTGTCTGTTATTCTTATAGACATAGATTGTTAATGTGCCATATTATTTAGAAAGGCATCATCACTGCATTAATTACATAGAACTGAAAAAGCTATACCAAAACTGGTAATTCTGAATAAATCTCTGGAAATCAATAGAATACATACCTCAAAATACAGTTCTGTTTCCATTTAAGGTTACTGATGCTAAGCATTCTATCTAACAGTACTGTCAGTGTTTCCAAACTATCATATTCTATATATCCATAGCTGGTAATGATCAATGCAATGAATGTAGTTTGCTTTTTTACAGACTTTTTAAATTTCCCACCAATTTACCAGGTCAAGGTCACCTCTAGTCATGACCATATAGAACCTGTTCTTGCCTTAGCGCAAGCTATTTCAAGATAATCCAAGGTAGTGTAAGTGAGTCTACAAATTCAAGGATATCCAAGTAGCTTGAATTCTTTTATGTCTGACAAAACAAAGTCCTAGAAAATCCAAGCTAGCTTGAATTCTGTCAAATCAGAAAAGACCAATCAAATCCAAGAAGCTTGCACTTTTTCACGATGATATTTAAAAAGTCCTAGAAAATCCCAGCTAGCTTGAATTCTGAGAGGGGGGATTTTCAGGAAGTTCAAGCAACTATATAAAGTCCAAGCTAATTCAAGGTAATCCAAGCTGGTATGGGTTGAATAATTTTCCAATAGCTTGGACATTCAAGAAAATCCAAGCTAATCCAAGTTAACTTGAAATTTATTTCACACGGGCGAATGCATACATGTACACCTGACCAGCAGCATCTTACGTTTTCTTTATTTAATTTTGTCCTTGTTTGTTCGTTCGGGAACCAATCATTGATGTGGGTCCATGCAACTTCGTTCCGGTTGTAACCATTACAACACATCACCAACACACACACAGTTATTCCTGTGGTAAATGTTTTTCAATAGTCTTCTCTTGGTCTGCAAATAGAAATCTCTCATAATCACTGCAGATGGTAGTTTTGGTCGGCTTGACCCTTAACCCTTTAACCATGGAATTTATTCCAAAAAAATTCAATTTTCTCATAGAAAATGCCCATTTGCAGACCAAGAGAAGACTATTTTTTAAACTACGCCTGGAATGACCGGCTCAGTTATCGAGCCAGTGATTCCAGTGGTGAATTTTCAAAAATATTCTTCTCTTGGTCTGCAAATGGTCATTTCTCAAGACCACTGTAGAATCTGTTTTTGGCTGATATGAGTTTTAAATGGTTAAGAGTTAACGAATGTCCATTTTGCAGTCCTCATAGATATGTGTCCACAACAGAGAGACTGTAAAGTTCCACGTATATTATAATTGCGCGCAGTCAGTCTATCTCGAATCGGATTTAATCGGCTTCATTCAACTTGAAATTAATTGGTGAATATAGTGGCCAGTTAAGCCCGCACACACACACACACGTATACACTGCGACACACACACGTGTACACACGCGTGTGCACACACGCGCGTGCAGCACACACATTACGAAACAACCCTATCCAGG
>CM067359.1:56156478-56233978 GCA_034401795.1 Chaetoderma sp. LZ-2023a | reverse complement strand
GAGTGGATGAGCACATTTACATTTGGCACTGCCCCCAGGGTGTGGGGGATTGGGTTAAAAGGTCATGAAATTGATTGTAATGCACTGTGACAGGGAGCGGGAGGGGGGTTAAAAGGTCAAATTTTAATCTGCGGAAATTGATTGTAACGCATCTCCTCAAAAACCATTGAACAGAATTCAAATAAATTTGGTATGTGAGTTACCCATATCTATGGGGAGTTCATGAGCACATCTACATTTCACCCCGACCCCATGGGTGGGTAGGGATGGGGGTAAAAATGGTTAAAAAATTGATTGTAATGCATCTCCTTTGACACTGTGTGGGGGCTGGGGTCAAAAGGTCATGAAATTGATTGTAATGCAACTCCTGACACTGTTGAACGAAATTCAACAAAATTTAATATGTGAGTTACCCATATGATTGCTGAGTGCAAAAGGACATTTAGATTTGGCTCCGCCCCCAGGGGGTGGGAGAGGGGCCAAATGGTCAAATTTTAACCTGCAGAAATTGATTGTAATGCTCCTCCGAAACCATTGGACGGAATTCAACCAAATTTGGTATGCGAGTTAGTCATATCAATGTGGAGTGGATGAGCACATTTACATTTGGCCCCGCCACCAGGATGGTGGCTAGGGTTTAAAGGTCATGAAATTCATTGTAATGCAACTCCTCTGACACTGTATCGTGTTGGACAGAATTCAACCAAATTTAATATGTCAGTTACCCATATCATTGTGGAGTGGATGAGCACATTTACATTTGCACCCGCCCCCCCACCCAAGGGGTGTGTGGGATGGGTCAAACATCATGAAATTGATTGTAATGCAACTCCTCTGACACTATTGGACGACATTCAAGCAAATTTGATATGTGAGTTACCCATATGATTGCCGAGTGCAAAAGATGTTTATATTTGGCTCCGCCCCCGGGGTGGATTGTGGAGTGTGTCAAAAGTTCAATGAGGTGAACGTCAGGATTTGCAATGATGCGTCATCGACCAATCAATCTAGGTAGTCATTGCATACGCCTTGTTGGAATACGATCTACAGTACGTCATCATATTTCTGTCTGTATTTACAAATATATCGGCTATAGTTTATAGTCCCACATTAATACTTAAAAGCTCATTAATAGTTAAGTGTTGCTAAACCTACAAGTCCATCCGATTGGAACTAAATTGTGAACTAAAACCGCGGCCTAAATGTCGAAGGCGATGGCACCAATCTGAGCCGATCATCATGATATCTGTTGCGGCGTTGGAGTTCATACCGGGCCTATCAGTGGCGGATCCAAAGGGTGGTGGGGGGACGTCAGCCCCCACACCCCACCACCACTGCCCGGCAGGGCTGTTAATTATTTTTTACTTACCTGCTGGTGGCAGAGTGAGCCCATTTTCAAGAGCTAACTCCCTTGAAATTTGGGTGCCCCCCCCCCCCCACCCTCCGCCAAATGACCTCCTGGATACGCCCCTGCCTATTGTCGATATAAATGATAAGCGCTAAGTTTCTTTTTTTTCCTTCTTTTATGTCATTACGCATTATCCTATGGTACCCACATATTGCGCATGTTTGGATTATCACCTCCTATCAAAGTCTGAGCAAAAATTGTTATTGTTGATAAATTTAAGAAACTAGTATGGGTTCTTATTCACCTGTATGAAACTTGACTTTTTTATTGTCGGTCTGCGTAAAATACAGCACAAAAGGGGAAGCTACCGAATCCAATGGTGTACCCACTTTTTGCGCACGACTGCATAAAAACGTCCGTGTTATTCTTAGAGGAAGAAAATGTCATCTGATATTATTTAATCCCCAAATATAGGTACACAACTTCATATTTTATGTTTCTAAGAACAATTTTTGCGATAGATATGACAATGAATTACGAATTAATAGTCCTGTGTCAGAAATTCAACAGCACTGGTTTAAAGTAACCTATATTGACAAGTAGTTTCACAATTTCAAGCGGAGGTCTTGCATGAGCAAAATGAATAAGCATAGATTGACATGTGAATCAATGTGTGTGTGTGTGTGTCGATCGTGCGGGACTCTCACAAGTTTGAACGCGTATGTGCAAAGAGAGGGGATGCGCAAATACAGGGAACACAATCATAAATGCTATGTCGTCAATCAATTTCAAACGAACCATAAAATATTGTGAATCTTATACCATTATTATTTATTACTAGATCGTATTTCATGAGTTTTGAATCCCAAAAACGGTTTCGTAGAAGATTTTTAAAGATGTTTCTAAAAATCTGCCAAAATCCAAAATGGCCAGGTGACCTAATAATCATAATGGAGGATCACGGAAAAATGTTACAAAATGACTGCGTCGGTTGTTTACTTGGTGGTTGGCTATAGATTAAATAGCAGGTATTATTAATTAAATATAATACCGACCTTTGTCATTACAGGTTTCTGACATTCTAGGACATCAACGCCTTCTGTATTTAAGGTTATTAGTTATGTGTGTCTAATTCACAATTTTTTAACGCCAGGCACAGAAATTAAGGATAAACGCTCTAAGAAACAAGTCTCCTCAGTCACGCGCCATCGGCAGAGTGACCAAATTGTTACCACTCCTCAATCCGCGCGTTATGATTCCGACTAAACTAAACTATTAACGACGACGTCACGTTTATCAAATACAACAGAAATACTATCTAATCTAATCAACATATCCAATTCTACCACGTGAACTCTCAGCGTAATAGCATGCTGCCAGCTGTATATGTACACAATATTGATAATCTGCAATGTAAATATAATATTCTCAGTCGCTAGATTAATATAAGCTTTATTCGATCGACATCATGATCGTGCCGTGACTGCATTTGTGCGCCGTCTATTAAGTCGTCGCCCGCATATGACCCGGAACACAGGCCAACATGTAAATTAAAAGTCAGAGTGTGTTTAAATGCAGGTAAATGGATACGCATGTGCATTCGTCATATAATAGATCGATTTATAGCTTTTCATTTATGGTACCAATATCGGATATATAATTTTGTTGATTTAGATAAGTGCCCGATCAATATTTGGCCATATGGTTCTGCCACTGCTACGTCATATGAACGTGTTAGTTTCACACCACGTCGTTATACGATATGTGGAAGTATGGACGATCCCCCCATTACCCTAATAACGCGTATTACTGGAACGATCCCGGAGCAATACCGGACCGATACTATACACTATACTGGCCCAGTAACACGCATTATCACGGCCGAGGCTAAACGACTTATCAAACTCGACCACATCCCATAGAGCTGTCAGTTTCTCATCGCCTAGACCTATCAGTTTCTGGACCGTGTGCACTTTTTCGTGACGTTAGTCTATCGTTTCTCATGCGAAACCTCTCTGACACAATGTGTAGGGCCCACCCATATCAAGTATGCCCAAATGATATTCCATATGTGTGAACCCATAGCGAGTCTGCACCCATATGGGCCATAAGAGACCTAAGCATGGCGCGTATATTATTGAGAAATAAACGCAGATTGGTTCCATATGGTGAGTGTATATTTTTACTATAATGGCGACATGTCAAATAATATTTTTAAAAGTTGATTTATTGGAATATTGTAGAGCTCACTATAATATGGTCTACGTGATGGACAAATCAGTGTTTGACCGCTTAAATGAATACAGAAATGGGGACAACACAGTGTGCATCAATTTTTGTTGCCAAGCTACCTTGAGCATCCCAGTATGGGGGTGGGGTGGGGGGAGGGGTGGGTGGTGGTGGTGGTGGTGGTGCGTGCGTGTGTGACCTAGATATTGGCGCGGTTTTAAACGTTTAACACCGAAAGCAAACCAAAAACGGATTCTGCAGTGGTCTTGAGAAATGTCAATTTGCAAACTAAGAGAAGACTATTTTTGTAAATTTACCACTGGAATGACTGGCCAGTCATTCTGGTATTAAATTTTCAAAAATAACCTCTTGGTCTGCAAATGAATCTTCTATGAGAAAAACGATCATTTCTTGAACAAACTTGAGAATTAAAGAGCTATAGGTAGAATGGGCCACGTTGGCCTGGTCACGCCCTTTTGCTCCAAGAAATGTCTGTAGCTGTCGATCATGATTGTGCCATTTCATATTCATAGACCCGATGCAGTAACTTCTTAAAAGCATTAGAAATATTTTTTTAATATTTTGAATTTACTTTGACGGGAATATGTTGCGCTGCCTAATAAGATAGCGCTCGATCGATCAACATCTTCCAGTCAGATTATAATTTCAAAAGGTTTAAACAGCTTACCTGTGGTTATTGGCAAATTTAGCTAATGGCCGGTACTTCACGCTTCAAAGGCGAACACAAATTTGAAAAGCAATAAATTCGCTCTTTTAGCATCATTAGAAGATGAAAACGCTTCTTTGCAGCTTGTAAATTAAGATTTAAAAATGTATCTTCTAGCGTAGGATATGGTGGTGTGGTGTGGGATGTGTGTGGGGGTGGTGGTGGGGGGGGGGGAGGGGGGGGGGGACATGTATCACGTGGCCAATGTGCACAGGAATACTGAGTCTAGGACGTCCCGAGAACCACACCCTGGTATATTTCCTGGACCCACATGGAATAATGTGTACACTGGTTAGCTTCATGTTATGTGGAGCCGCCATTCTCTCCATACCATAGATATATCAATCTGCCATCCTCTAAATTCTTTAACGTGTACAGACACAGTCGTATATGAACATGAATCTGTTTCTTACTCACAAGGAAAACTATCATCATGTTTATCTGTCTGAACATCTCGTCGGCTGTCATTATCTTGACTGGTCAGTCCCGTATCAGGCGCACCTGCCACTTGAGCATCATATGTGTTACTACGTCGACCTTTCTGGACATGTCAGTTTCTTACCATGATGATCGTCAATTCTGTTTCTCCTTATGTGAAACAGTCATTTAACCGCTCGCCTGTCATTCGCCCACGATGTCGCTCTGACTCTCAATGGACCGTCTCCAGTTTTAGTTATGCCCCTCCCCAGATAACGCAGTATACTGGGCCGATACCGTGCCGATACTTTCCAGCATCGGCCCAGCATCGGCCCAGCATCGGCCCAGTAAACTGCGTTATCAGGGTCCCATCCCTAGCTAAGCACCACCCACATCCCACTCGTGTTGGGATCGGTCGATCCATGAACTCCCTGCCTATCGATTTCCAGAAAACTATTGGGGTATGCTGTTGAATATTTTGAAACAAATTTGACTGAGTGCTGTTGCTGCCATAAGGCAGCACCAGCGCCCAGTCAAATTAGATTCAAAATATTCAACAGCATCTTTATTAAATAGTAAAGACATACAATTCGTGCAACGATGCTTAGTCCGTCAACCAAGTATGCGTTAGTGACGTAGTTAGCTACGTCATTCATCACGTCATTGATTATGGCATCATCTTAGTTGATTATGACGTCATATGATGGATGGATAAAGTGGAAAGGTCAATTACTCAACGAGACTGTCAGTTAATGTCCTCTTTTGTGAACCTGTCAGGTTACCAGTCTGTTAATTTGTGATGTCAACTTGTCACCCCAAATTCATCACATAGATCTGTCAGTTTCTCATCAGCGAGATGTATAGCAAACCATTGCCCTTTGAACCTAAGAATCGATGATCACGCGGGCCTATTATGGTGTTGTCTGACCGCCGGGACCGGTCATTACGCTCATCATCTGAATTTTGATGGGAGAAATCGTTTCCCAGAAAACCGCATTTGTGTACCAACAAGATCTCACAGACTTCTAATTTTATTAGATTTCAGCTTTCGACCTCCCTCCCCCCCCCCCCTCCCATTCCCTCCCTCCCCTCCATTCCACTCCCTCCTTCTCTCGCTTCCTCCCTCCCCTGCCTTCAACCCTCCCTCCCTCCATCCCTCTCCCTCCCTCCGTCTCACTCCCTCCCTCCCTCCCTCCCTCCATTCCCCCTCTCCCCCACTCCCACTCCTTCTCCCTCTCTCGACAAAATAATCATATGTACTAAATTTGGTGATTCTAGCTTCTTGCGTTCCAGAGATATGCTGCGGACCGACCGACCGTTCGACACATTTAATTAAATGTGGGCCTTACTTTGCCAATTTGTTCAATATAATGCACCAATATCTCAATAACGAACAAATATGTACGATTTATAGTAAAAAAATAATTTGATTTGTAATGTCTTGGCAAAGTTTGGTATATGAGCGGATGGGTGCCTTAATTGGGTCAATGTTAGGCGATGCAATGACCAAAATGACGTTGGGTCAACCTAGACAACCAACATTGGGACAATGTTATAGCATGCATCGGGCTAATAGAGGATTCCAGTTTATAACCAACCATATGACGTTACAATCAACTACGTGACGCATAGAGTGACGTCATAAACAGTTACGTCATGAATTGCGTAGATTAGTTCGTCACGAACGCTTAATTGATGACGGAATAAGCGTGGTTGTACGTCTTTCCTATTTAATCAATATTCTGTTGAATATTTTAAAACTAATTTGACTGGGTACTGGAAATAATATATTTTTACGTATTTTGACGAATAATTCAATGGACCTTTCCGGTTTTAGCTATGCCCCGCCCATCTCTAGCTAAGCTCCACCCACACCTCGCTCGTGTTGGGATCGATCGATCTCTGAACACCCTGACTATCAATTTCCAAAAGACTACACAGGTAAGCTGTTGAATATTTTTAAACTAATTTGACTGGGTGCTGCTGCTGCCTAAGGCAGCAACAGCACCCAGTCAAATTAGTTTCAAAATATTCAACAGCATGTTTATTAAATAGCAAAGAATTACAAAGACATACAATTCATCCAACGGCCGGACTCTAAGATTTGATGACGGTCTATATGAAACCCTTTGTGACGTAATGATTGTGACGTCATCATACACGCGCTGAGCTGATTATGACGTCATACGAGGTCAGATGATGGATGGATACTCTGGAAAAGTGAAAAACACAAATTTATCCTAGCTACGGGTCGCGACTAAGCACTCAAGCGCACCTAAACTTCAATACCGGTAAACTATATTCCCGCAACATATTATATTAAACAAGAGTCCCTGCAGGGGCCTTAATGAGCAGCTGCCCAGCTTAGATGTATTTAATTAAAAAACCTGATTTCAATATATTTATAGTATAACTAACTGAAATTACTACAAGATATATCGCTTGAATTTTTTATCTATTTTAATAAGAAAACAAGAATTGTAGTGACGCCCAGCATGACGTCATAGAGGATATTCCTGAAACACCATGTAATTTCCACGTAACACATGTGCGTGCGTGCGTGCGTGCGTGCGTGCGTGCGTGCGTGCGTGCGTGCGTGCGTACGTACGTGCGTGCGTGCGTGCGTGCGTGCGTGCGTGCGTGCGTGCGTGCGTGCGTGCGCGCGCGCGCGCGCATGAGTGCGTGCGTGCGTGTGCTTGTGTGCGCGGGTGTGTGTGTGCGCGCGTGCGTGCGTGTGTAACATCTCTACTGGGGGAAATCTTTGAGCATGTCATCCTTGACAAAATTGAAGAGTCGTTACCCCATGCAATCAATCATCCCTGCAGTTTGGATTTACTAGAGGACTTTCGCCACTTATGGCTGGTTTAATACTCTCAGAAACTACTACAGAAAGCAAAGATCTACATGTCCCGCTGTATACCTCCTTCCTAGACACTCAGAAGGCATTTGAGGTGGTGGATCATGCATCCTTAAAGTGTAGGCTGTATGACGAAGGTATAAATCTACACTTACTGCAAATTACTGATCTGCTCTACAGGGATCTTACTGCGAAAGTGAAGTGGGGAGGTTCTCTAAGCCACTCATTCCCGATACTGCAAGGTGTCCGACAGGGGGGAATCCTCTCCACTGGGTTGTACAAAGTTTACATTAACAACCTGCTGCAGCAATTAGAATCTTCACAATTAGGAACATTCATGGGAGCTCAGTATACAGAATGCCCAATAGTTGCTGACGATCTCACCCTAATGAGCAACTCAGAATTTGAGCTGCAATGTATGCTTGATATTGTATATCATTACTCAACTCGTGAGCGATACCTAATACATCCAGAAAAGTCTACAATACTGCACAATTCAGTACGCACAAAATCTGTTCCGCACTTGCCTAAATGTTGTCTTGGCGAATTAGAAATATCTGTCTCTACAACAGCAACTCATTTGGGGTTATCTCGAACTACAAAACAAGAAACGAAGATCAATGTTCAAGAGCGTATATCTTGTGCTAGACGCACACTCTATAGTCTCACTGGAACAGGTTTGCATGGCTCGAATGGTATATCAACAAAAATTGCATACCGTATCATCCAGCTTTATGTCATCCCTCGACTACTCTATGGACTAGAGATCCTTGTACGACAAAAACAAGAAATTGATCAACTAGAAAGCTCCTTTATTGACATGATTAGGAAGATACAAGCACTTCCAACGAGGACCGCGAAATGTGCTGTACTCCTTCTACCTGGCGCTAGACCAATCACTGCAGAGCTACACATACGTCAGCTAACACTTTTGAGGAACATCCTGGCATGCCAAAACAAGCCACTTTACCACATACTAGTAAGACACTTGGCGTTTGAGACTCCAAAATCGGGCAGTTGGTTTATTTATATCAAGAATTCGCTAGAGAGATACGACTTATCAAACATCCAAGAGCTTATTCCGAATTTACCCTCTAAGTTAAAATGGAAATCAGTAGTAAAATCTGCAGTGGACAGCCAATGGAGCTCGTAAAGCTTATTATCGACTGTACAAGTCTAGTCAGGGCTGGATTACTACCTAACAACTTCTCATTATTATGTGAATTGGAATGTATAACTAGAAAACTATGTTACAACCTGCATTGCGGTAGAAGCTTCCTCTTTAACCAGCTTCCACAACAACATTAATCAACAGTAACTGCTGTTAACTGATATCCTGAATCAGAACTGTATTTATATATAATTGTCCATGCACTCTGGTGCTGAACAGTGTTTGTGTTATTATTATTGACCTGTATTCGGACAACATATTTAGCTAATCTATAATTGCGGACTAAAATTACAATTATATAATGTTCATAAATCAAACTGTAATTTACGTAACCACACATGTGGGTGCTCCTATCAAGAGGAGGGATATACGAACAACAACAACATGGCCTATAATACACCACGAGTTTAGTCACCGTAGCTGCAAGAGTGTTGGAAATACAGACTGGTCAACAATTTTTTTGATGTTCAACGAACTGTGAAAAGTAAGTTATAGCTACCTAATTTTGATACTTCGTGCCACACCGATAACCCAAGATGCGGCAATACACAAATGATGTTTGTTGTATAGCCTACGAACAACACTTGAAACTGCCGACCGGACTAGAATTTTCTGTGATGTTCAGCGAACCATGAAAACTAGTTGAGACTGGCCAACAATGGACCTTTCCAATTTTTCCATCCCTCATATGACTTCATAATCAACTACGTGACGTGTATGATGCCATCGTAATCAACGACGGCGTGAAGGACATAGATAAGTTCGCTACGAACGCTTATGATGACAGACTAAGCGGTTGTACGAATTGTATGTCTTTACTATTTAATAAACATGCTGTATCATATTTTGGAAATAAGGTCATACCCAGCAGGCACATGACGTTGTTTCAACGTTGAATCCACGTTGAAATCACGTCATGACGTGATTTCAACGTGGATTTAAAGTTGAAACAATGCCATGTGCCTGCTGGGTAAGCAGCAACAGCACCCGGTCAAATTAGTTTCCAAATATTCAACAGCTTACCTGTATAGTTTTCTGGAAATTGATAGTCAGGCAGTTCAGGCATCGATCGATCAAAACCCGGCGAAGTGAGGGTGGAGCTTAGCTAGAGTTGGGCGGGGCATAGTTAAAACAGCATTACTCGATTGAACTGTGCCACACACCTAGCCTACAATGCATTCATACACGGCGTAACCAAGTTTGATTACCGTAAACAACTCTTGAAACTACAGCTTGAATAAGATTAATTTTATGATATTCAGTGTTCCACGAAAAGTAGGTCAGACGGACCCATTTTTATCTGTGGCACACATATGGCCTACAAATCGTCAAGTTTGAGTACTGTATACGAACATCTTCTGAAACCTCATTCAAGACAATTCTATGATGTTCATTGAACCCTTAAAATATGACACAAAAATAACAGAACATGCCACTATTGCTTATGATGCACAGACAGTCGGACGGACGGCAAGACGCACGACAGACAGACAGACGGGCAGGTAGGTAGGTAGGCAGGCAGGCAGGCAGGCAGGCAGGCAGGCAGGCAGGCAGGCAGGCAGGCAGGCAGGCAGGCAGGCAGGCAGACAGACAGACAGATCGACGGGTGGGCAGGCAGGTAGTGCAGGCAGGTAGTGCAGGCATGCGTGCAGGTAGACAGGCAGGCAGGTGGGCGGATTGACGGCCAGACATATGGACGGACGGATGGATGGCAGGCAGGCAGGCAGGCAGGCAGGCAGGCAGGCAGGCAGGCAGGCAGGCAGGCAGGCAGGCGTGCATGCATGCAAGCAAGCAGGAAGGTAGGCAGGAAGGAAGGCAGGCAGACAGGCCGGATGGGGTAAGCACTATAACTCAGTTAACTGATACGTCAGTTGAGCTATAAAAACACCTTTCTATAAACATTTACAACAGCTTTCTTTGCGACATTAAAGGAAAGGACCAGGGAAATAACAAATGCTCTTAAATTTTAGATTTATATAATAGTCAACCAGTAAAAACAGAAATAAACAGGAATGATTTGAAAAAGCAGCTAAATGCCATTTATTCCATTCTGGCGGAACCAATTAGTGACGCAGCTGGTCCTATGCACTCTGGTGTACACATATCGAATAAATAATACCGCTACAGCCGGTAATTTCATTTCTTCTCATTTCATTTCCAATTTTACCGATTTTACCGGTGGTAGTTTATTTAATAAAGTATGAAATTACCAATAAACATAATTTTATAGCTCCCTTTTTCCTTATGGAAATACATCACTAATACTATAATTATTTTCTCAGACCAAATAACAATGAATACGCTATGGAGTATTACATCTGCTCTTAAAAGACAGATGTTTAATTAATAGAGGTCATTCAGCTCGTGAGTGGCCTTTGTGACGACACGATGGTGGTTTTAACCGCTTGACTGTTGAGGGTTTTTTACGGACAGCATATTTCAGGGGTTTCTGGACCGGGTAAATATATTGAAAACAACTTAACTGAGAGTTGTTGGTGGCTATGCCACCAGCAACTTTCAGTCAAACTGTTTTCATGAGATTCAGCAAGTTAACAGTTTTGGCTCATGGAAATTATTGTTTGGTGGCATGCCGCAGCAGCGAGAATGTTAAAAGAATTTCGATCGCGTTGCTCAAAAAGCAGCTGTCCGTTTTATACATGTTTGTGTGTATGTATTTAAAACATATTATGCCTATAGAGTGATGGTTTCGCAGAAATTCTTTGTCAAAAAACCATAGCTTATATTATCCACGCCTTTCTTATATGCCACGCGACGTATCTCTTTTATCCATTGCATAGATCGCTCGTTTGTTCTGATTGGCGCATTCTTCACATTGACAATGTTTTTTCTATCGCTTAGGGACATTTTGATACATCACGTGGTGACATACGCGAGAGTTTAAATGCTAAATGCGTCCATGTATGTTTGATGATAAGAAATTTTGGTTTCTATAGATATATAATTCTGAGAGAACACCTTAACACCAGATACCGTGACTACAATAGATGTAGATGTTAGGCTTAATAATATATAATAGAGATATTCAAATGATTTTACAATGGTGTGGTTATTCTGAGATAGTCAACAATACATATATTCACTATAGAAGCATCGACAAGGCTATACATGAATCTATAAATAAAATCAATAAATAATAATTAAATAAATCTTAAATCTTGAATCTTGCTAAATTGATGCATAAGGGTATATATCATATTTATATCATACATAACATATTTTAAACCAATTCCCCTTTAATATTAAAATTATCAATTTCGTTTAGAAAAATGCCATTTTTAAGGGGATTTGATGGTGGTGGTGGTGGCTGTTGTTGTGGTGGTGGTGTCGGTTGTCGTTGTTGTTGTGGTGGTGTTTTGTTGTTGTTGTTGTTGTTGTTGTTGTGGTGGTGGTGGTGGTGGTGGTGGTGGTTGTGGTGGTGGTGGTCGTCGTCGTCGTGCTGGTGATGGTGGTGGTGGTGGTGGCAGTGGTAGTGGTCATCGCCAACAGCAACCAGTCAAATTAGTTTTACAATATTTAACAGCTTACCTATATAGTTCTATGGAAATTGATAGTCAGGCAGTTCAGGGATCGATCGATCCCAACACGGGCGAGGTATGGGTGGAGTTTAGCTAGAGATGGGCGGGGCATAGCTAAAACTGGAAATGTTCACTGCAGAGAGGTTACCCAAGGTTCTGCACTTCCTACACTTCCCCTTGGTCTGAGGCAAGGTACACACTACCTCGGTACCTTCGTCATTTGTAACCGTTGTGTCTGACAGGTGTACATACTTGAACTTGGTTTTTGCTTCAGTCATAAACAGTTATGTGACTCTTTGAAGTATTTTCTAGCTTTTACAAGAAGCTCAATGGAAGCAAGCCCTTCTTCATCGATGAAATCAACGAGATTTAGCTCATTCAAAATGATAAGAAATTTCAAGTTTTATCTCATATTCCCAACATCGTGACATATGGGACACAAATATACATGATACATATTAAACATTGCAGGAGTGAGCTAACATCGTCATCACCATTATTTTTATTATTATTATTATTATTATTATTATTATTATTATTATTATTATTATTATTTCGATGCTAATTGTGAATTGAGATCACTACGAATGGATCGATTTGTCACTGAAGTATCTGACGGCATATTGTGATACGTGACTTGTTGCCAGATGTCACAATCCAGGTCCCGCCCACACCCAGCTGTCTTGTGAGACCATCCCCACACTTTGGTAAACAAATCTCTGCCCCTGTCCAAATCAAAATGACGCAGGTCTGTCAAGAAATTGAAAACAGCCCGTCACGAAAGTTAAATTTGATAAATTTACAACTAAGAAACATTCTGTTGAATAGGCGACAGCATCCACAGTCAAATTAGCTCCAAATTTTTCAACAACTTACCAGTATATATCTAAACCTTGAAATTGGAATTCCTGATACACCCCCCCCCCACCCCCACACCCCACCCCACCCCGGTTCAAGGTGGTCAACTAAATATTTCGTTAATATTGGACTATAGGCTTAAAGGGAAATTCCAGTGAAAATCGGGAATAAGTCAACTAAAAATATACTATAATCCGAAATAGTTGCCGCAAAAAATATAAAATACACTGTTCCATTGCCGAGAAATAACAAAATGAATATGCCCAAAACGCTCGAAAACGTGACTCCTGGGCGCATCCATTTTCTCGCAATGAGAGCGAGAAGCCGCGAGATTATGACGTCAACGACACACCAGCAAAATATCGCCAGCGCTTTTAGATTTACCTGTTTACTTCGCGTTATGAAGGCCGAATATTAATTAACCCTTTAATGACCATATTCTGTCAGGAAAATCAGAATATTTCCTTATTGAATGGCCATTTGCAGGCCAAGCGAAGACTATTTTTGAAAATTGACCACTGGAATGGCTGGTTCGGTTACTGAGACAGTCGTTTTAGTTGTAAATTCTCAAAATAGCCTTCTTTAGACCTGCATCCTCAATTTGACGATTGCAGAGGCCAGTGCTGGCGTGAAATGGTTAAATCGCATCATGTCCGCATGTCAAGCATGGGCTTGCAGTAACAGAAACGATCATGGAAAGGGTATGGTAATTCATATTTTCAGATACGGGATCCACAGAAGCATCCGCATGAAAAGGGGCTAACTGAAAGATGGCTTCATAACATCGGCACTGGATGGATGTCTTCCACATTTAAATTTGGAAGACACAAGTTTAGAACATATAGTCTGTATAATTTTAAAATAATGTGTCATGCATTTCAAAACAAAAGGCGCGGTACTTAATTTTAATATAACAGAATCCAACTCGACAATTAACGTCGTATTTGCTTGCATCAATTGTAAAACGGGATTTGCAAACCAAAATGAAACGATGTCGCTGATTGCCCGGTCGGTCAATTATAGGCAACCGCTTAGCGGCTTACTTCGTAGACGATAGTAGGTGACAGCTAGTAAATAATGACAAGTGTACGCTAGACATAATTAGTAATTTAGTGCTTTCACCCTATTGAAATCCAGTGTTATTAATCATTTACAACGTTTACTCCCAATTTTAAAATAACTATGCCGAGTGTTGAATATTCTGAATTAAATTTTCCTGGAATTATGTTGCAGTAGTTTCCAAACTAATTAGTTTCACACAATAGGCCTATGCAGGGTAAATTTTAAGCTTTCTGCTTTTCTGTCCTTGAAAGGGTTAACTAATTGATCCCAAATTTTTAAATGTTGACCCATATTTACTGCTTGTTGAATATTTTGAAACTCGAATTTGACTGGAAGCAGAAGTTGCAATAGCAATAGCTTTCAGAGAAATTACATTCAACATTTATTCAACTAACATATTTTTCAAGAATTTGTTGTAGCTGGTTGATTGCAAACACGCTCCTGGCATAACCCTTCAATGATTTTAAAATATAGAAATTGCCCATAAGAAAACAATTTTTGACAATTTAGCACTACAATGACTGGCGCGATCATCGGGACACTAATTGCACTTTAATTTCCTCCAAACACTGTGTCAAAGTGTCAGTTGTTTAGGCAGTACGCTAATTATCCACGAGATGCAAGATTTACCTCCCCTGGTTACGGCTATCCTCGATCTGGCAAAGAGAGTAGGTGTGTCGGTGACGTCAGCTGCTTGTCCAAAATGGCGCCTCTATCTACTGGTTACTTTAGCAATTTAAATTGAGGATATCTATTTTATTTGTTGGCATAAAATTGTGCTCTTGGTCTCAAATTAATGCGGAAAATTAGTACTTTACGTCAGATGCATAAATTCCCCAGTGGAATATCCCTTTAAACTGGGCATGTCTCAGTATCGGATAGCTGGTATAATCTGGTTCGCCTGACACTTTCATTTCTTTCATTTCTTTATCTACATCCAAGCCACAACGTGGCACAAGGTGGAAACAGAAGTACAATATTTTACTTGTCTAAATGGCGGTTAGGCCTACATAAGATTATTATTATTATTATTATTATTATTATTATTATTATTATTATTATTATTATTATTATTATTATTATTTATTATCATCAAGAATTTGGGAATTTGTACCGAGCCTGTGTACATTTACACACAAAGAGGAGACCACTTCCGAAAGCCTCCACTGGAATGGTCAGTTCGGTTACCTTACCGGTCATTCCAGTTACAAGCTTCCAGAAAATAGCCCCCTCTATGCATGCAAATCGTCGTCCCGTAACACCAATTTTTTTACCGTTTTCTCAGGCGCATGACCATTATAGAACTGAGTTGACACAAGAGAAACCAAGACCTCGCTTCCACTAGCCGATTTCGCACCCGATTGGTTGGCAATTGTTGTCTTACATGCATTGCGTACAACGGTGTCTTGGATTGTAGTGAATTTGCGCATTTACTCTGACGAATTTTGCTAACAAATCAGCCAGCGCAACCGATTCATAAACATACCTTTTGATTCGGCACTCTGATTACGATTTACGAAAACGTGAAACGAAAAAATAGCGCAGATTGTGCGATTATAGGCCTACCGTCTACCGACATTCACCAAAGAATACGATAACCGACTAATATAGTTAACAACCAATGGGAACTTTTTCGAACTTTCATCGGCAGTTTGCGATGTTAATCAAGATTGCTTATCTTAAAGAAAACATGACCACATGTTCTCTCTGTATATAGCCCCCCCCCCCCCTAAGTGAGATTGATTTCCATTGCAAGCTAACGAAGTAATCCCGATCTTCGAATTCTGTAACGAGGAAGTGACAATCTGTGTTTCAATATGTTGCTAAAAGTGGCCATAGTCATTGTTTTTTTCCATTGTGGTAAGTTTCATCTGGCAGTAATTTTCAGTCAAATAGCCAGTAGTATAGTATCTAAAGCGTGTATCGTATCGAGTACATACATTATATCATATTGCCGCGCTGCATAGCTCCAGGTAAGAGATATGCGCAACCCGCATTTTAACCATTTAAAGGTGCATATTCACAAAAGATGCCTCAATATAAAATTATTAAAATTGTAGACTTTTAGATGCTTAAATTGTGTGCCTAGATGTAATGAAATGAATTAAATCTTAGCATATGATGATTTCACTAAGTATAAATTAATATAATTTTTTTAGTTGTGAATTTGAATTAGGGACACGTGTCTCTAATTCAATTTCGCAATTTAAAAAGATATGTTAATTTATATAGAATGAAATTATGATATGTTAAGACATATTTCGTTTCATTTCGTCCATGCACACAATTTAAGCCTCTAAAAGTCTTCAATTTTGATATTTTATGTTTAACCATTCTACTGTGAGTATTCTTTAATGGATAAAGTTGTTAAAAAAATTCATTACTTATTTGTTACGGAACCAGTCATTCCAGGATAGAATTGTCAAAAATAGTCTTCTCGTGACGTAGAAATGGACATTCCTCAAGACCACTGCAAAGGCCGGTTTTGAACAAGAAACTTGAAATGGTTAAATGTTGTATAAAGTCGGCTGACTTTATGGTTTGCAACCATAGAGCTATGGTTTGTAACCATAGAGATTACGCTATATGGTGCTTATCCCCATACCCTTACTAGGGCGCGAGCTGTCTCAGTAAAACGCAAGTGCGCATGTCTAGGTATCATGGACTGGAAAAAACGTATGCGGGTACCCGACTCATCTTCTCGCTGGTGATTTTCCGACTCAAGATATTGTGATTACGCTCAATTCACCCTTCCAGAGTATCCTATCATCTGCCGTCATATGACGTCATAATCAGCTAATCATTACGTCATAAATGATTCTATATGGCCCGTTTTTAACGCTTAATAGTCAGACACGTTATACGAATTGTATGTCTCTACTGTTTAATAAACATGCTACCATAGACAGCAACAGCACCCAGTCAAATTAGTTTCAAAATATTCAACAGCTTACCTCTATAGTTTTCTCGAAATTGATCGCCAGGGAGTTCAGAGATCGATCTATCCCAATACGAGCGAGGTGTGGATGGATCTTGGCTAGAGATGGGCAGGGCATAGCTAAAATGGAAAGGTCCAATGGAGTCGGGTACCAGATTAGCGTAAACGCAGACGATCAGCAGCATATATAGCCTCCAAGCGGAACTGAATTCTCTTTAACTCGGGACACGATTGACCGTGGTCAGTGGTCAATGAAATCATTGAGGTCAATGGTCATTAAAGATCCTTAGTCCTCGAAGCTGTACAAAGAAGAGCAACAAAAATGGCTCCTTATTTAAGATCAAGTCAGTATCTTGAATTAGATAACAAAGCCAAAACTCGTGGACAAAGCTTGAAATCGTAAAAAAACACCGGGCAAATAAAACTATAAGACAGCATTTCTTTTCAAGTATCACCAACAACTGGAATGGGTTAGGCCTACCTGAAACTGTCTTAAATTCCGCAAACTTAAATAGTTTTAAAAACCACTTCACCTTTCCAGAGTATTCATCCATTATCCGACATGTTGTGACGTCATAATCAGCCCAGCGCGTGTATGGTGACGTCACAATCATCACGTCACAAAGGGTTCCATATAGATCGTTATCAAATATCAAATAGTCCGACACGTTGTATGAATTGTATGTCTTTGTAATGCTTTGCTATTTAATAACGTGCTGTTGAATATTTTGAAACTAATTTAACTGGGCGGTCACCTTTACCTGTGTAGTTTTTTGGGGGAAATTGATAGTCAGGGTGTTCAGAGATCGATCGATCTCAACATGAGTGATGTGTGGGTGGAGCTTAGAGATGGGCGGGGCATGGCTAAAACCGGAAAGACCCATTAGATAGATATTGGAGTACCTTTTGGTATATACAAGAATCGCTCTACAGTAAACATTGCCTCTCTAAGAAAGCTATACGATGTAATGCATTTACTGTATGATCTGCCAACAGGATAAACGGCCTATCGAGGTTGTACATGATAAGAAAGTACGTAAGTATAATGGTTAGCGTGGTCGACTGGTAATCAGCCGGCCGGGGTTCAAATCCCGCTCGACTCTCGGGCAATCAGGTGACTGGCGAGCAATCGGTGGATACATAGGCAATCTCCTTCACTCCTCGTTGCCTCTCTCCATAAATGTATGTACAAATGGGTACCAGTGTAAAAAAAGCTGAGGAAAACTGGGGAAGTTACCAATAACAGACTGAAATAAAACCAGCCTAGATATGGCATGATTGGGACCTGGAATCAGGGACTCCACAGACGCCAATCAAACCGATAAATTCTCTTTCGGTAATTGGAAGAGAAATTGAACTGACATTGGTGAATGGAATTTACAGATTTTTTATCGGAAATAATGTTATATTGGCTATATTAATCTGACACTTTATTCGACTGCGTAATAGAATTAGTAACAAAAATATAGTATTTTGAGTCTATTATAAAATACTGAGTTCTGAAACTCTCTCCTGATGCTGATCGAGTCGTTGCAGAGTTGTTGACGAGTCATTGAAAAGTCGCTGCAGAGTCACTGCAGAGTCGTTGCAGAGTCATTGAAGAGTTGTTGCAGAGTCATTGAAGAGTCATTGCAGAATCCTTGCAGAGTCGTTGAAGAGTCGTTGAAAAGTAGTTGAAGAGTCATTGAAGAGTCGTTGCAGGACCTTTTCCTGATAACGCAGGATACTAGACTGCTACTGGACCAATACTGGCCCTGTAACCTGCGCTGTCAGGGCTACGGTATATCAAATATTCTTATTTAATTATTCCCGAGTTTTCACCCGACTATCCGAGTTCTCTTTCTCACGATATTCGAAGTATTTGTGTATCGTACACGACTGTAACGAGTACACATAGGCGTAGGAACATGGTGGGGGGGGGGTCCCAGGGGGCACCCCAGGGGTTTCCTTTCCCATAATGTTTCCCCATAGCGCCCACTCCTAGGTTTTGGCCCACCAATAGTTTACCATTCCCAGGTCAATGTACGTTCCTACATCCCTGGCACGATATACACTTTGACAGACATCGATGTTTTAGTCTTATTACATTACACGCAATATTTGTACTAGCCTATTCGAATGAATATTCAAGCATTCGTCATATATGTTGCGCCGCATCATCAGGATTTGATGTTGACGTAGTGCTACGAGGATAATGAAGTCTATATTTTGGTGAACATGCCTAGGTTTTGGCCCACCAATAGTTTACCATTCCCAGGTTAATGTATGTTCAATGCCCCGCTCATCTATAGCTAAGCTCCACTCACGCTGCGTCCGTGTTGGGATGGATTGATCCCTGAACTTCATGAAATCATCATATGCCAAGATTTATTTTGTTTCATTACATCTAGGCACACAACTGAAGCCTCTAGAAGTATACAATTTTATTTTGAACCATTCTGCTGTGAATATGCAGCTTTTAAGCGTTCGCGACGGACATAGCTGATGGATAAACTAGAATCCTCCATGTGTAAGCGTTTATCTGATTCAATAGACTGTTATTGTTCTACAGGCTGTAGTAGAGTGTGTATCAGCCCATCAGACGTGCACTGCTGACTCTGATTGTGGGGCAAACCAATGCTGTACTGACCCAATGCACAAATGCTTGTAAGCAAGAGGGACGCTTCCGCAGTTTTCCGCAGTCGGTCATCGGGTGAGTTTGGCATGCCATGCTGCAACGCAGGCGATTTGTGACTTCATGCTTGGTATGAAACTATAATTTTAGATGTCTCCAGGGGTGTCCACAGTATGAGTAGGCAGTTTGTATCCACCTCAATCCAGGTGTGGGTGGGGAAATCAAATCCCCCACCCACGCCACCAGACCCTGGACACAAGGGTACCGGAACCAAACACCGCTACCAACACATTATTTGGTCAATTTATTAGAAATAGTCTCAGGAATCAAATGGCTTCTCTAATTTTCATCTCATATTATTGTGTTAAGATCAGATCTAAATCATAGCGCAACCATGGAGTTCACCCTGTGCGTGTGTTCATGTGCGTGTGCGCGCGCGTGTGTGTGCGTGCGTGGGAGCGTGCGTGCGTGAGAGCGTGCGTGCGTGCGTGCGTGCGTGCGTGCGTGCGTGCGTGCGTGCGTGCGTGCGTGCGTGCGTGCGTGCGTGCGTGCGTACGTGCGTACGTGCGTGCGTGCGTGCGTGCGTGCGTGCGTGCGTGGGTGCGTGCGTGCGTGCGTGCGTGCGTGCGTGCGTGCGTGCGTGCGTACATGTGTGTGCAAGCACGAGAGTGAGCGTGCGCTCGTACGAGCATGTGTGCAGTGTGCGCACGAGCTTGCGTTTGCGCATTTCTGTATGAAGACGTGTAGGCCTACAATTTATTCTATATGGGCGTACACGGACTCAGTATTTGCATGCATTTTGCTGACACGCAGGTCTGTGCAGGTCGTACATTGCGCTTCATGAGGATTGTCGATCGAAGTTCTGGATGGGTGATCGAACTTGTGGATGCCCTCCTGGATACGTCTGAACATTCTTCTCAGACCTAATTGGCAGAAAACGTGTTATTGCTCGTGGATATGGTCGCTGCACTCCTCGAGGAAAGGAATAGAATGCCATTTTCACTTTCTACAGTACTACCTGTCTATAGCGGCCACTACACGGTTCATTATATGTGGTCATAAAAAAGCCAGGTGGACCGTGGTCGTATAACAAAGCTCATTCGCTATGATGAATGGCTTTTGGGGCCAAATAATGGTGACTCCAAAAAACAAATGGCCGCTATAGACAGGTTTGACTCTATAAGAAATAGTTTTCAAACAGATTTTGTACGGGTAGTGTGGAGGGATCAATTTCAAAAGCTATGCCCGGCCATTTCTAGCTATAATGCGCCAATTTTTAGCTATGACTCGCCCATTTCTAGCTATTACCTGCCCATTTCTAGCCGTGACCGGCCCATTTTTAGCTATGACCCGCCCATTTCTTGATAAGCTATGCCAACTTTTTACGCAGTTTGGAATCTATTTATATATTTTGAACACTGAATTCTCAGAATCCCAATTGAGGAATCCAGTTTATCGATCAATCCTATGACGTCATAATCAACTACGCCACATGTTGACGTCATACTCAATTATGAATGGCATATCTTAGTCTTAATAGTCCGTCAAGTTGTACAAATTGTAAGTCTTTACTATTTAATAAACATGCTGTTGACTATTTTGAAACTAATTTCAGCACCCAGTCAAATTAATTTCAAAATATTCAACAGCTTACCTGTATAGTTTTCTGAAAATTGATGGTCAAGGAGTTCATGGATCGATCGATCCTAACACGGACGAAGTGTGGGTGGAGCTTAGCTAAAGATGGACGGGGCATAGCTAAGACTGTATTCTTCCATTTCGCTGATAAAATCCACAATACTTTGACATCCTGCATTTGTACAAGGATACCCCTAAGTAATAAATGAGTATTGATTAGAGTCACAGACACGCGAATTAATGGTCCTTTCCGGTTTTATTTATGCCCCGCCTATCTCTAGCTAAGCTCCACCCACACCTCGCCCGTGTTAAGATCGATCGATCTCTGAACGCCCTGATTATCAATTTCCAAAAAATTACACTGGTAAGCTGTTGAATATTAGGCAGCAACAGCACCCAGTCAAATTAGTTTCAAAATATTCAACAGCATGTTTATTACATAGAAAGGAATTACAAAGACATCCCATTCATACAACGTGTCGGACTGTTTGAGATTTGATGACGGTCTATATGGAACCCTTTGTGACGTAATGATTGTGACGTCATCATAATGCGCTGAGCTGATTATGGTGTCGTGCTGGGTCAGATGATGGATGGATGGATAATCTGGAAAGGTGAATTGATAATTATCTCCAAGTGATAGCTAATATAGACATGTTAGTTTTGTAAACAAAACTGCCGAGTTTCTGTCAACACTACCACCATGCAATGCCTAGAATGTCCTATTGTTAGTCAACGTAAATGTTGATTCAACGTATACTAACATAAATATTGAATTGCGGCAATGGATGAACACGCTATGAGCTATGCCCCGCCCATTTTTAGCTAAGCTCCGACCACGATCGAACCCTGAATTCCATGGCATATATAGACCTACATGTAAGCTGTTGAATATTTTGAAAATAATGTGTGATGTTGCTGCCTATGATTAAAGGATAGCTAACCTCACCCCTTGATAGTTATTCAGGTGATCTAATACACCACTCATAAACTATGCAGGTAGATTTAAGCTTTTTATCATGCCGCTATAGAAATTTTTTCAAGCTTTAGTAGCGTTTCCACATTTCTACACCCTATGATGGCTGTCATGATTTACTTATCAACAAAAGCCTAGCGCGTCTGCTTCGCCGATAGAGGCAGTATAGGTGCTAGCTATAGCTGTGGTATAAAAGCAATCATACAGGTAAGTTGCTGAATATTTTGAAATTAATTTGACTGGAAGTTGTTGCTGCCTATGGCAGCAACAACTTCCAGTCAAATTAGTTTCAAAATATTCAACGAGATGAGTGTTACATAATAAATACTCTAATGCATTGGCACATACATGACATCACACTATCGTTTGAGGAGACACAATGGTGGCGATCACTGTTCAACATTTACGCGATATTACAAAGCAGATAATTGTGATATAGATAAGGGAATGTGGCAGGATATGAATGAAATGGAATCTATAAACCATAATCTATCGGTGCAATACAACATTTGAGATGAGATTAGCATCCCTTTAATTCGTTTCAAAATTGTCAACATAATGTTTGTTACATAGTAAATCCATCAAAGACATACACTTCGTAGACCTGACGGACTATTTCAGCTTTATAACAGAGTATTTCTGTTTAAAATTAGTTTCTACAAAATTTCACAGCTTATACCTGTATAATGGAGGAATTCAGTATTAGCTAGGTCCCGCCCATCTTTGGCTAAGTCCCTCCCATCTTTGGCTAAGCCCCACCCACGCTTTGCTCGTGTTGGGATCGATCCCTGTACTGCCTGAATCTCAATTTCCATAAAACAATACAGGTAAGCTGTTGAATATTTTGAAACTAACTTGACTGGTGCATAGGCAGTAATAACGCCCAGTCAAATTAGTTTCAAAATGGTCATCAGGAGGTTTATTAAATAGTAAAGACCCCCAATTCCTACAATAACGCTTAGTCCGTTATCAATTAAGCGTTTGTGACGAACTTAGCCACGCCATTCATGATGTAATTGATTATGAGGTCATCAAACACGTCACGTAGTTGATTATGTCGTCATGTGATTGGTGGATAAACTGGCATTCTCCATTATCTTGGAATTAGATTTCTGGGAATTGATTTCAGCGCACGTAAGGAAGTGGGCAGAGCTTACAGCTTTCTGACAGTTGTTGTTATTGTTGTTGTTGTTGTTGTTGTTGTTGCAGCATCAGTTGTTGTTGTTGTTGCAGCATCAGCAGCAACTGTTGCTGTTATTGTTGTTGTTGCGGCGGCGGCGGCGGCAGCAGCAGCAGCACCAGTTGTTGTTTTTTGTTGTTGTTGCGGTTGTTGTTGTCGTCGTCGTCATAGTCGTTATTGTTATTATTGTTGTTGTTGTTGTTGCAGCAGGATCTGTGGCGTTGTTGTTGTTGTTGTTGTTGTTGTTACTGCCGCAGCATCGCTGTTGTTGTTGTTGCTGTTGTTGTTGTTGTTGTTGCAGCGCCGGCGGCGGCAGCAGTAGTAGTAGTTGTTGGGTTTTTTGTTGTTGTTATGGTCGTCGTCGTCGTTGTTTTTTGTTGTTGTTGTTGTGGTTGCAGTTGTTGTTGTTGTTGTTGTTGCGGCTGTTGTCGTCGTCGTTGCAGTTATCGTCGCCGTTGTTGCAGTTGTTATTGTTTTTGTTGTTGTTTTTGTTGTTGTTGTTGATGCGGTTGTTGTTCTCGTCGTTGCAGTTGTCGTCGTCGTCGTAGTAGTAGTAGCAGCAGCAGCAGCAGCAGCAGCAGCAGCAGCAGCAGCAGCAGCAGCAGTTGTCGTTGTTGCAGTTGTTTTTGTTGTTGTCCTTTTTGTCATTATTGTAGTAGTAGTAGTAGTAGTAGTAGTAGTAGTAGTAGTAGTAGTAGTAGTAGTAGTAGTAGTGGAAGTAGTGGTTGTTGTTGTAGTTTTCGTCGTCGTCGTCGATGTTGTTATTGTCATTGTTATTGTTGTTGTTGTTATTGTTGTTGTTGTTGTTATTGTTGGTTTTGGTGTGTCGTCGTCGTTGTCGTTTTCGTTGCCGTTGTTGTTAATGATGGTGCTGTTGTTGTTGGTTGATGATGATGATGATGATGATGATGTTGTTGTTGTTGTTGTTGTTGTTGTTGTTGTTGTTGTTGTTGTTGTTGCTGTTGTTGTTGTTGTTCCTACTGCTATCAAGAAAATAAAATAACGTAAAAGAATATGACACAGAACAATAAGAAACCTTCTCGCAATTAATGCTAAATAGGCATAAATAAACAGATAAACAAATAAATAAGGATATCGAACTTACGCTTTTTGAAGTAATTCACAAGATTCCAAAAAGTGGACGATGCCATCTAAAAGCTTTTCCGAGCGCGTGCGATGATTGGATCGTCGTGAGCAGACGACAAGTATTTTCTTGTCATCAGCTTTAAGATAATAAGGTCTATTATAATAATAACAATTTATTTAGTTTAGCTCGCAATTTTGTGATGCACTCGCCTCTTGACTCATTGTGTTGTAAATTGCATTATCCAGGACGTATTTGACTGACAGTTAATTCTGCCATAAACAACAACACATTCCAGTCAATTTGTTTTTAAACGTTCAGCTAAATTTTTAAGAGATATTTACTCCTACATATATATGCATTTTGGAATTATATAATGCAATATAATGGTCCATCCTGTTTCATACACATTTTAATAATTATACAAACACGTGCGACACGCCACCCTGATACTGCTGGTTACTGGGTCTGGACTGGCCCAATACCGGGCCGTTTCGGCCCGGTATTGGTCCAGTACGGAACCAGTAGGCAATGCTATCAGGGTATAGGCCTATGTGACTTGTGATGTAGACAGCTGTCGACGCACACACCTTTAACAAACAGACCGACCAACATACCGACTATTGTTGGTTAGAAATACTGATAAAGGCAGCATAAGATAAACAAATCAAAATCTGTGCTCTAAGTTACATGCGCGATACAGTCGACATAGCTCCTGATTATGACGACTCGACTGATCTTTGCTGACAACAGATCGTGATGCATCGTTTCCATGGTTGTTTTAATAGCAAATCAATAAACGAGTATTGTTGTGTATATGAACTCACGTGATTAGCTAAAGCATGTCTGTCATAAAGATGTGTCTATGTGATCTGTATTGACAGATCGATGACGACGTTATTGTTGAGTACTCTAATTAATCCGGCGCGCACCAAGCCGGCGACAGCAACGCGACACAGATAAGATACATCGCGAACGCAAACTTTTCAGTCTAGTTTCGTCTCCTCCGCGCTTCCTCTTGACTTTGCACATCATTTTTTTTTTTTTTTTTTTAAATTTATTCCCAGATCACGAAACAGTGACAAATGGGGTATAAATATATATAGTTTTTGTGCCAGGCAGGTTAAATAATCAAAACGACTAGAAAGATACACGAAGATACTATGACATTCTACGTGGCTGCGTCACATGCATAATAAACGATTATTTACTAGATTCATAGACCAGCGAATTAATTGATAATTATCTCCAAGCAATAGCTAATATAGACATGTTAACTTTGTAAACAAGAATGACGAGTTTCTGTCAACATTGCCGCCATTGAATGGCCCCAAGAACTCCTTGCTTGTCAACGTAGATATTGATTCCACATATAGGTCTATACCAACACTGATGTTGAACGTTGCCAATTAAAAAATCTTTTTTCATGACAAAGGGATTGATCAAACGGCATCATAGTGCAGACAAATTCCACTTGCGAGGATGACACGTTAAAGTCTGTATGCAAACACAATTTTAATAGCCATTTATTCAATATAGTTGAAACACAATCAAAATCCGTCTCCCAAATATACATTCTGCGAGCATACAGTAAGAAATAAGCAAGAAATAAAAGGGAATTCTGATTTCACCTATTTCAATTTCGGCAATCGATAAGCCACCTGTATATCTATACGTCACTCCAGTTACGGCTAACAAAGCCATGCGTAGAAATCTATAGTAAACAAGGCAGACGTCGAAAGTGGTGTAGCCGAAATTACCTTTAGTACACACGATATTAAATTTGTAATCGGTTCTAGTAGTGTTTCCCGCTGACTATGCGCATACATGTTTTTGGTGTTTTTTTATTAAACAGACTGATTTCCTCTAAATTGATTATCAATGAGGTCCTGAATTTTTTTGGAGATTTTCATTGAAATTATGGTGAAAGTGAGATAAAAGTCGTCTTTAACGTTTCAAGTGAATCGGTGTATATATTTTGAGATATTGACACATGTGTGATCTATTTATGCAAAGTTATACTAGTCGTGCTATACACACTTTAAATAACAAAGTTTGTTCCAAATCTGATTTGCAACATGTATGTTGGAGGACTGTTCAAGTGAAGACTACAATAAAAATGTATACTTAACTTCCGGGTTAGAAAATATTAGGCTACGTGGTATCGGAGTGTGATAATTCACTGCCATCCGACATAAAAAATGGACCAAATTCTCTCACCGAGTGAGCTAAGCTTCAATGGTAATGTTGATGAAAATTGGAAAACGTTCAAACAACGATTTGAATTATATATATCCGTGCAGTCGTGATGAACAAAAAAAACTGATTCGCGGGAAAATCGCCATACTGCTAAAAGTCCGTGCACTGGTTGCGATAGCGGCGTTTAAGCCCTCTTGTGTCTACAAGCCTCTGCAGTAGTCTTGAGGTATAAACATTTGCAGGTCAAGAGAAGACGATTTTTGAAAATTTACCACTGAAATGACTGGCTCGGTTAACGAGCCAGTCATTTCAGTGGTCAATTTTCAAAAATAGTCTTCTATTGGCTTGCAAATGGACACTGACTGAGCAAAAATTTAGATTTCCCAGACGATTGCTCCTATAATCTCCAAGCCGGTCAAAAGACCAACTCTTAAAAAATATTTTCCTATATTCCAGTGGTAAATTTACAAGAAAAGCCAGTTCTCTTGGCCAGCAAATGGTGATTCACGGAGCAAATATTTGAATTTTCTTTTAAAATCTTGACAAATGAAATGGTTAATTGAGAAAAGTAGCATTTTGAGCGCTTTGGGGCGCTGTTGATACAAGAGGTGTTTACCACATTTACCTTCAGTGATACCGAGAAGGACAAATACAATGTGTTAATTGATAAATTCCAGAACTATTGTACACCACGACAGAACGAGACGTATGAAAGGTAGGAAACCCGTTCGCGCATGCAAAAAGAAGGTGAGCCGATATAACGTTACGCGACTGATCTTAAAACGAAAAGACATTCGTGCAATTTAGGACTACTGACAGACTCATTAATTCGTGATCAAATTGTTATTGGATGCGTACATAAAAAGGTCAAAGAACGTTAGTTACGTGAGGCGGATTTGACATTACAGTCGGCAATTCAGATCTGTCAAGTTTCAGAAATTGTGCACGCACCCATGAAAACGTTAGAATGATGAACACAGTGTGAATGACAGGTGTAGTAAACTTAAGCGCAGGCCGTACTTTTCCATAGGGCCTCATAAGACACGTGGTTGCTCACGTGAATCAAACAAAAAACAGCATGCAGTTGGTCACAGCGAAGGAACTGCCAGCCATAAGAAAGTGGTCATAAACTGTGTAACAGGTGTGGCTATAAATACAAAATCTGAACTGTTCTACATATGGACAGCAATGTCACACATGGCATGGCATAAATCATTTTGCCAAGATGTGTTATTCCAAGAAAATGCATGCATTAGATGACGGGAGATATGATACTGATTCTAGAAGTGATGAATATAAATTCTTTGTATTTGTCTTTATAGATAGCAAAGAAAGTGCAGTCAAAGAATGGATTTCATGTATTAAAATAAAAGAATCATTAGTACCATCTACGATTGATATTGGTGAAACGGTTAACATTTAACCACATACCGGGGTTTAGGCTTGGTAATCGGACCAAGGGTCTTGGACCATGCCATTAGTTTTGGATACGTCAGTGGTCGCGTTGCATTCGTCGACCTGGCTATACATACGCCTGGCTATACCTACGCGAAAACACACCACCGCTAAGTGTCGCATTGTCAACGCATATGGTCCAAGTACCGAGAAAGCCAAAGAGAATCCAGCATTATTAGATTCCTTCTATGTAGAACTGAGTTCCGCACTTACAATCACATCTAGATGCCAACTGTTCGTGTGAGGAGATTTCAACTCCAAGCTGGGTAAACTAGGAATTGCGGACAAAAGTTCACGGCTTATGCATGAGATTGTATGGAGTGGTGACACGCAACAGCAATGGAGATGCACTGGTGGCATTCCTTAGTTCAAATGACCTACTTGCCACAAATACGGCTTTTAAACACCCATGCCGTCAGCTGACAACATGAATCGGACACATTGCTGATCGCAAAGCCCTAAACGGTTCTAAGACTACAACAGCTGTCTTCAAACAATTAGACTTTATACTATGCAAGAAAGAAGCAAAACCCCTACTTCGGAATGCTCGTTCCTATGGAGGTACAGACCTCAATACTGACCATAATCCAGTCATTACACCCATTCAGATGAACGATCTCTACCTAATGGATGAACACCATACCAGGCAAGAGGATAGAGTCACCCACAACCTACCCAGTAACACTCAAATGCCATACAAAAAGGCCCTCTGGGAGCAGATAGCTAACATCGACATCAGCTCCAATCCAAACGAAGCCCTAACCAAAATACTGCAATATATGGAATCATCAGCTACCAGCACCATATGCGTTCTTAAACATAACTAAACTAGGTATACTGACGACTCTCTAGTAGTAAAAATATAGAACATTTATCGAAACCAAAATAATTAAAACTTATATTATTTAATAAACATACATAAATAATTTATAAATCAAATGATAGATTTAATAGGTAGATAGAAAAGATGGAAGCGGCTGTATCGGCTCCTCCGTGAGGTTTTAATGGGATCCCAATATCAACTGCCCCATAGAAACACAGCTCAGGAATTTAAGGGGGGAGGGGGCCTTGAAGAAGCCTTTTACTAAACTTGCCAAAATGGTAGGCATAAATTATGCCTCAGATCAAATTACATTTCAGATTTATGGCCACATACTCGTATTCAAGGAATTCACTTTTGACGACTTAGATATTGTGGAGCTTTTGGACAATTCCGTTCTTCCATCTTATGCAAAATTTGTACACACGCACGCACATATAAATATATATATATATATATATATATATATATATATATATATATATATATATATATATATATATATATATATATATATATATATATATATATATATATATATATATTGATGCATGCATCCTGTTGATCAACCAATAAACTATTTAAACTCAGAATTAAACCTATTTTAGCTTGAGCTTTAATTAATTCGAATGAAACCTATTTTAACTTAAGCTTTAACTCAGAAGGGAAATTAACCCTTTTCCCGTCAAATTCTATAAAAGAATTTCTTCACATTATGAAACTTATTCTATTGAATATTTTGAAACTACTTTACTGTAAGCTGATGCTACCAAAGGTAACAAAAGCTTCTAGCCAAATTAATTTTAAAATAATTTTTTTAAAAAGACTTCCAGCTCAATCACCTTGGAACTAAGATATGAAGAATCTATTTGTGAATGGGCTAAATGTAAATAAAATGTACTTTTAAGCTAAACTGATTAAGTTTCCTTTCTTGGTTAATACTAACAATATATCGACTTTAATTATAAATACATATGTGTACATTTGTAGATTAAACTATTGTCTTACATGTATTATTTTTAATTATTTTTATTTTTCTTCATGATATGATTCTGATCATTCATATTCAACAATCTTTGACCTGTAGCGACTGATAACCAATGGTTGACTATCATTCTCATACCTTGTGGTGTAAATATAAATGTATTATTTATGCTTAATGTATATGATATATATGCATGTTTACTTTTTACCATATCTCATTAAGTTAATTTTAAAATTTCAGAATGTGTCGCTACGTATGAGGACTACTTTAATACAAAATTAATGTTTCGATTAATCAATGACCTATTAATACTGTAATCATGTATGTTTTTAGTTAAATTGTCGGTTGCTTTGTTTCTGACTTTGTCAGTTATTAGTCACCGACAATTCAGCTTAAAATATACATTCGGTTACACTAATATTCACCTTAATCTCATTTTCATAATCTGGCAATGGTCACAAATTTCCTTATTATGGTATTTAATTTCCTAAGTATTATAACAAAATTCTTGTCAAATGATTTAAGGCTTCAACTTATATATGTCTAGTCATGACGATATATTATAACAATGGGAATCTTTATCTCTAGTACTGCTTTTGATATGCATATGCATTTATATCCTTGTTATTCTAATTCAATTTTTACTGTCCTTATTATTTCTTATAATATTACCATCTCATCATAACAATTTAAATTGTAAGAATTCTATTGGATACTGGAATAAAATACTATACTATATAAATTTAAAATGCGGTCTCCATCTTGATTCCACTTTAGTATATTTACCAAGCAGACCGTACGTGACATCTAACCAGGTCTTCCTTTTGATTCTTCAAGACGGAGTTGTTATACCAAAGGCATGATAGAGGGTTTGGACAACTTGTTTGTCATGACGTAATAGCACTGCTAAAAGCTACATAATCAAGATCATCGATAGTGGTAAACATATTAATTTTAATCAATGACATACTAATTTATACTTAATAAACAATATGTTAATGGTTATACAGTATGGCACGTATAGCTCTTAATATTCTGTTTAATAAGCTAAAATTAGTGACCCTTGAATACACAATGATTCAATATTCAATTTTTATCAGTGATGTTGGTTTACTTCTCCCTTCTATAGGTTAATCTATGGAATCATCAGCTACCAGCACCATGGGTGTTCTTAAAACAACCGAACTAGATATACTGTCTGGTAGGAAAACTGTCAGCAGAGCAGAAAGCGTTGCGGCTGCGCATCTATCAAGGTGGCTAAGGTGAAGACTGCACAAAACTACGCCGGGAGCGCAATAACATTTTGCCCCACATAAGCAAACGCTTAAAAAATATTGCTATTCAACTAGCAGACTCCCTAGCAGATGAAATTACTGCCACAGATGACTTCCACAAAGTGTTCCAGGCAGCCTGAGTCCCGAGAGTTACTGACTACACACCCTACTCACTGTACACAACTCTGAAGGCCACTTTATTGGGACCGACCAGCGCAAAGCCGAGGCTATTCGAGAATGGTTCAAGGAACAGTTCACTGACCACGATGATGAGACCTTGCATCCGTTCTCAGGAGACCCCAAGACATTACTAACACCAATTCAAACAGCAGAAGTTGAGAAGGCACTTAAAGCCCTGAAAAATGGACGTGCATCTGGACCTGGTGGCATGAGTAATGAACTATTCAGATATGCAGGTGACATTATCTCAAAACCGATCGCGCACTTAATTAATTCAGCTTTTATGCACCACCTTCCCATCAACGCTGTAGGCCAAGGACCTCTTATCGAACTACCCAAACCCAGGAAGCTACCTGCCCCCAAACACACACACACACACACCCCTGGACCCAGCCAATCTACGGCCCATTGTGCTCCTAAACAGGATACGGAAAATCTTATCCAATGTTACTCAATGCCACATCCGCGACAAGATCGATGACTTCACCAGACCATGTCAAAGTGGCTTCAAACGTGGATGCATCTGCGCAGACATTGTATGGGCTCAACAAAAGCTTGTATCGGTAGTCATGTCAAAACACTGGGTCAATGCTGGGTATGCCGCTAGAGATGGAATATACCGATGATGTGGACTTCATAGATGATGGAAAGAAATCCCTTGACGAACTTCTCCCAATAGCTGCAAGCAAACTAAAAATTGAGAATATCTTTATGAATGAATCCAAAATAGAGTTCACCCACTTATACCGATCTACAAAGCATGAAACTAAAGAAAATGACGATCCACTTAATGGCGGCGAACCATGGAGGAAAAGTAAAATCCTGGGCTCACTACTTTGTAGTACTGCTGACATTGCGTCATGGGGAACATAGCTTTCTTGTCCTTCTGGAAGCTATGCATTCGTAGATCAAAGATGCACTTGATTAAAAGGCTACGTTTATACAATGCAACCTGCGTATCCGTGATGATGTATAACTGTAACAGCTGGGCAGCTCCAAAGGCAGCTTTAGACAAACTCGATGCCTGCCACCGCAAACACCTACCGACCATCACTGGACACCGATGGCCAGACAGCATAATTTCCAATGATGCACTATACAAGATGTGTGATACGTCGCCGCTATCTGTAAAAGTCGCCCAGCAACGATGGTCCATGTTTGGTCATGGGCTAAGGGTGCCAGAAGAGACACGAGCACAGAGAGCCTTGGAATTCGCACTAATCGGAGTCTGCAATTAAAAAGCCAAGAGATGACGCCATTGCATAATCTGCTAAGCGTACTACGAGGTGGCCTAAAGAAAGCAGGACTCGGTACACTCAAGTCAAGAATTGGACTGAGGAAGCTAAGGATTTCTGCTGAGGACACGTCACTGTGGGCAAAAGCGAATAAGGACTGATTGCAACTGTAGGATTTTTCTACTACTACAGCCCCAGAATACAGTAATGGTACATACTAAATGGGTCTGCCATGTAAACATTAATTTTGCCTGCCAAAATAAATTAAAGCTATGCTGGTAGTAGTACCCATTATTCCCAACTTAATTATACTTGGTCTGAAAACTAGCGAAACATTGGGTATTAACCCTAACCCATCTTGTGTCAACTTAACCATTTAATGGTCAAACTGACCAAAGCAGTCTCTTCAGTGGTGTTGAGGAATGTCCATTTGTAGGCCAAGGTATTTTTTTTAATTTACCACTGGAATGACTGGCTCAGTTACCGATGACAAACTTTAAAAAATGGTCTCCTCTTGGCCTGTAAATGGATACTGATTATGCACAAATTTGAATTTTCTTGACTATATAATATTCAAACAACTTTCATTTACAGGACAACTGACAAGACTTTTTGTAAATTCCATTGGAAAACCTTTACAATTTGTCTCCTCTTGACCTGCAAATGGATTGCATTCAACGAGCAACACTTTCTTCTGCTTTACAAATCTTGGCCGTTAAATGGTTAATTACTAGGCATATATAAGTGGTATATTGGGCGCTTTGAGGTGCTGTTGACACAAGAAGGGTTAATCGAATATGCATAATAAACACACATATAGAGGCCTGTATACGTGTGTCTGATACTAGACCGAGTACACGTGACAGTTTGGAAACCTCTGACATGGAGCATCGTAGTTCAACCAAAAAGAGCAAAGCGTTTGTACCCCAGTATGCTGATATCTTCGAAGATGCCTACCAGTGAAGCACTGTATTCAACTGTCAAAGGAAGTTGGAGTGCCTGCCATCAATGCAACTAGAAAGATTCCAGTGGGTCTCCGCGTGTTCGTAGGAAACTTAATCTCATGATCTTAGCGTGATCGTTAAGATGGGCGAACCAAGACATCGGGTTAGTTCTCTTGTCATGGTAGAGGAAGACAATGATGACTTGAGACTTTGCTTGGATCCCAAAGATGTTAATGACCGCATAAAAGGAGAATATTTCTACATTCCTACAAAAAATGTAATAACAAGTGAAATGGCTGGTGATCGATGATTCTCAAAGCTTGATGCTTCTTTAGCGTTCTGGCAAATACTGTTAGATGAAAAGGGCTTCAAACTTTGTACTTTCAACACGCTATTTGGAGGACATCGCTTCAAAAGATTACCATTTATTGTCTGCTCTGGCAGTGATGTTTTTCACAAAAGTATGTAACATATATTTGAGAGACTTGATGGTGTACAGGTCTACATTGGTGATATTGGTATTTGGGACCATATAGTTACGGAACATGTTGGAAGATTGTATAAAGTGATGGAAGAGCCAAACTCAAGCTCATTACGAGCACGTACAAATTCAGAGTAAATTAGCTTACATTCTTAGGTGACAGATACACAAGTCACGGTGTTCAACCTGATTTCACAAAGATCACCGCGATCAAAAATATGTCAATGGCTACATGTTTTGATGACTCACAGAGAGGTATTGGAGTAATCGTATACCTTGGGAAATTTATATCATGCTTGGTAGCGAGAACAGCGACACTTAGAAAGTTATTACAAGATAATATATGATGGGGCTTGGCAGACCACCATGCACGAGAATGGGAAACGACAAAGCAAACTCTTATGAAAGGACCAGTATTAAAGTAGTATGATCAGAAAAGAAAGACCAAAATTTCAGCAGAAGCCGTGTTACCCCAAGATCGTGATGGCATTTGGTTGCCAGTGGCTTACACATCACGTGTTATGCCACCAACGGAAACACGATATACACAGGAAGAGAAAGGCGCATTGGGACTTGTGTTTTGATGTACTCAATTTCATGAATATGGTAATAGAAACTGTCAACAAGCCACTTATCATATTGCAATAGCAAAGAAACGTCTCAATGACGTGATACCACGGATTCAAAGACTCGTGCTCAAACATAGAGCCTATGATTTAATGATTGAATACACACCTGGCAAGGAGCGTGTGTGAGCTGATGCATTATCCAAATCATATCCTCAATCAACACCTGCCAGTTCAACGGAGAAAGAAGTAGATGTTCACATTGATCTGATAAAGTCAGCATTACCACTTTCATTAGAAAAATGGAAACAGTTTACAGAGGCCACTGCCAATTGATACTCAATGGACCTTTCCAGTTTTATCCAATTGATAGTCAGGGATTTCCGGGATCGATCGATCCCATCACGAGCGAAATGTGGGTAGAACGTAGCTAGTGACGGGGCATATATATTCAACATCATGTTTATTAAATAGTAAAAACATACAATTAATTCGTACAACAACGCTTAGCCCGTCACCAATTATGCGTTCTTGACGTACTTACCTACGCCATTCATGACGTCATTGCGTAATTGATTATGACGTCATATGATGGATGGATAAATTTGTAAAGGCCCGTTTGACATTGGTGATGAGCTGGAACCAGGTGACCACATGTCGGTAACATGGCGCCTTATCCCGAGCCAATGTGCCATGCACTATCCTATGAGCAGGCTGCCTCTACAACTACATGTGATATGTTTGAATAATGAGGACGATGTCTTTAACATGTGGTTAATAGACCTTTCCACTTTATCCATCCATCATATGAGGTTATAATCAACTACGTGACATGGAGGGCGAGGTCATAATCAATTACAGCATGAATTACTCGATTTAGTCCGTCTTAAACGCTTAATAGTCCGACACGTTGTACGAATTGTATGTCTTAACTATTTAATACAGATTCTATCGAATATTAGGCAGCAACAACGTCAAGTAAAATTAGTTTGAAAATATTCAGCAGCTTACACGTACAGTTTTCAGGAAATTGATAGTCAGGTAGTTCAGGGGTCGATCGGTCCCCACACAGGCGAAGTGTGGGTGGAGCTTAGCAAGAGATGGACGGGGCATAGCTAAAACTGGAGGTTCATTGACATGTTTACTGAAACAGTTAGCAAAAGAACATATATTATGATAATGTATCCAGTACTTTGTTTCATTTTCTTATCATTTAGATTCTTTATTATATTTAGTTTTAAAAATCTTTCGGTTAGTGGAAGACGGTTCAAGTGAAGACAACAAAAAAATGTCTACTTAACCTCCGGGTTGTTGCAATATATTACATTCATTTGAAATAGGACATGCATAGACTACGTTCAAAAGACAATGAGTCCACAAATAATTCAGTATCACATGCATTCTGCTGCTGCTACGACTGCTGCTTCTGCTGCTACTGCCGTGACTGATACTACCACTACTGCTGCTGCTACTGCTGCTGCTACTGCTGCTACTACTACTACTACTACTACTACTACTACTACTACTACTACTACTACTACTACTACTACTACTACTACAGCATCATGGGCGTAGGAACAGGCATTTCCTCTCCCATAGTGTATCCCCCATAGCGCCCCTAGGTTTTGGCCGCACCCATAGTTTAGCACCGCAGGCCAATTAAGTACCTTCCTACACCCCTGAACTACTATTCTCTCATCTCGCAATTGATGATAACTAGGCATATATACGTAAATAAACAAACAGATCAATAAGATATATGCAACTTACGCTTTTTGATGTAATTCATTACTTTCCAATAAGCAGATGATGCCATTTTAAAACCTTCCTGAGCGCGCGTGCTGCTAGCGTCGTCATGGGCAGACGACATGTTGTATTTTCTCAGAAGCAGCATTAAGACTAGGGTCTGCTATAATAATACCTATTTATTATAAAGTCTAGCACGCGATATTATAATAGCACACGACATTAACCCATTCTATTGTAAATTATAACATTCCTGTTTTATCGTAAATAATTTGACTGAAAGACGTTACTTGCCTTACGCATCAACAACTTTCAGTCAATATTCTTTGGAATAATCAACTTGTTATCTAACAAAATGGCAGCAGGCCAAATATGTTATATATCTTCTATGGACGAGAAAGGCCGTGTTTATCGGAGGCAGGAAATTGGGAAAAATAAGGAATATATATCGCGTTGAACAATGGTGGCATGTGTCTTTGGAACGGCATAAATGGCAGACGAACTATAGGTGTCATGATAATGTGGATTACTGGGCCGGTACTCAGCCAATATCGGTCCGTATTGGCTCACTACCGGCCCAGTAACCAGCGTTATCGGAGTCTCCTAGTGAGAATGAATTATGGATCGTTTCAGAAGCTTGTTGTTAGGCGAAGTAACATAAAAAAGATATCTCAGGCGTTAGAACCAGACCTGATATATTGTGAAACGATATGTTGTCCGTGTAGGCTCGTGAGTGTGTGAATGCTTTGAAACATATATCTATAGTCTGGTCTACATCTATCTCGATACGTTCGCGCGTGGATGAAGAAGAACTCCACCTACATTTTTCTAGTCACTTCTCGCATTCGATAATACTGTTTGGCTGTGAATCACGGAATCTAGTGACGAAGATGTTGTGTCAAGTAATGTCAGCAGCCTTGATCCTGACCGCTTAGTGGACCAATGGGAGGAATTTTCTCCCATTTCTAGCTGAGCATCTCCCAGTATTTTTCCATGGGTTTGAATGGAATCAATTAATAGGCCTATATCCTTTGAATCGTGGAATTAAACTACACAGATAATCTGCAGAAAATTTTGATACTAATTTGACTGGGTGCTGTTACTGCCTATGGCAGCAACAGCGCCAGGTCAAATTAGTTTCAAAATATTCAACAGTGTTTATTAAATATAGCAAAGACATACAATTCGTACGCTTGACGGATTATTCAATATTCAGTATAAAACTAGATACGTCACTATGTATTGCGACGTCAACCTACATGTGACGTAATTGATTATGACGTCACATACGTGAGTGATAGATCAGATCCCTCAATTATAGAGGTATGGCTGGGAAACGTTAATGCGTCACATAACCATTATTGTTGTTCAGTAGATGCTTGAACCAATCAGCTCGTATCTTGTTCTGCTAATATGACAACACGCACGCACGAAGGCGCATATTGGGCTCGTTCTCGCGACTGACCGGGTCAGTGAATTTGATGATTTGGTTTAAACCACGAACCAGGAACCACTGACCACTAACCAGAAACGCCAAAACGGCATTTATGCAAATTGGCGAAGTTTTCCGATCGTAATTTCGTGGCGATGTTCTAAAATTGTGTTAATTTAACAATTTATTTGATCGTGATTCGATTTAGACTAATTTCAGTCTATGTAAATCGCAGTCGACCGCATACGCTAAAAATATTGACGTGATCTCGTAATTCAAATAAGTTGTAAAATTTACCTGGGCGACGCCATCTTGAAATTTACGAACCAGTAACCATTGGCAACAACGAACCGAGATCAAGACTCGGTTCCTGTCGAACCGCGTCAGTAAATATTCCACTTCCGGAAAGCCAAAAACGCACGAACCACGGACTACATCAGTTAACCACGAACCAATTCAGTCGCGACAAAGAGCCCATAGCCGCACCGACTCAAAGACTGTAGGCTAATAAATTCATTTTTTGGCTTACAACTCCAGTTACAGAGGCAAACCGACGAACAGTTAATATAGCGACCCATTTCCAGCTATGCATCGCCCGTTTCTAGCTAAGTTCAATCCACTTTTACGTGCATTGGAATCGATTTGGAAGTATGAAACATGAATTCCTAGAACATAAATTTCAATACAACTCATGTAATCTGTCAATTATTTTAATATTTTGAAACTAATTTGAGGGAGGTGGGGGCAAAATATTTTGAAAACAATTTGACTGAAAGTTGTTGGCGGTCATATTGGATTGTGAACATTTGTCTAATTTGTGTTCATTCCTAACATATGATATGTGTGTAAATAAATCATTCAGATAACAGATTTTATTTTTGTCGATTTTTATTAAAATCTAATTTAAAATTGATATTGCTAAACTAGGGTTATGGATGTGACCTGAAATGGCAGCCTACTTCCGTTGGTGAAATCCCTTCTCATTGAGCATAGTCTACGACGACGATTATTATGATGGTGACGGTGGTGACGGTGGTGATGATGATGCGCATGGTGGTGGTGGTGATGATGATGGTGGTGGTGGTGGCGGCGGCGGCGACGACGACGACACCACCACGGATGTCAATGTTAAGCTTACTAGATATATTAGGGCGCGTTTTCGCGCCGTGATGCCTCACTGTAGAATTGTTGATTTGTGCAATTCAGATGCTCGGATTGTGCACCTAAGTATTTGGCATGTTATGATATCCGCCCAAATGAAGCTACTGCATGTTATTGAATGTAGAAGTTATTTTGTTGAATTCTATAGAGGTGCACGATTTGAGCGGCCAATGCGCGTTGGATTGACAATTTCTATCTGAGCATTCTGGCGCGAACGTGTACCGTTGACAAAGCAGACAATGGAAAATAACGATTATTTTTCAGTGACCTGGTTTCACTCCTCGTTTCCCTTTAGGTTTTTTTCGTGCTAGGAAACGAGGAGAGATGATCTTGAGGAATGGTTATCGGGGATGAGAGGGGCTTTAAACTTCATTTTAACGATCTGGTCATACTCCTCTTTTCACTTTGGTTTCTTTTCGTAGGAAACGAGGAGAGATGACCCGGCGGAATGGTTAATGAGTAAAGCGAGGAATGATGGAGGGTGGGGCGGGGCGGTAAATCATGATGATATGGGGATTAATGTTGAATAAATAACGATAGTGATGAGGGTAAGATTGCAGGTATGTTAATATATAATTATACATTTAGTTTTACTACTGTCTGACACATTGTGCGCCACATAATTAAATAATTTGTACATCCAAGGGCCGATGGCCTATTGTGGAAATAAATTATCTATCTATCTATCTAATCTATCTATCTATCTATCTATCTATCTATCTATCTATCTATCAACTCAAAATATTAAAATAATTCCTTGCTGAATGTCCATTTGCAGGTCAAGAGAAGACTATTTTTGAAAATGTATCACTGGGATGACTGGCTCGCTTATCGAGCCAGTCATTCCAGCGGTAAAATTTTTCAAAAATAGTCGTCTCTTGGCCTGCAAATGGACAATCCCCAAGACCACTGCAGAGGCCTGTTTTGGCCGCTTCGTCATGAAAGGGTTAAAAAAAGCAAGTCCACATTACGTTGTGCATGCGTACGCGCATGTGTACGCGCGCTTTGCGGTTTACGCGTGTGCGTGCGTACACGTATTTAGAAATACTTGTCTTAAACGGCCATATTTGGGGAGGGAACACCAAAGAGTTGTTACTAAGGTAGAGATTAATCTTCAGGTCGTGTTTTCATGAAATCACAATAAGTCCCCGTAACGTAATTCGTCCACCATATAATATTGGCTCGGAAAACCAAGTACGGGAACTCCGTTAATGTAATCAATACATGGAGGAGTTCTTTCCCTGTATTGTCCCAAAAGTCTAAGCTCAGCGCGTTCTGTTCGATATCATATTTATCATTTACCAGTGCAGTAGAAGTTTTGAAAATGCGTGCGTGATGGCATCGTACTAACATACGGGCATCAGAGCGGGAAGGCGGGACCTTGCACGATGGCTGGGTGATGGTGTATGTGAGTGTGTGGGAATGGGTAAAATGGGTAAATATGTTACATTCAAGTTAACAGACTGGGCAGTGGATTGGGTGGGGTGGGGGGGGGGGGGGCGTTGTTGTGCATTAATATCCAAAAAGGTTTGCGAAGATATATGTCCTCCGCACCCCGTGCAATTACTTAACGCACATGCTTGGCGCGATGCTATCCTCCTTAGAAAGTCATATCAACTCTTAGGTAAAAGTCTTATTCCTTAACAATAAACATATATAGGCCTATGTATGGAAAACTAGTTAAAGCTATAGCAAGTCGTTAAATAGCAGAGCATTAGACTAAAAAACGTATTCGAGTTCTGCTACTGACAGCTAGGAGGCCTAATTCCCTGCAGTCTTTAACCGAATTGTGACTTCAAAATTCCCCTTATATACCGGACTAGGCAGGTTCCAAATCTTAGTCGAGCCATAAATCGATGGTTTCCAACTATTAAATACTGAGAACAAGTAGGCCTACACAGAGCAGTATATTTACCCAGATAACGCAGCTTACTGGGCCGATACTGAAAATATCGACACAGTATCGGCCTAGCATCAGCCCAGTAAGCTGCATTATCTGGGAAATTGTCGTAAAGATTCAGTTCCTGGAACTAGCACAGCAGCTTTTTTACGAAATATGGCATATATAATTGACAATGTAGTTTATTTTCGGAGATTTTTCTTTCTCTAAAGCCGTGGTCTTAACAGCTTACGATAGCTTTAAGGTTAACGAACCCTGTTAGTACTGAATTGCCAACAATGGAGCTAATTGTGAACCCTACTGAACATTTTGAAAACAACTGCATGAACTGGACGTTGTTTCTGCCTTAGGCAGAAACAACTTTCTGTCCAATTGTTTTCAAAATAACCAGCGAGAGTTTCCCGATATGGCTAGAGAGACAGCGGGTTAGCGACTTTGAATAATAATTGACTTACTGTTATATGCTTGTTGACGATGATAATAATAGAGGTCACGTGATTATGATGACGTAGGCATAGGCTACACACTTCTCACAAACAGGATCGACCATTAACACTTACCTGAAAATCAGAAATAATAATAATAATAATAATAATAATAATAATAATAATAATAATAATAATGCTAGGGAACATATTAATTAAAGATTGTCGAGAGGTTTCCTTCCCATATTTCAGATGCATTAAACTTTTATGCATTGGCGGGTGATATATTTTCGAATCAATAATTTCCTAAAATAGTCGTCATACAGACAGACAGGCAGACAGACAGGCAGGTAGCCCAATATGTGTCAATGCACAAAGAATGGTTGTTATAAACGAACAAACTACAGACAGGACAAGAATCGTGTGTGATGTTCAGCTAACCATAAAAATTAGTTCAGACTGACCAGCAATGGACCTTTCGAGTTTATCCATCCATCATATGACGTCATAATCAACTACGTGACGTGTAATATGACGTTTTAATCAACGACGTCATGAATGACGTAGATAAGTTCGTCATGAACGCTTGCTTAATTGATGACGACAAAGAGTTGATACGAATTATATGCCTTTACTATTTAATAAACATGCTGTTGAATATTTTGAAACTAATTTAACTGGGCGCTGTTGCTGCCATAGCAACCGTACCCAGTCAAATTAGTTTCCAAATATTCAACAGCTTAGCTGTATAGTTTTCTGGAAATTGCTGGTCAGGCAGTTGTGTGATCGATCATAACACGGCTAAGAGTGGGTGGAGGTTAGCTAGAGTTGGGCGGGGCATAGTTAAAACAGCATTACTCGATTGAACTGTGCCACACACCTAGCCTACAATGCATTCATACACCGCGTAACCAAGTTTGTTTACCGTAAACAACTCTTGAAACTACCGCTTTAATAAAATTATGTAATGATGTTTAGTGTTCCGTGAAAAGTAGGTCAGACGGACCCATTTTTTAAGATGTGGCATACATTTAGCCTACAACTCGTCAAGTCAGATTACTGTATACGAAAAGCTCGTGAAACATCAGCCAAGACAATTCGATGATGCTGAGTGAACCGTTAAAATAACTGAACGTGCCACTATCACTGACGACGTACAGACAGACATGCATACCTCGTTATACCCGTCAAGGATGGTTTCCACTATGCTAACGTTACAATAACGAACCCGTGTCCAACGTGTCTATATAGACCCAAGGGAGGCAATCCCTGATATCTTAACACACGTGTTCGACAGAAGTTGTCTACTCGCATCACTCCAGTTATGAAGGCCGCTTATAAGTAAATATAATAATTAGTTTTAACCTTTTACTCTTGAAATCCCAATTTCAATACAGCTATGGAGGAAAGCTGTAGGACATTTAAAAACTTATTTGAATGGAAGCTGTTGCTGCCACAGCAACAGCTCACAGTCAAATTAATTTCAAAATATTTAACATAATATTCAATACATCTCAAAGAATCTGTGGTTTCTGGTTTATAAATAGCTTAAAGGAGAATTGAGTTGAATTCAGTATCTCAAATAACCAGCTTGTTGGAACTATGGCAGTTTTTACAATCGTCGTTTTCCCCGCCGCCGCCGCCGTCGTCGTCGTCGTTACAATATACGGGAGGAGAAGAATAAAAGCTACTAATAAAAGGCAGTAGAAATATTTTGTCTTCTAATTTAATCATAATTCTTGACCGATGAGACGTGACTAAGAGATTGAATTTATTTTCTATAAAGAAAAAAATGAATTCACAGATTCCTGGGATAAGCGAATTAAATGTTGGAGATTAAGTTCTGGTTCGTATCCAGGAACTGGCTATGGCTGGATCTTGGCTGGATAAACGGACGTGGTACGCGGGGTGAGAGCGAGCGTGTGTGTGTGGGGGTTGGGGGTGGGTGGGTGGGTGCGAGCATGCGTGCGCGTAATCAGCCTGCGTCCGCGTTTTCCATTCCGCGTTAATTCGTGTTCTTGCGCTATCGAACTTTGTAGGCTTAAATTATGTCGAGCAGATGTACTTGCATTTCCGTAACACATGCCTAGGCCTAATGTGAAAAAGATCTAATTACCATTGCTGGGTCATCATCCCTTGGTGTAAATTGGACCGTTATTGTAATTTAATATAGTTCCTAGATCAATACAAGGTATTCATTCACCGTAATCATCTCAACACGACCCGCTCCCAGATCAATGCTGACAGCATTTGTACTCATCATTTCTGATATAACACAGCGATGGAATGCATTATCGGCAGTTTAAATGGCGACGGACATCTTGAAAAAAACCCAACTCATAACAAGTAAAAACAAAACCACAACAACGACGAAACCACATGGACGGAAATTTCCATTTTCTCAGCGAAAATGTCCATTTGCAGGCCAAGAGAGGACTATCTTTGAAAATTTACCACTGGAATGACTGGCTCGGTTATCGTTATATAAGTGTGAAAGGGTACTATTGAGATACTAATATTCGGATACATTTTGAAATCCTAAAAAGACCTAAAATGTTCAAAGTTGCTCTTCGGTGATGTTATCGTTACAAGCAGGCGCATGGTGACTTGGGCAACGGGGTGTGGGGGGGGGGGGGGGCAACGTGATTTGCAATGGTCTTTTAACCCATTCATGACCAAGCCGGCCGAAACCGACCTCTATAATTGAGCCAGTCACTCCAGTCGTACAATTTTCAAAAATACTCTTCTCTCGGTCTTCAAATCGAAGTTCAATTTTGGAAATATTTTGATTTTCTTGACCATATTTAGACATTTAAATGGTTAAAGTAGAATGGTGGAAAATCACTATATTTTAGGTAATGAATATATACCATACATAGGCCTATGCCATGAATGGTAAATCTTTTGCTTTTATCACGCCGCCAAAGAAAGCTATATAACCTTTAAAGGCGCCAAATGTACATTTCCCCCTTTATCCATCAATCATATGACGTCATAATCAACTACGTCTAGCATATACTGATGTCATATTCAATGAGGTCTTGAATGACGTAGATAAGTTCACCACGAACGCTTAATTGATGACGGACTAAGTCTTGTTGTACGAATTGTGTCTTTACTGTTTAATAAACATACTGCTGAATATTTTGAAACTAATTTGCCCTAGGCAGCAACAGCACCCAGTCAAATTAGTTTTAAAATACCCAACAGCTTACCTGTAGTTTTCTGAAAATTGATAGGCCGGGATCGATCGATCCCAACACGGGTGAAGTGTGGGTTGAGCCTATCTAGAGATGGGCGGGACATAGCTAAAACGGGATTCGTCCATTGCCATTGCCAAGACATACAATTCGTACAACAGCGTTTAGTCCGTCATCAATGAAGCGTTCGTGACGAACTTATCTATGCCATTCATGGCGTCATTGATTATGGCGTTATCATGCACGTCAAGTAGTTGATTATGACCTCATATGATGGATGGCCAATTTATACGATACTAAATCATCATAAGCCTATGTTAAGATTTATCTCTTCATTATACTGAGAATGTTACTTGCAATCATTCTGATGTGACGTTGTGACTTAGCCCCAAACAACCTTCAGTCAAATTAATTTCAAAATATTTAGCAGGTCCAGAAATATAACCCTTGGAATATGTCGTCTGCCAAAACTTATCAGTCAGAGGGTCAAAAGCTAATAATTGTGATACAGATATAGGAATGCGCTGGAAATGAATGATATAGAAATATCTATGTACCATAATCTATAAGTACAATACAACTTTTGATATTAGATTAGTATCCCTTTAAAAGTAATTCCTAGCTCGCAGCTTTTACGGTTATCAAATTCTAAATCATCTTGCATTTAGCCATTTTCTTCCCGACAATCTCTCCATTTCTATCGGGTATTGGCCCGGTAGCCTGCGTTATCAGAGTATTTGGCGATCAGCTGTCACGAGAACCGGAGAAGGAAGATTGAAATCTAACTATTCCTCAATTGGAAAGGACCTACTGAACGTTACCTAACTCCTTTGACACCGCGTCTCGAGGAAACCAAATTTGTGTCCACGTGCTCGCTTAACGAGTCGATTGCGTAATACAGACTTAACTCAAATTAAAGCAGCGAGGAAGACCAGAGACCAACGATCATGATTGCAAGTCCAATATACGGAAATATTCGGGTGGATAATTTGAAACCAATTTCCAGGAATTTGTCCGGAAACCTTTACTCTCGAAGGCAGCGACGGCTTCCAGTCCAATTATTTTCTAAATATTCAACAGCGTGATTATAATGGCGCCGTGAAATAAAGATACAGCGATTTCACGGTTACGACACGATAATAATTTGAATTTCAATTCAGATTTTAACGAGGATTTCTTTTGCAGCGAATTTTGAGATTCTAGATTTTTCATCAGATTCCCTAGATACGAAACCCAAATGATTGGGTTGTTATGTATGACCAAGATGTTCTGGGTAACTTAGACGTCGCATGGAGATGTCATACAGGCAATACCTGAAGGATTAAAGACACCTCTAGCTCACTCACTCACTCACTCACACTCTCTCGCTCGCTCACGCACGCGCACGCACGCACGCACGCACACACTCTCGCTCGCTCGCTCGCTCTAACCCTCACACACACGCACGCACTCTCTCTCTCTCTCTCTCTCTCTCTCTCTCTCTGACCCTCACACGCACGCGCACACGCACGCGCGCGCGCTCGCACGCGCGCGCGCTCGCACGCACGCACGCACGCACGCACGCACGCACGTACGTACGTACGTACGTACGCACGCACGCACGCACGCACGCACACACACACTCAGTCTGCCACCCACCCCCTCTCCCCCCTCTACTCTATCCCGCCCCTCTCCCACCCCAATTCGCTCTCCCCAGCCATCCATCCCTTCACAATGGTTAAATCCTCCTGGTTAGATCAATGCATGCGCATACGCATGCGCGATTGCGTGATTAATCGAAAATCGTGATTACTTTTTAATGATGATTATATAGGATAAAAATGGCACCTTTCCGTTTGTCTTGCCCACCCACCTTATCTGTTGTTCTCTCCTTTCCCTATCCATCAACTCTCCATTTCTCCCTCCTACCACCCGCTCTTCTCTCTCTCTCTCTCTCTCTCTCTCTCTCTCTCTCTCTCTCTCTCTTTCCCTCCCCATCTCCTTTCTATCCCGTATGCTCTATCCTCTCTCTCTCTCTCTCCAACATCAACCCCCCTCTCTCTCTCTCTCTCTCTCTCTCTCTCTGTCTCTCGCCCTCCCATCTCCTCTCTAGCCCCTCTTAACTCCCCTCTCTCTACCACCCCCAGTCACTCTCTTTACCTATTCCTCCCTTCTACACATCTCCCCCCCCCCCCATCTCCTATCTACCACACTTTTGTCTCTCCCCATATCTCCATCCCTCAACCACCCCACCCCTCAGTTCACCCACGCCCCTCACGCTCTCTTCATCCTCTCAACTTATGCATATTATTTTCGACCAAATCTTCATGGATGCAGGTACGTACTTGGAGCTGGGGGTGGGGTTCTGAAGTGTGGGTGGTGCCAAAACCTATAGGGTCGCTACGGGGATTACTATGAGAGAGGCAAAACCTGGGGTGGACTATCGCCCCATTGCACCCCACCCATTCCTACGCCTGTGATCTTATGGAGTGAACTGCTGCTTAGTCATTGTTTTGGCCACTGATGTCTAGAATTCAATAGATGGATCCCGTCGGCCATTCAAGTATAAGACGTCATAATCGATGGACCCTTCCCGTTTATCCATCCATCATAATCAACTACGTGACGTGCAGGATGACGTCATGTTCAATTATAGCATGAATGACTCGATTTAGTACGTCTTAAAGGCTTAATAGTCCGACACGTTGTACGAACTGTATGTCTTTACTATTTAATAGGCAGCAACGGCACCCAATCGAATTCGTTTCAAAATATTCAACAGGTTACCTGTATAATTACCTTTAAAATAGGATTCTGAGAATTCAGTGTTCAGAGTACATAAATCGATCCCAACACGCGCAAAAACGTGGACGGAGCTTACCTAGAAATGATGGGAGATTATCCACAAATGGGCGGAGCTTAGCTAGAACTGGATCCCTTCATTACTTGTATAACCTTTGGCATCAAGAAAAGTGGATGCTTACAGAATGCCCTGCACTTGTAATCGTGTGGGTTTTGACTTGGTTTCTCCGAAACAATATCCTAAATCTATATAAGATTTAGCAGAAAAAGTGCATCAATATTATCAATTCGCTGGTGTCTGTCAAGTAATGGAAAATTCCAGTTTCTTAGTCGATCATATGACGTCATAATCAACTTCCTGACGCGTAGCATGGCGTCATAATCAAATACTTCATGAACGACGTAGCTGAGTTCGCCACGAACGCTTAATTGATGACGGACTAAGAGTCATTGCACGAATTGTATGTTTTACTACTCAATAACTATGCTGTTGAATATTTTGAAATTAATTTGATTGGGCGCTGTTGCTGCCATAGGCAGCAACAGCACCGAGTCAAACTAGTTTCAAACTATTTCCGAAAAAGTTGGTCCCAATTCCAGGATGATTCATAATAAGGAAAAATTAGTTACCTCTCCGGGATGTAGAAATTGTTTGACTGTAGCTTTCGTGACCATCTCGGTCACTTCTTTAGAGACGAGGGCTACCGTATACCAGCAGTCTACCAGTCCATGCTGTCACGTGACTCCACAGGAACTGACCAGAGTGACGTTGCCAGCGACCGTCAGTTAGTGCTGCTGAAGTGACCGAGATGGTTACGAAAGCTACACTCAAACAATTTCTACATCCCAGAGAGGTAACTAATTTTTCCTTATTATAGTTTCAAACTATTCAGCTGTATACATGTATAGTTTTCTAGAAATTGAGATTCAGAGTGCAGGGATCGATCCTAAGTTCCCAACTCGGTCAAAGTATTGGAGGAGCTTAGCTAGCGATGGGCGTGGTAAAACTGAACTTCCATTACCTTATGTTGGTTGTCTTGATGTGGATGTTGGAACTATTATTGGTGGGGTAACATGTGTTTGTGGACAATAAATGTATACTGAACTCCATTGGTCTTTGAAATCACGTGATAAAAACACATAGCAATAGACAAGGGGACGGGATGGTTGTGGTGGTTGTGATGGGAGAAGGGGGGGGGGCTAATTTTTTTTGTAGAAAAGAAGTAAAGAAGTTTAAAAGTGACACCGATAACGCAGGTTATGGGACGAGTACTGGGCCAACACTGGCCCGGTATTGGCCGAGTACCGGCCCAGTAACAATCATTATCAGAGACGTAATCTACACATATTCGTGTATAATGGATGGAGTTTTGGTCCGGTAATTTATTGGTTACTTTCAATGACACGATTATCATCATCGTCGTTGACTCACGTATTATTTCACTGTGGTTCAGCGTCTGTCGCGTCCGCGTACATTGCCGTAGCGTAGACACTTGTGTAATGCACTGTGTAGTAATTTAGCGGGTAATTTATTGCGGAGTCACCTCTGGTTATCGAACGCGTAATGCGCCGGAAGCCGCTTAAGCAGTCACCCGTTTTACCAAGCGGCCAGCTTTCCAAATACGGCTTTCGCTCATTGATGTAGTGGATTGGAATTCCAGAATGATGGCCGCCTAGGGCTGCTGCTGGTTTTTGTAAGCTTTGTATAGGCCTAAAGCAGTTGAAGCCAGACTGGCAGGGCCGAACTTAGGCTTCAGGGAGCCCTGTTCAAACCCGTTTTTTGAAATTCATACCAGTGGTCCGCATAACTGCCGTTAAGATCACGAAAAAACTAGGGTCCTGTTTTAACAGTAATACCGCTGGGTGCATTAACATGTTTCAAACACAAAATACAACGATACTGTTGAATATTTTGAACATAATTGGATTAGAAGACATTGGCAGCAAGTGTCTTCCAATTCAAATGTGTTCAAAATATTCAGCAAAACAGTTTTACCTAATTTTCAAAATAGGTCTTTTGCAAACCTGTGCCCAGATTTATGGGTTGTTCCATAGGTGTGGAGTTTATGCGTGTAACCTGAAGTTATGCCGGGACCCTAAATATTAAAAGAAGAAATTTTTTGTGCCACTTTTTGTAGGACCTGGGAATTTGGGGGCCCTGTGGAAATGCACTTGTTATTAGGCGAGTTTAACGGACACACTGACCGATCTCGGATAGTTTTAAACACGATTGTGAACTAAAACCAAATTATTGATAACTAGAATTCCAGGATGCCCGGTTGTGGTGGTTGTGACGGGGGAAGGGGGTGGGGGGAGAGAGCATTCTTCCAAACCCACCTTCACCCCACCATAAACTCCTTTATGGTGTGTGGTTGGTGGGGGTGGGGGCGGCTAATTTTCTTTGTAGAGAAGAAGTAAAGATTATCCATAATCAGTAGGCTTATGGATGAATCCAATTTTAGCGATGCCCCGCCAAATTCCTAGTTAAGTTCCACCCACGCTTTGTCCGTGTTGGGATCCATCGAATCCTGAACTATCTGATATCTTAATTTGCAAAGAACTATACAGGCAAGCTGTTGAATATTTTGAAACTTACTTGACTGGGCACAGATTGCCTATCAGTTAAATTAGTTTCAAAATATTAAACACAATGTGTGGCGGCAACAACAGGTTCCAGTCAAATTATGTTCAACAGATTTAACGTCTTTTCTAGTAATTTAGATTCTGGGAATTCAGGTTTCAAAGTTTCGAATTGATTCTAAAGTGGGCGGAGCTTAGCTAAAATGGGCGAGACATAGCTGGAAATAGATACATATATGTTGACTTCGGTGCGGAGTATCAAAAGACCACTACGTCTAATAAATGATTAATTTTTGTTCGTAGAGGGCTCAAATTTCTGTTGATTAATTCTACTCGTATTATTATCCACGAAATCTGACATGATTGCCGCAGCCGCGACCGAGATTTTGATGGATGAGTTTAAAAATGAAGGGTAATCGAGAGAAAGTCTTTCTTGTCCGCAACTCGTCCGTTAATTTCATCACCTAATTTCGTTAGCACTTGCTTCAATCAAATCAACAGAGCGAACAAATTTACTGGAATTGTCACCGTTACAGAGAGATAATGAATTGTAGAACTGAGAAAAACTTACGAAGCAGAAACATTCTTGGCATTGGCAGTAAGCACGACAACAGAACTAGGAAAGATCAGCATCAGTAACAATAGAGGGGTCTGTATCAAGTTATGCCACGCCCATTTCTAGCTAAGCTCCGACCACCTTTCTACTCGTGTTGGAGATCGATTTGAGACTTTGAAATGTGATTTGACAGAATCTAATTTTCAAGGGAAGCAATGCAGGTATAATACAGGTAAGCTGATGGGTATTTCGAAACTAATTTGATCGGGTGTTGTTGCTGCCTATTGCAGCAAAATCGCTCCCCTTAAATTAGTTCCAAATTATTCAACAGAATGATGATTAAATTGAAAACTTATCAAATACATACAATTCGTACACGTTATTGACGGATTTTTCGATTTTCGCGAAGGAGCTATACGCCATTTTGACTGCGAGGTCAGCTAAAACACCACCTCAGACCTCTCCAAGGATATTCCGAAACAGATCATGCGTCGCTTCAAGTTTACGTAAGACCGCATTATCTGACAGTCAACGAGACTGTACCAGTGCACGCAATAGCCATCAATAAGGAGATTAACCGTTTAATGACTAAATTTGTTAAAGATTCAAAAAATATGTACTCATTAAATGTCCACTTTGAAGACGAAGACAAGCATATTTTAGAAAATTGACCACTGGAATGACTGGCTCGGTTACCAAGACAGTCATTCCAATGATAAAATTAAAAAAATAGCATTCTCTTGGCCTGCAAATTGACATTTCTCAAGACCACTGGAGATGATGTTTTTGGTCGGCTTCGTTATGCAAGCGTTAAGGCATCGCGCCATCAATATCTGGTCCCGGTACGTTATGTAATTGTTAGAGGAATATAGGGGACAGTTTGATCGAGTGCTTCACGGAAACACGTATATGGGTTTACGTAATCAAGTGGAAACTGGGGAGATTATTTCACTTATCGGTCATAGAACGTCCGCAAAGGAAAATTATGTTATTTCGAAGCAGTTTTTTAGTGTTGGCTTTGAGCCATTATAACTCGTTGTAACAGAGACCTACCTACATGGCTCTACTGAAACATAGACGTTGCATAGCTATATAGCGATCTGGTGTAAGTTTAAGGGGGAATTATACATTTTGAATCGTGCTATGTATTTAATACGTGAACTTATACAAGCTGAATGACTTGTATAAAAGGAGGGCACAGTTAACTCATTGATAGGAAGAGATACTAACAAATATATTTGTTTTCAACGCCTTTCTAATGAAATTGAAGAAGTAACCTTCAAACACTCAGACACCTCTAGAGTTACACAAGCACACACGCAGGTACGTACACGTGCACGCGCTCCCCGCTACCGCACGCCCCACACGCCTGGCCGGCCATACCGCATGGCAACATGTTACATGAGTGTATGACAAAATGTTTCATGTTGTATGTGTTGCTCAACAAGTTTCAAGAAATAGGACCTGTTCTATTTTTATGCTACATGTTGCATTGTGTCTGGTTTAATACCTGGGTGTGGACCAATAGGATTACAGCGATTTTGTAAGTCAAAAGGTATGCTAGCTCGATACCGATGAAGGCAATATATGAAGTCAGATTTTATTTAGAGAATTTAAAAGATGGAGTTCGAGTGGACAATGCAAGCAAGCACCATATGAACTACTGTTTCTTCCTATTCAGCAGTATCTCTCTTGTCCAGCCACTCCTATTGCGAGGTGGGTTGTCTTTGCAATCACTACCCAGATAACGCAACTTACTGGACCGATACTGGCCCGATACCGTGCCAATACTTTGGTTTAAACAGAATTAATTTTTTTTGTCTTAGAGGGAGCGCGATAAGACAGGTCTTATAACCGCGTCTCCCATACAAAAAAAGGTAAATGTCTTATGGTGTAACAAGAATGAATACATACATGTTACTATACTATATCTAATTACTTGGTGACATAAAATTATACAATTATACTTATGATACATCTTCTTCTTCTTTTCGTTCGCTGATCATACCGCCAGTCCTGTAAGTGACTATCGACACGATCATAAGCGTTAAGTGCGTGGATCCATGGTTTATTAGAGTGCGCCGTGCGGCCTGGAACCTCCGTCTTCAGCACTCGAGGTTTCTGTCAGGGTTACCCCACCCTTACCTCCTTTAGTCGCCTCTTACGACACGCAGAGGATACGGAAGGTGTATTCTAAGCCCCACCTACAGGGCAACTTATGATACATAATATAGAGTCTAATAAGAGTGAATATTCACAGTTGAATGCCAGATAACAAAACTATGATGATTTCGCCCCGCACAAACCATCATAATTTTCAGTTACTTAACTGAACTAGGGACTAGTGTCTCTAGTTCAATTTCAGAACACAAAAAATCATATCAGTCTATATGTAATAAAACCATCACAAACTAAATCCTATCTCGACTCACTTCGTCAAGGTCCACAATTTAAGCCTCCAAGAGTATACAATTCTATCGATTCCATCTCCAAGCACTCCACCGCGAGTATGCACCCATAAATCTTGTGAGACGGGATGAAAGAACTACTTTATAATCTTAAATCAGTCGCTATGGCTAGTAGAGGTACCTGTGAATTTGTGTTGGTCGATAGCTAGTGTTATTTCAAACTGGGTGAATCCACTAACGTATTGACGTCATAATCAACTACGTCGCCTATAGGTTGGCGTGGCAGTCTTAATTGACGGAAATACTCCGTCATAAATCCTAGGAAGAGCCCGTCAAGCTGTACGTATTGTATGCTTTCGCTATTTAACAGCTGTTCTGTTGAGTATTTTGGAATTAGTTTGACTGGTCGCTGTCGCTGCCATAGTCATCTATAGTGCCATAAAATTGGGATTCTGGGAATCCATTATTTAGAGCATACGGATCGACCCCAACACTCGCAAAGCATGGGCGGAAACTCTCCATAATTGGGCAGAGCGTATAGCCAAAGGTGGATTCATCAATTGCATGGCACAGCAGCCACCCCGAGGTGCTTATGCACCTGTTGTGATAGAATGTGATCACCGTTGACAAAAGATTGTAACTAGTCAAGGGGTCCTCAGGAAGTGTCCTTACTAGTAACCAGTTAGTGATCTAGGTTGGTCATGAAGACCTCGGTCCTCTCACGGTAGACGTCCGCCAGCAGCCCAGAGGAGAACATTTATAAAGAACATTTACCACTAGAGTGGCCAACTCGCTTAGCAAGACAGTCAGTCTAGTGGCAAAATCTTGTTCCCTCCACGTCCGCAAGTGGACGGTTCTCAAACCATCTGCAGGAGCCGTTTTCAATCTCCATGACCCTTAATCATTAAGCACACTAGCTAGCTAAATATAGAAGCGAACCAGATTGAGAGGGTAATGCATGGAGAAATATCGAAGAGCAGTCCATGGAGTGCCAGTGTACTAATGGTGCTTAGCAATCAGACTATTTTAGATTAGAGCTGAAGGATCATTTAAAGCGACTAGTTGAGTCGATGTACTGGCAGAGAAGTTCTGATACCTTAATGTTAGTCTCTTCACTCGCATTGGTGTTACTGAATAAAAAGTGTTGAAGGGTTAGAGGTGTGGGAAAGGTATGGTTTAAGATAACATTATTTGAGAAAGCGTCTCTATGATCTGCGTAAAGGGGCAGTGAAGCAAGTAGTGTTGAATGGATTCGTCAGCGTGCCCACAGTTGCACCGACGGGAGAGTTGTCGACTAAATGACTGTTTAAGTTGCTACACCCGTTTCGGAGTCTGGCTAAAGCTTGCTTTTAAGTTCTGATAATGTGGTAGCCATCCTAACGGATTGTGGGAAAGCATTCCAGGAACGGATTGTTTCCGTAAAGAATGATCTATTATGGATCTCGGTTCGGCATCTGTATGGTGTGATGAGGTTTGGATGACGGATATTGTATGGATTCCGTGTTTGGGATAGTGGAGGAAGGTACTCATTCAATGGTTCGGGAGTCATTACATTTATAATCTTATGGAGCATAATTAGTCGGTGTGTTTTGCGTCTATGCGCCAGCGTTTCAAATCCGGTTTCGGTATACAAATCATTAGTACTAGCACTTAGTGTAAGTCCGCTTATTGTTCTGAGTGCGTCCTTTTGAATGCTTTCCAGTCTATCCACAAGATATTGCGGTAGATTATCCCAAACGACGTCTGCATATTCTAGAGATGGCCTAACGCAGCTTGTATACATGATTTTGAGGCATTCCAGGTCAAGTATATATTTTAGGCATTTAAGTATGGACAATTTGCGTTGGGCATTGGATATGCTGGATTTCGCATGGGATAGTCATTGGGCTCTACAACTAAAAGTTGAGCGCTAGAATCATCAAGAGTGGCACTGCTACACAAATATCTATTAAGAGGATCAGCATTTTCGAGGAAGTCATAAGCAAAAGAATCATCCGCTCGTTTTAAAGGCAGAATCACCTCGAGATTTGAGTTTGTATCAGATAGTAGTGACTTGCTAAGTTTCCACCATAATTTGGATCCTGTACCTTCATTTTTTATTTTCCTAGCTACATTTTCTTTGTATTCCTTTCTAGCATTTTTGACAAGTAGGTTTACTAAATTCCTTTGTTGCTTAAATTCAGCTATCTCCTTGTCTGTTTTGGTTTTCCTGGATTTCTTAAATAATTTGTATCTTAACCTCAACTCGTGTCTTATTCTGTAAGTCATCCAGGGTTTATCATTTGGTTTGATGGTAACTACTTTGTTTGGGATGCTAGATTCGGCTGCAGTAACGATGTTTGTGGTGATCGTCTGACACTAGCTGTCGGTGTCATAGTCTTCAGAAAGATGATTCCACGAGGCATTTTCGAGGCCATTTCTTAATTTGTCACAGTCAGCATCGGCATAGTCCCATATGCGCCGCGTGTAAGGTTTAGGTTTGAATATGCTTGATGTAAGGGCCAAACACACCAGGGTGTGGTCACTACAGAAGGGTGCTAAGACTGTACTCTTGTTAACTATTTTGATGTTGTTTATAATAATGGGGGTCGAGTAACGTATTTGAGTCTGGCCTTGTTGGTTCTGTTATCAATTGGTGAAAACCCAGGGTGCTTATTATATCCCGAAGATGATGTTTTGCTGTGTTAAGAAGGTCATCGTTAAGATCCCCTAATACAAGAATGTTTTTATTGGGGTTAAGGGCGCGGACGCTGTCAATATAGTCACGTATATATTGCCATTTATCTGTATCTGTATTAGGAGGTCGATAGATTATACATATAAGTAATTCCGGATGATCGAAAATCTTTAACCGTATCATTTCAATATTTGTGCTTTCGTATTCAGTGTATCGTGAGGATGCAATTTTTTCGGATACATATACACAAACTCCTCCCCATGCATTTTCGCGATCTCTACGATAAGGTACACGAAAGCCCGGCAGCTGGATTGAGGTGTTGGACAGACCTGGTGTGAGTTGACTTTCGGTAACAGCAATGACATCAGAATGGGTTAAGTTGGCTTTAATAAGGTGTATTTTATCTTTGAGCCCACAGACATTTAGATGAACAATAGAGATATTGTTCTTGTGTATTGGGCCTGTGTTACGTTCTATATCCCCCGCCAGGATCAGGAGCAGATGGATTATTATTATTATTATTATTATTATTATTATTATTATTATTATGTTAAAAATAATTTCCGTGTTGATGAAGAACGAAACCAATGTCAGAAGTACCCAGCCGCTGGGGTAAATTACAGATATTCTCCTGTTTTGAGATGAATGATTGTTAAACGCCGCGCGGTAGCTGCTTACGTCGTTACCCATTTTGAATGACAGGAAAGTTGGATAAATGAGCGGCAATTGAGACGATTGTGTACTGGTTGTCACCCATGGACAGAGGTTGGATTAAACATGGATTTATGTTGAATTTCTTAAAGTTTATTTTCTCCCATGCCCATTTTAGATATTGGCAATACAGCATGTCTGAATTTAAATTAGCCAATTTCGGTATCGGCCCAGGATGGGCCCAGTAAGCCGCGTTATCAGGGAAGGTTTTCAGTTCGTCCCACACCCCGTTTCTTGTTTAGTTGACCACATGGCATTATCTTTATTTATTTTCCCTTAAATTGTATAATCATCTGTTTCATTTCATTTCCTAATATTTTTATTTCAGTTTTCTCTTATTTCCGTTTGTTAATCTTCTGTTTACAGACTGCCCTCCACCCCCTTCCCACCTCCATGAGAATCAAAGTAATCCCCCTCACACCCTCCTAACGCGACATACAATACCTACACCATATGCTGTGTAAATGACCTGGGTGAATAAAGAAAACTGAAACTGAAACACCCGCCAACAACACGCATTAGGCAACAACAGGCAACACATAGGCCTACACCCTCAGCATCATCTTACATTTGTTTATTGTATTTTCCCCGTCCTTCGGGAACCAATCATTGACATGGGTCCTTGCAACTTCGTCGCGGTTGTACCCTTTATAGCACATCACCAGCACACAACCGCACATACTAGGCTATTAGTGCCTCTGTATTTTCATCTTCTTGCTGCGGCGAAGCCATGTTGGGAAATGACAATGGAAATAACCGTATGATACCCACCTCCTTGCTGGCACATGCTTCATGAGTGTGTGTGGTCACGTTTCTAAGAACATGCTGCGCAACAGCTTTCTGCTAACAGGTTGCGCAACGGGTGCGCTACATATTATATATGTATGTATATGTATGTGGTGTATGTAGTCATACACCACGTGTATTTCCCGGCTAATACCACACGCACCCACGCACACTAATTCCAAAAATTCGTATTGACGCAATATTTTGTATCAAATTCTGGTTTATATTATGGCCAAAAGGTTAGGTAAATGTCTCATTTGCGCCCCTGCATTTAGAGAACAGAATCAGTGTATCACGTGATGCGAATCAAGTCACAACACCAACATATCGCGACATGAGTTGTTTCCTGATTAAAGCGATACATAATTGACATAGTCCCAGGGTAAAATCGACCCAAATATCTATATTGAATTCGACATAGGCAAATAGGCTATTTCCGGATGCAGAACCTGCCATGGCATGACTAAGCCGTGGGTTTGTGGACGATCTGTCGAATGAGGGAAACATGATAAGGGTCGAGGACAGCGCATACATAAGTTCATATGTGTCCAAAACAAAAACAGAAATATGTTAGTTAGTACAATTTTGAACACGTTGTAAGAAATGTTCTGTTGAATATTTCGAACTTAATTGGATTGGAAGACATTGGTGCCTTAGGCAGCGATGTCTCCAAATCCAATTATGTTAAGAATATTCAGCAGTACGTTTTATTTTGCTCAGGAAACATGTATGTTATTTGGGAGCTGTACTGTACTTATCCTGTAATTTGAGCATGATTTGGATGCGATTCAGAACACGAGTTGTCAACATGACCAAGCTGTCAAACTCGGATTACGCCAAACAGGATCTCGGATGAACAGGACAGATAGTCCGGTGTCGGGAAACTGATGTGGTTTGAATATTCATTGAGATTGCTCCCTCCCCTCCCTCTCTTCGTCTATCCCTCCCATCTCCCTCCTTCTCTCTCTCTCTCTCTCCACCCCTCCTTCCCCCTCTCCCTCCCTTCCTCTCCATCCCTCCCCCTCCCTCCCTCTCTCCCTCCCTCTCTCCCTCCCTCTCGCCCTACATCTCTCCCTCTCCATCCCCTCTTCCCCATACACACTCTCTCTCTCCATCCCCATCTCCTTTTCTCCCTCCTCTCTCTCTCTCTCTCTCACTCACTCTCTCTCTCTCCCCCCCCCTCTCTCTCTCCCTCTCTCCCTCTCCATCTCCATCCCCCTCCCCTTTCCCCCCTCTCTCTCCATGTTCTATGCTCATGGCATGTTGATATAAGACTATTGATAGAAACTGCCCTGCATCATCAAATACATAATTGTCAGCAATCACAAAATACTTAAAATAAACTATGCTCCGCCCACTTTTAGCTAATCTCCACTTAACCTTTACGTGTCTCAGGATCGATTTGAAATTGAAATCCGAATTCCCAGGATCTAATTTTCAAGGAAACTAATCAGGTAAGCTGTATTTTGAATCTAATTTGCCAGCAGGCTCTTGCTGCCTATAAAATAGAGATATAGGAACTTGAGTGATGGAGACATTACCCCGAATGCATGGGTTCACTAATATTGTGATGAAAGTGACTATTGGTTTGTTCACGTTTCTATAATCTAAGTGTCAAAATTATGCCTTAAGAATGGAGGCATCCGATCTGTTACCGGTCTTTACATATACCTCAGAATCAATTACGTCATATGTAGGCTGACGTCAAAATCAAAACGCGTAATGTATGACGTATCTTGCTCCGTCACGAACATGTAAAAGTCAGCCAAGCGTACGACAGTGCACCCAGTCAAATTAGTTTCAAAATATTCAACAGCATGTTTATTATATAGTAAAAACAAACAGTTTGTACATCAACGCTTAGTCCAACATCAATTAAGCGTTCGTGACGAACCTATCTACGTAATTTATGACGTAATTGATTATGACGCCCACCTACACGTCACGTAGTTGAGTTTGACGTCATCTGATTGACTAAGAAACTGGAATTCTCCATTACTTGAGCCCCTGACCCAATGATCTGGGTCAAATCAGAAGATTGAAGATTCGGAAAAGTGTTTCTCACTGATTCTAGAAATGTCTGCAGGTGGTTTATTTTGTATTACAAGACGCCACAATCAGATACTTGTATATAAATTTATACTAATAGTTCTTAATCAAAATAATCTAAGTCTAATAATCAAGGACTAAGATTAGCTATCTAGCTGCTTATACCTGATAAACTGATCCGATGACGTCTAAGCCAGACATCAGCGTATATACAAACACGTGGGCCGCTTGGATTATCTGTCCAGATAACGCAGCTAGATTTCGTGACGCCACCACGTCGACCAATCATAAAAATTAATACACGTCCTTACGACCAATAAAACCCGTTCTTATAAATATACTATGTTCATTCTGAAGTTGCATAGCGGGTAACCCTTGCGACGTAGAGCGAATCCCTTGATATTGTGCAACACTAAGCGCCGGATTAATCCGGTTCAATCCGGTGGTATTTTGTACCATTTTATGTGCTCCTGAAGATTTCCTTTAAAAAGTCGTTATGACAAGCCTCATCAAACCGAAATACTGGAGATATTTAAATTCCTATTCTTGTTTGACAAACGCGTTAAGGTTACACCCTCTGAGACTACATGTTTCATTTAGAATGGTATATATCCATTTTGGATCCCGGGAATCGACAGTCTCCATACATCATTCTGGTGAAATGATTTATTGGTATCCTATAGCTTTATCTCTGTCCCGTTACATCCCATGACAGATTCTGAGAAAGACCAGACTCCAGAATAGACCATGCGAGTCATCACGCCATGATGCGATTGACGATATGGAAAAACAGCTGATTAACGCTTTAGTGGCTAAATTTGGTCAAGAAAATCTAAACATTTGCTAATTTAATGTACATTTGCGGGACAAGAGAGTAGTATTTTTAAAAATTTGCCACTGAAATGACTGGCTCGGTTATCGAGCCATGCATTTCAGTGGTAAATTATCGAAAATAGTCTTCTCTTGGCCTGCAAATGGACATTCCTCATGACCACTACAGATGCCGGTTTTGGCCGGCTTCGTCGTGAAAGGGTTAACCCTTTCCACGATCATTGATGAATATACCATGGTTACCGATTATCACAACATCTTATAGCAATTCTTCAAGATATTGTATCTTAAGTGTCGTCAATACCATCTTCAAGGTATTCCAGCATCAATATCTTGCCGATCTGCAGAGAAATCCTGTAAAACATATAATATTCCTAACTCACAGATCGAGGTTAAATAACAGGTAGGCCTTTTAGTTGTACGTTGATTTCAATCGACTTTCATGTAGAAATGTGAAATCGAAATATCGTTAGGCCTACGGAGCCCAATTTACACTTATAAGCGAGTTGTAAAATTAGAATTGCTTTACAGATAGAAAGCCCCTTCGTGTGTGTTATTCTAATGGAGGAATCCAGTTGTAGCCAAGCCCCGCCCATCTCTAGTACAATTCGTACAACAAAGCTTAATCCGTCATTAATTATACGTTCGTAATGAACCTATCTACATTATTGACATCACTATCCTCTCTAGATAGATCTCTCTTCACTATACTCTCTCTCTCTCTCTCTCTCTCTCTCTCTCTCTCTCTCTCTCTCCCTCCCTCCCTCCCTCCCTCCCTCCCTCCCTCCCTCTCTCCCTCTCTCTCTCTCTCTCTCTCCCATAAAAATACTCATACTCAATATGATGTACATGTATTATAATATTTAATCTGTTTATACGTTTACTTTGTTATTTTGTGTACATGTTTATGTTTGGCGCCTATACATTTTTTCTGTAGGGAGAGGGCTTTTCTAAGTTTCGAACAACTTGTGCCCAATCCCATTGTAATATATGCAATAAAATATGTTTAAAAAAAAATCATTGGCTAAGACGTCATCGTACACGTCACTTAATTGATTATTACATCATATGATTGATGGAGCCCTTGCACCCGTTCTCAGGAGACCCCAGGACATTGTTAACACCAATTAAAACAGCGGAAGTTGAGAAGGCGCTTAAAGTCCTGAAAAATGGACGTGCATCTGGACCTGATGGCATGAGCAATGAACTATTCAAATACGCAAGTGACATCTCAAAACCGATCACGCACCTAATCAATTCAGCTTTTATGAACCACCTTCCCACCGATGCTGTAGGCCAAGTAGGGCTGTGCGGTTATCCGGATTTTGAACCGTCTCCGGATTTTTAAGCATGACGGTTCGAAAACCGGTGATATAATTTGACAACCGTACAACCGTGTATGTTTAAAACTCCGGTTTTATAATTATTTTTAAGGATATATCATAATATATAACATTGATTGTATAAATTTACTTTAATTTTATCTATTTGCGAAATAAAATCTGAAATAAAACCATACCTACGCAGTATCGTAACGGGAGAATGTTGTTAGATCGTATTGCTACATACGTTCAGAAATTATAATCTGCTAGCGTTTTATTAAATTCTATAATACACGCTTGAAAGCATATCATAAGCGATCTAGTGTTTCTGATATCTATGTCTATTATGATTTCTGAATGCGCATCCGGGGCTCTAAACCCGGGACGTGATCTAACCTACCACAGTAAGTTGGGATCGAATTTGTCTAATCACTCGGGCGATCAAGAGTAATTTCTCGTGAATGTTCAGGAGCTGGCTCGCCGTATGTTGGACGATATAATTAACACTCGGCGCAGGTCAATATACATTATTAGCGCCGGAAAACAACTTTTACAGGTTACAACTTATACAGTTTTAAACCAAGTCCTTCCAAATCGCGCTTATGATCATCTATATTAAAATACGTATGAATTCCTTTTTCGCAGAAACTGTATGCTAGTAAATTGTATAATACGGCCGAGTTTGATTACACGTATCCGATTAATTAGATCAACAAATTTGATTTACTCCACAATGTATCTCTCTACGCGTTATCCTAGAGGAGGGTATACGAATTGCTAATTGTCTAGGAATCTAATATATGACAGATTGTGCAAGAACTCGAAATGACATATCGCGATGAATTTAAAAGCGCAAAATCTAATGTTTTAAAGCAATTTAAGTAATGAATGTTTTAAAGCAATTTAAGTAATGATTTGACTATATCCTCTAAAATTGCATCGGATACTATATATACTTTATTGCTTTTTATGCCATTACGGCTAATCAGCTGCGGCTAACCCTAACCCTAACCCCGGATACTATGCATGTAGCTACAGATTTAAGTCTACCACTAAAAACGTTATATTTTCGTGGTATTGCGAAGTTTTTTTTCCACGAAGACTGAAAATATTTTCAGCCAATAAACTGGATATCCGGTTAAAACCGGATTTATGGCCAGCACCGTCACCGGTTGTGTTCTTACCAAAACCGCACAGCCCTAAGGCCAAGGCATCCGCATCGCACTACCCAAGCCCAAGAAGCCACCTGGCCCACCAGCCAATCTGCGGCCCATTGTGCTCCTCAACAGCATACGAAAAATCCTATCCAATGTGACTCTATATCAGCACCCGAGACAAAATCGATGAGTTCATAGGACCATGTCAAAGTGACTTCAAACGTGGACTCAGCTGCGCAGACAGTGTATGGGCTCAACGCATGCATGTGTCAGTAGTCATGTCCAAACAGTGGGACTTCCACAAAATTGGCATTGACATGTCACGAGCCTTCGACACAATTGAGCGTTCAAAGACCCTAAATATACTGCGCCAGGCCAGTTGCAACGAAGATGAGCTACGACTGGTGAGACTACTACTTGCAGACACCAAGCTGAGAGCACGAGTCAAGTCAGTGAAGTCTGTAGAGATTGAGGCACCAATCGGCTCCCCACAGGGAGATGGTATATCCCATGTACTTTTCACATGTTACCTTACTGCTGAATTAAGATCCATGCGGTCAGCTTCCACAAGACCAAACTCCCAGTGGCCATACCAGGTATGCTGCTAGAGATGAGGATGAGCGACGACTATAGTGAGACTACTGCTTGCAGACACCAGGCTGAGAGTACGAGTCAAGTGAGTGAAGTCTGTAGAGTTTGAGACTTCAATTGGCTCTCCACAGGGAGAAGGTCTATCTCAGGTGCTTTTCACCTGCTACCTTGCTGTCGCATTGAAATCTGTGCGGGACCAAACCCCCAGTGTCAATACTGGGTATGCCACTAGAGATGGAATATGCCGACGATGTAGACGAGGAAGAGAAACCCCTTGACGAACTTCTTCCAATAGCTGCAAGCAAACTAAAAATTGAGAATCTCTTTATGAATGAATCCAAAACAGAGTTCACCCACATATACCTATCTACAAAGCATGAAACTAAAGAAAATGACGACCCACTTCGTGTTCGCGAACCATGGAGGAAAGGTAAAATCCTTGGCTCACTGTTTTGCAGTACTGCTGACATTGCTTCATGGGGAACATAGCTTCCCAGTCCTTCTGGAAGCTATGGGTTCGTAGATCAAAGATGCCCTTGATAAAAAGGCTAGGGGTATACAATGCAACCTGCATATCATTGATGTTGTATAACTGTGAAAGCTGGGCAGCTCCAAAGGAAGCTCTGGATAAACTTGATGCCTGCCACCGCAGACACCTACGCGCCATCACTGGACACCGATGGGCAGACAGCAAAATTTCCGACGATGCACTATACAAGATGTGTACTACGTCGCCGCTGTCTATAAGAGTCGCCCAGCAAAGATGGTCCATGTTTGGCCATGTGCTAAGGATGCCATAGGAGACACCAGCACAGAGCGCCTTGGAATTTGCCCTACTCGGAGCCAGCACATACAAGGCCAGGAGAGGACGCCATTGCATCGAGATGGCCTCAAGAAAGCAGGACTCAGTATACTCAAGTCAAGAATGGACCTGAGGAAGCTAAGGAATTCGGCTGAGGACAAGACACAGTGGGCAAACACGAAGAAGGACTGATTGCAGCTCTAGGATGTTTCTACTACTGCAGCCTCAGAACACAGTAATCATACACACAGACATTGATGGATAAATTGGACAGGTCCATTAACATTGCTCTGCAGACAAGAATCTGTTCGTGAGTGTTATTCTAAGTATTTAGAAAGAAAATAGCAATCAGTCCTTGCTTGTCACCGCGATGAATGTTACTGAATATTGCTGAAGATTTTGAGTGAGAGCGCTTAATAATTTGACTTGCTGACAGCCAAAAACAGTTACCACCAACAGCAACAACACTTTATATTATTGATTCAAAATATGTTTCTTAAACAAATACGGCTTGATATGCTCCGTCACTACCATCGTGCTCCAGACTTCGTGGAATGAGTGGGCAACATATACGTCCGTCCATCCATTCATTTATCTTATTCATTTGTTTAATCTTTCAACAACTTTATGACAAACCAGTATTACTCGTATTACACAATATCTTGAAATACAAACCGTAGGCCTATATATAACAGCATGCACGTTCTAAATGGAAAGGGCAGTGAGCTGGACATTTAAAATATTACGGCGAGTTACGACTACTATTGATTGGTTCCTATAGAAATACCGCTATATTAGGTCGGTTCAAAGTTTGATACAACAATGAAGATATCTAGTTTTAGCTATGCCTCGCCCATTTCCAGCTAAGCTGCATCCATACTTCGCCCGGGATTGATCGATCTAAACACTCTCTGAATCTTAATTTCCAGAAAACTATACAGGTAAGCTGGTGAATATTTTGAAACCAATTTAACTGGGTGCTGTACCTATGGCAGCAACAGCGCCACGTCAAGTTAGTTTCAAAATATTGAACATAATGATTATTAGATAGTAAAACATACAATTCGTACAACCTGACTGACTATTAAGTATTTAAGACGGACTAAATCAAGTCATATGATTGTACCGCCAACCTACACGTCATGTAGTTGTTTATGATGTCATTTGATTGACCGAGAAACGGGATTCCTCTATTCCATGGCGCTATAATGATGATACCATGACGACGTAAATAATATCTATATCTGAGATACCGTCGCAAGACATTAGCACATTTAGATCAGGCTTGTCAAGTCGACAGTCGTCTGTAAACAATATTTGGAAACCGACAGATAGCTGGTCTGTCAATCCCATATTATATTCACAATCTGACCCGATTGCCAGGCAAACAAAATGTAATCAGGTCTGGCAGAGATTTGGATGGATGAGTTTTGAAGATGAAGGGTTATTGAGAGAGACTCTTTCTTGTCAGCAGCTCGTCCATTAATTTCATCACCTAATTTCGTTAGCACCTTCTTCATGCAAATCAGCAGAACGAATAGATTTACTGAACTGACACCGGGAGTGTGGATACAGTATTATTGAATAGAGACGTGGTAAATAAGAAACCTAAGAAGATTTCAATCTATGTCTCACTGTCCCTCCCCTCATCTCCCTCAATTCCTCACTATCTGTCAGAACCTCACGACCCTCCCTTCCTCTCTCCATTTCTATCCTTCCCCACTCTCTCTCCCCCTGTCCCAATTCCTCATTCCCTCCCCTCTATCGCTCGCTCTCTCCCTCCCTCAACACGCCACCTCTGCCTCCGCCCCCCCCTCCCTCTCTCTCTCTCTCTCTCTCTCTCTCTCTCTCTCTCTCTGCGCCGAACTTATCATTTGTTATGACGTCATCCCAAACGTCACGCAGTTGATTATGCCGTCGGATAATAATTGACGGATAAACTGGAAAGGTCTATTCAGACACACGCTTTCCAATGTATTCATCTTATAGAAATATATGTGTCAGTTTTGTATGAGAGCATGAAGCATTGGCGGTCACCTAACCATTGCTTGTGAATCTTGTGATGTTCTAGTGTTCAATCCAGTAATGTTTGACATTCATTTTGAAAATTTGTGATGCTGAAAGTCGTTTCTAGCTATAATTGCAGCAGCTTTATAGGAACGAACACGGAATTTCATGTAAAACAGAACCAGTAAATTGAAGCGAATTATTAACCGCTCCCTCTTGTCGTTATAATGATAACATCGCCTCTGCAGTAGTCCTGAGGTCTGTCTATTTACAGGTCGAGAGAAGACAATTTTTGAAAATTTATCGTTGGAATGACTGGCTCTGTGACCGAGCCAGTCATTTCAGTGGTACATTTTCAAAAATAGTCTTCCATTGGCCTGCAAGTTGACACTGACTAAGCAAAAATTTAGATTTCCTAGACCCTATAATCTCCAAGCCGGTCAAAACACCAGCTCTTCAAAAAATATTTTCTTAAATTCCAGTGGTAAATTTACAAAAAAAAACCCAGTTCTCTTGGTCAGCAAATTGTCATTCACTGAGCAAATATTTTAATTTTCTATTTAAAAAATCTTGACAAATAAAAGGGCTAATTGCTAAAAGTAGTATTTTGAGCGCTTTGAGGCGCTGTTGGTACAAGTGGGATTAAGCTAAGATGGTTAAACCCAGTTCCTGGAATTCTGGCATCGTTGTTTCATCCAATAGGGTGAGGCAAAGCGAAGCTGATAAGTCATTAATAGATTTACTGACAGGAAGAACCCCCAATAACCATGATGAATAAGCCACATTCCTCGTCATCGTAAATAAAACCATTGTCCTATAGTAACTGTATCGTAGAAGTAGAGAATCCATAGTACATGAATGCAGACGACGATAATACTTGGAACAGATGTGGTCTCCCTGTGTTTTTGTCATGGCGATTAAGCGGTGGTCCCCATCACAGTTTGGTGTGTTTTCTGTTAATAGGCTATGTTGCTTTAACAACTGCAGAAAATCGAAGGCTACTGTTATATGCAGACATTTCAAAGATGCCTGATGGTGGAGAGCGTTGGACGTAGTGAAGTCTGGCATTCTGTTAACATTTAACCGTCGCATTGTTTTGTTGCTTTCTCATGGAAAATGTCAATTTGCAGACCAAGAGAAGATAATTTTTGAAAATCTACGACAGGAATGACTGGCTCGGATATCGAGCCAGTCTTTCAGGTAGCAAGTCTTCAAAAATAATTCTCACAGGTCCACACTGCAGACGGCGTTTCCACCACACAGCGCTTCAACACACCCACGTTTCATGCCATACTACAGACCCACACCACAGCATACACACCTGTCACACACCATATAAGATGGAGGAATCCGGCTTTAGCTATGTCCGGTCAATCTCTAGCTAAGATCCACCCACGCTTCGCCCGTGTTGGGATCTATCCATTTCCAAAAAAACTATACAGGTAAGCAGATGAATATCTTGAAACAGCGCCAAGTCAAATTAGTTTCAAAATATTCAACAGCATGTTTATTAAATAGTAAAGAGAAACAATTCGTACAAAAACGTTTAGTCCGTCATCAACCAAGCGTTCGTGACGAACCTAGCTACGCAATTCACGACGTAATTGATTATGACGCCATCCTACACGCCGCGTATCAGATTATGACGTCAAATGATGGATAAACTTGATTCTACCATTGCAGTTGCTTTCAGCTTCCGCGTTGTCGAAATATAGTATACACTAGTCCGAGTTCTCTGACTCCGCCCTATGCCGTTTCTGATATGACGGGTAGTCCGAGTTCACTGACTCCGCCCTATGCCGTTTCTGATATGACGGGTAGTCCGAGGTCTCTGACTCCGCCCTATGCCGTTTCTGAAATGACGGCCGAGAATCTCGCCCGTCATAAACAGAAACGGCATAGGGCGGAGTCAGAGAAATCGAATTAAGTATACACATCGTTTCTATTATTGCTAGTGCTGAAAGTCCATTAGAGACAGAGTAACGCCCTCGACGAGATACCTCATACCAAATCGCATCACACACCAACATCCACACATGGCATGCAAGAAATATTCTACCTCAACCCTATATTTCCGTGCCAAACTCAACCTGTCAATTACATTAGATTTAATGTACGCCAAACCCCAGCATTGCTCGCAGTAACCTTTGACGCATCGACTAAATCATCTGAGAATTATTAAAGGACAACTAATCTGAACTCTTGATAGCTATTCAGGTGATCTAATATGCCAGTCATAAACTATGCAGCTAATGTGAAGCGTTTCATCATGCCGCTAAAGAAAGATATTCAGGCTTTAGTAGCGAAATGTTGCTACATTTCTACAGCCTATGATGGCTTTCAAGATTTACTTTTCAACCAATCAGAAAAATCCTAGCGTGCCTGCTTCGGGAAATAGCTCAGTCATGGAGGCGCCAGCTATAGTTTGGCAGTGTGGTATAAAGGCAATCATACAGGTAAGCGGTTGAATATTTTGAAACTAATTTGTTGCTGACATAGGCAGCAACAATTTACAGTCAAATTAGTTTCAAAATATTCAACGAGATGAATATTACATAATAAAGAATGTAATGCATTGGCACTTACATGGCATCACACACTATAGCTTGAGGAGACAAAATGGCGGCGATCACTGGTCAACATTTGCGCGATATTACAAAGCAGATAATTGTGATACAGAAACAGGAATGTGACAGGATATGAATGATCTGGAATCAATAAACCATAATCTATCGGTGCAGTATAACATTTGAGATGAGATTAGCAACGCTTTAAGCTTTTCAAGAATACACCCGAACTATCAATTGATTATTCGGTTCTACTGACCCTATTTGTTGCTGATATCATAAAACAATGTGTGGCTTTGAGGCAAACAAGCACAATCAATGTTTTATTGCGCAGGACTGGCTAGCTACGTTCATTTTCCCTGGCTTACTGATCATATTTTTATTCTGATCTGACAGACACGCGTGCTTTGATCCCTCCGATAGCGTTCATTGCGTTCACACTCAATCAACAGGTTAAATATCCCAAATAAATTTCTGTTTTATTAATGAGACCACTGAACTGAATAACCATAGAGGTCTAGCACATTGGTATTACACTTAATTATACCATTATTTTTATTCCTCATATGAACAAGGCTCTGTTCCCAGTTCATTATGACTGCACTCCTACATGTTAAATTTGTTTGTTAGAAGGCAGGAAATGCGGAGACCAGATATGGCGAGATGTTTGATTGTGACGTCACTAAGCATCCTTGCAAAACGTGAAATTCACATGACCTTTATGTATTTAACACTATGTAGCAACGAAAAAAATGCAATTGAGGAATCCGGTTTTAGCTATGCCCCGTCCATCTCTAGCTAAGCTCCACCCACACTTCGACCGTGTAGGGGTCGATCGATCGCTGAACGCCCTGACTATCAGTTTCCATAACACTATACAACTAAGCTGTTGAATATTTTGAAACTTATTTTCCAAAATGGCAGCAACATCACCCAGTCAAATTAGTTTCAAATTATTCAACAGCATGTTTATTAAATAGTAAAAGACATACAATTCGTACAACAACGCTTAGTCCGTCATCAATTAAGCGTTCGTATCGAACTTGATTCGTGACGTCATTGATTACAACATCTGCCTATACGTGACGTAGTTCATTATGACGTCATATGATAGATGGATACACTATAATCCTCCATTATGGCATATATCATAGATAGGAACCTAACCCGCCACTGTTTACTTCAAGATACAAATCTGAACATCTGGAGAATGATTATCAAAAAGCCAGGTAGATGCCATTCAAGGACAAACAATGTACTGAACAGACATAAATGTTTGTTATTTCGTTCTAGGTTGTGCTGGCGCTTGTGTCTGTACATAATCACCTATATATATATACCTGGCTTTTTGATAATCATTCTCCAGATGTTCAGATAGCTACTTGCTTGTGATATTTATGTCTTCGACTCATTTTCTGATAATTGGAAGAATGTAAATGGACCAATTACACTAGTACTGTTGGTACAAACTATTATAACGTGTCCCCCCACCCCACGCCCCATTGTCTGACGAAGCGTCATTTTTCTCACCCGCGGAGGGCGCCGTTTTTACTTCCACTCATATCTATGAAATCTGACCTGATTGTCGCGGCTAAACGAAACGCAGTAGGTTCTGGAAGAGATTTTGATAGATGAACATTACTCATTGACGATGGATAGAAATCGAGAGTAATTGAGCGAGAAAGACGCTTGTCTGTACCACGTCTGGTAATCTCATCACCTAATTTCGTTAGCCGTTAGCTCAAGCAAATCAAGAACAATATCAGATTCACTGGAAACAGACATCGACATAGTTGATAAAGAGGCATAGAATAGAGAAGCGAAACAGAGGCACAGTCGCTGAACCGACGCCATTAATGGTTGTCATAGTTTAATTTTTAGGTGAAAATGTATCTATTTTGATTTAAATCCTGACAACATTCACCATATCAGCTTGAATTTAAAATGGTTGATTCCAGTTTATCCATCAATCATATGACGTCATAATCAACTACGTGACGTGTCGGATAACGTCATAATTAGTTACGTAATGAATGACGCTGCTAAGTTCGCCACCAATGCTTAATTAACGGACTAAGCGTTGTTGTACAAATTGTATGTCTTTGCTATTTAATAAACCTGTCGTTTAATATTTTGAAACTAATTTGACTGGGCGCTGTTGTTGTTAACGGTACCTAGTCAAACTAGTTTCAAAATATATTCAACATCTTACCCGCATAGTTTTCTGGAAATCGAGATTCAGAGAGTGCAGTGATCGTTTGAGCCAAACGCGAGGTCGGAGCTGAGCTAGAGATGGCGGGGCATAGCTAAAACAGGATTCCGCCATTGATCTCAACATTCTACGACGGCACATTCGAAGACGACAATCTAATGACACAGGATTTCATTCAGAATTTTGCCACACGTTTCCCACTTTATTCTTATAACGGTATGTGTGCCGGTTTTATACGAGAGCATGCGGCATTGAAGATCAACTAACCATCACTTGTGAATATTGTAATTTTCCGGTATTCAATCTAATAACATTTGTTGTTCATTTTGAAAATAGCGATGCTGAACGATGTTACTAGAAATAATGGAGGAATCCAATTTTAGCCATGCCCCGCCCATCTCTAACTAAGCTCCCCACACTTCGCCCGTGTTGGGATCTATCGATCCATGTACACACATCCCACACACTGACTAATTAATTTCCAGAAAACTATACTGGTAAACTGTTGGAGATCAGGTAAACTGTTGATGATTTTGAAACTAATTTGACCTGGTCCAGTTAAATTAATTTCCAAATGTTCAACATCATATTTATTAAATAGTAAAGACAGACATACAATTCGTACAACAACGGTTTAGCCCGTCATCAAATATGCGTTCGTAACGAACTTAATTACATCATTGATTATGACGTCACACTACACGTCAGGTTGTTGATTATTAAGTCATATGATGTAACCACAATTATTGGTAAAATCGATCGTGATCGCTCAAAGCAACAATCGCACACGCCTACTACGTATAATGCCTTATGAATGGAAATATCCGATCTATCACTCAAGTACATGACGTCATAATCAATTACATCACAGATAGGTTGACTTCACAATCAAAATGCATAATGAATCATAGCTCCTTCATGAGCACAGAAAGGTCGTTCAACTGTACGAATTATATGTCTTTGATGGATTTACGATTTAATAAATATTCTGCTGAACATCCAATCAAATTGGTCTTGAAATATTAAACAGCTTCCGTTTATAGTTATCTTGAAATTGGGAATCTGGTATTTCAGGATTCAAAGTGTATAAATTGATTAAAACATGCGTTAAAAGTGGGCGGAGCTTGCGAGAAATGGGCGGGGCATGGCTAGAAATGAATCGCTCAATGTACTTTTGAGGTTTTAGGTATGCCCCGTCCGTCTCTAGCTAAGCTCCACCAACACCTCGCTCGTGTTGGGAATGATCGATCTCTTAACACCCTGACTATCAATTTCCAAAAAAACTACTACAGGTAAGCTGTTCAATATTTTGAAATTAATTTGACGGAGCGCTAGTGCTGCTGCCTAAGGCAGCAACAGCGTCCAGCCAAATTATTTTCAAAATATTCAACATCATGGTTATTAAATAGCAAAGAATTACAAAGACATACAATTTATACGCGGTGTCGGACTCTTTGAGATTTGATGACGGTCTATATGGAACCCTTTGTGACGTAATGATTGTGACGTCATCATACACGCGCTGAGCTAATTGTGAGGTCATACGAGGTCAGATGATGGATGGATACTCTAGAAAGGTGAATTGCTGTGCCAATCTCGGTTCATTAGGAACATTCATCAACCATAAAGAACGACATTATGCCATCCACATACAAATCCATCAGCAAATGAGGAATTCACCAGAGTATCTATTAGCTGACGTCATAATCGGCTAAGCGGCGTGTAGGACGACGTCATGCTCATTACGTCATATGTGATTTAACTTAGCCAGTCTCTACTTCTTAATAGAAGGATCCGTTATACGAATTGCTTGTCTCTACTATTTAATAAACATGCTGTTGAATATTTTGAAACTAATTTGACTGGACGCTGTTGCTGCCATAGGCAGAATGTGTTCTGCTATTGTTAGAGATGAACGTTCGCAGACACCACAGTAACTCCATCAATAAGCGAATTCAGTGTCAGGGAGTCCATCACACGCACGCACGCACGCACGCACGCACGCACGCACGCACGCACGCACGCACGCACGCACGCACGCACGCACGCACGCACGCACGCACGCACGCACGCACGCACGCACACACACATCTCTCACCCAGCAAGCATTACGGCTGAAGCCTACATGTTCTTGTTAGATTTACACTGTTAATCACATCTGATTTAATGTGTATCGGCTCCTAAATTACGCGCAGAAACTAAATTGGTATCCTCTTTATGCATAAATCAATTGGGAACAAGTTTGTCAAGTGTAGTCCATGGCATTGCTCCGTCTCACAAACCCACCCTCTCAACACATATTTTGCTTCATTTCTTTACAATACCCGCCATTGCCAATGTGAACCCCGGATACTGTTTCACCAACACACGCAATAGAAATATTGTATTGTCTGATGTACGCTCGATTCAGTTTATTAGCCCTGGCTTACTCATTATATTCTCCCATGATGTGACAGACATACACGCTTCCCTCCAAGAGCTTCCATTTCTCTACATCAGGCAACTGGGTAAATAGTCCGAATTATGTGTCTGTTGGTCGACATATAAAACTTAGTTTTATTAGCCAGACCAAGGAACTTAGCAGTCATATAAATCTACCATATTGTCCTTGTCTAATCATGAAGTTATTTAATTATAACCAGGATTCTGTTCGGAATAATACAGATCTAGAGCAATATTACATGATAATGTTGTTTCGCTGGCCGTCATGAAATCTCTCATAACATCTTGTAAAACCTTACAAACACCGCCTTTCTGAGCTTAATACAATGGAGCTGGGTAAATCTCAGTAAATGTTAACACCAACCTCCACTGTTTAACTCAAGAAATAAAAATGAGCATCTGAAGGGTCATTCCAAATGTTGTAGGGGTACAATTGGGAGTGTGGTGTGGGGTGGGGTGGGTGGTGTGTGGGGGTGGGGGGGGGGGGGGTGTTGTGCAAATGATGCTGGTTCTTTAAGATAACCGAACCCTTGAGCATTTAGGAGAGCAGATAATGGTGTATACTAAACGTGGTCTTTAATACAATTCTTCTCTGATGTCTATCATGATAGAATATATTGATAATATGTCTTAAGGAACACCATCTACTGACATAAAAATGGATGTCATCTCGTCTTAGGTTGTGCTGTAACTTGGGCTTGCACATAATCATCTATGCATATGCCAGAGCTAATTGATCTTTCCGCTTTTAGCTATGCCCCACCCATCTCTAGCTAAGCTCCACCCACACCTCGCTCCTGTTGGGATCGATCGATCTCTGAACACCCTGACTATCAATTAAAAAACAACTAGACAGGTAAGCTGTTGAATATTTTGAAACTAATTTGACTGGGTTCTTTTGTTGCCTAAGACAGCAACAACGCCCAGTCAAATTGGTTTCAAAATATTCAACAGTATGTTTATTAAATAGCAAAGAATTACAAAGACATACAATTCATACAGCCTATCGGACTATTTGAGATTTGATGACGGTCTATATGGAACCCTTTGTGACGTGATGATAGTGCCGTCATCATACACGCGCTGAGCTGATTATGACGCCATACGAGGTCAGATGATGGATGGATACTCTGGAAAGGTGAATTGCCAGCGCTATATAAGCTCCATCGTTATTTTAAAATAGTTAGAAGAATGCCACTGGATCATCATGGTAATATAAAAAGAGTACTTTGTCAGGTGAAGTATACACATTCTTGTCAATCGATGCCCCAAGTTCACTGATTAATCCTATTGAATCACTCTTCGCTGTATTTTCCTTTAAAATGTTGCAGTAAAATGTGTAGATTATCGAAGACTGCTGCTATGTTACTAGGGAATCTGACGTGACTGGCACAGCTAAGCGAAATGCAATCAGATCTGGCTGGCAGATTTTGATGGATGAGGTTTGGAGATGATTGGTAATCGAGGGAGTCTCTTTCTTGTTCACCACTCGTCCATTAATTCCATCAGATAATTTCATTAGCAATTGCTTCAAGCAAATCAACAAAATTTACCTGAAACTTTTTGTTTTCTAGAATAGAGACGTGGTACCGAAGAACGAGCGAACCAGAAGCAGTAGGCCCATAGCGTCAATCATGGTGTTCGTAATTTCATTTTGAGGTGAAAATGCATCTATTTGATTCAAATCCTGATATCATTCCCCACATACGTTTGTCACGAGCGGTGGCATCAATAAAGAAATGGCTCAAAGATGAAGTAGAATTGACATCAACATTCCTTTGTGTCACATTATAAGACGATCCATGACTGACACTGGATATGATTTAGAATTTTGACACATGATTTCCAATCTATTCTGATTACAGAAAATGTATGTCGGTTTTCTATGAAAGCATGTTAACCATTGTTTGGGAATATTGCCATTTTCTAGTATTCACTCCAAAAATGTGTGTTGTTCATTTTTAAAATGGCGATGATGAAAGATGTAAGCTATAACTGCAACAACTTTCACGAACGAACACGAGATATCACGTAACATAGGATCGTTGAATTGCAGGGATTGATTCAGCTAAACTAGTTAAATCTGTTTCCATGAATTCTGGCACCATTAATTCATTCAAGACACACCGAAGCTGTCAAGTCATTGCGCGAATTAGTGGCATGAAGAGTCCCCAATATCCAAGGTGAATAATCCATGCTTTTCGGCACAGTATGTAGAATGATTGTCCCACAGTATCTTAATGGTAGAATTAACAGTAAGTAATGAAGACAATTTTAGAAGAGGATGCTGCATGTCGGCATGTCTGTGTTTTCCTGTGTCAAGCTCCAAATATCCGCAACGATTTAGCAGTGCGCCTCATAACTGTTCGGTGAGGAATGTGTAGAATATCGAAGACTGCCGCTATGTGCAGCCATTTCAAAAATAAGAAATCAACTGAAGGATGGGATAAGCCAATTTAAAATCACGTGAATTTATAAATGTATAATCTAGCAGATGTCAAGAAGACACACTCATCCCCAGCCAGCATTATCTCTCCTGCTTTATATTTATCTGAAGAAGTTTTACATTTCTGAATTATGAGAAGCCAGTTCATAGATTGATATCGTAAATATGGATGCAGGCCTATATTGAAAATAGCAACACCAGCATTAGATGCTTCAGTGGCCTTACATCAGAACATAGTATTTATATGATTTCCTGCTATTGGTAGATATGAATCCTCGGTAGATGATATAGTATCACCGCCCTTGAGCTACCTCATACCACTTTGCACCATACACTCACACACATCGCCCACTAATTATTGCAGCCCAAACCTATATTTCATGCCGACTCAAGCGGCCTATGGACCTTTCCGGTTTTAGCTATGCCCCGCCAATCTCTAGCTAAGCTCCACCCACAACTCGCTAGTGCTGGGATCGATCGATCTCTGAACACACTGACTATCAATTTCTAAAAAAATACACATTTAAGCTGTTGAATATTTTGAAACCAATTTGACTGGGTGCTGTTGCTGCCTAAGGCAGCAAGAGCACCCAGTCAACTTAGTCTCAAAATATTCAACAGCATGTTTCTTAAATAGCAAAGAATTGCAAAGACATACAATTCATACAACGCGTTGGAGTATTTGAGATTTGGTGACGGTCTATATGGACCCCTTTGTGACGTAATGATTTTAATGTCATCATACACGCACTGAGATGATTATGACGTCCTACGAGGTCAGATGATGGGTGGATACTCTGGAAAGGTGAATTACATCAGATACATCGACCCCAGCATTGTTCGCAGTAACCGTTTATGCGTGGTCGGAATCATCTGAGAATCATAAGTTTTTCAAGAAAAAGTCCTAACTCTCCATGGATTATTTGACTCTACTGCCACTATTTGCTGTATCAAACATGACGATGGTGATATTAAACAAGAGCTCTGAGAGGCCTGTATCGCTCACCTGGAACATAAACATTTCAACTACAAAGGCCATCGATTATAAGTAGAACGCTAAGGTTTGATTGACAAAGCTCGCGAAATATCTGCAGTCATTGCAGTTATACTATCTGTCGTAGTTTGCTTAGGAGCTAGTACCTGCTCATATCTGTTCTGTTATTGTTAGTGATGGATGTTTGCCAGACGTGCAGGTAGCTCCATCAATAAGCGAATCCAGTGGCACTGAGCGCATCACACACCCACATCTCTCACCCATCAAGCATTTCAGCTGAAGCCTACATCTTCTTGGTAGATTTACACTGTTCATTACATCTGATTTAATGTGCATCGTCTCCCGAATTACTCGCAGCAACTAAATTGGTATCCTCTTTGTGCATAAATCAACTGTGAACAAGTTTGTCAAGTGTAGACCATGACGTTGCTCCGTCTCACAAACCCACCCTCTCCAGCTCTATATTGCTTCATTTCTTTACAATACACGACATTGCCAATGTGAAGCCTGGATACTGTTTCACCAACACACGCAAGAGAAATGTTTTATTGTCTGATGCACGCTCGATCCCGTTCATTAGCCCCGGCTTACTAGTCATATTTTCTCTTGATGTGACAGACATACTCCAATACCTTCCATTGCTCTACATCAGGCAGCTGGGTAAATAGTCCGAAATATATGTCTGTTGGTCGATATGTTTTATTAGTTAGACCAGCGAATCGAGCAGTCATATAAATCTACCATATTGTACTTATCTTATTCATGTATAATCATACACGAGACTATGTGTCCATTAATACAAAACTAGTGCACTATCACTTGATATGGCTGTTTTGCTGGACGTCATAAAATCTTAATGTGGCAAACAGATATGCTAAGATGTTCTATTATATCATCATTGAAAAACACGAACTTTCTCCACTTACAAACACACGTGTCATGC
>CM067359.1:56024822-56155978 GCA_034401795.1 Chaetoderma sp. LZ-2023a | reverse complement strand
TAAATTAGTAAACCGATGATTGACGTTCTGGGACCGCTGCTGGTTCGCCTCTTCTTCTGTAGTACATTTTAAAATTCTGTACCCACTGCACTGGTATCAGTCCCAGTATACGCGCTGTTGATTTGCTTGAAATTAACGGACGTGTGACAGACAAGAAATAGTCTATCTCTCTCACCCCTCCCTCCCTCCGCCCCCCACCCCCTTGGGAAGGAGGGAGGGAGCAAGGGAGGGGGCGAGGGAGGGAAGGAAGGAGAGATGGTGGGAAGGAGGGAGGGAGCGAGCGAATACGCAAGGGAGAGAGGGAGGGAGAGCGAGAGAGGGGGAGGGAGGGAGCGAGAGAGGGAGGAGGCGAGGGAGGGAGGGAGAGAGAGAGAGGGGGGGAGAGAAAGATAGATAGAGAGAGAGAGAGAGAGAGAGAGAGAGAGACTGCTTCCCATGTACTACCAGACCATATCACCCAGCCCCTACACATGTCTACAACACACAACGACATACTTATAGCTGTAGTACTGATACAACATCCAGTATCTATCGAACCTTTCGACGCCATGGTCATTGAGCCATCCGATCTTGTTACAAGGAAGTATGGGTCCAAATCTTTGGTCAAGCGTGAATAACTAAACATGAGAGGTAAACCCCTAAGTTCAGAAAAACGCAAAATGTTACGTTAAAAGCAATATTTTATCAAGGTCACAGTGACCCTGCCCTTTGACCATACAAGCATTGTGCCATACCCGCTCATTAATGTCTATAAGGCGATGAATTCATGCGCCCATGTTTGGGTGCAGAAGGATGAACCCAACCTGAGATATGAACCGCTGCGATGAGCTTAACGCAAAATGTTATTGCTAAATAAGCATTGTCTTTATCGCACTCATCTTGACATTTGACCTTTTGAGGCCAAGGTGATTGTGTCATGCCAACCCGTTGTTAGGAAGTACTACAATACAGATTTGTTTATCCAAGCAGTTATGGCATTACGCTATTTTGGCATTGACATACATGGAATCGAACCCACATCGGGCGAAAACGGCAAACATCATAGCCCACAAACGTCTCCACCACACCAACGCCGCAAGTCTTGCAGCGTTGGTGTGGTAGAAGCGTTTGTGGTCTATAATCCATAACGTTTTCGCTGGTTGTGGATTCGATTACCCGTCAAATACAAATTTGTGCATTGTATACCTAACCAAGCATGAGATAGGCATATAAATCGCTAAGTTTAGCTAAACGCAAAATTACTTTCTTGAAAAAAACCCCGTTACATTTTTTTTTATCAAGGTCACCAGATCAAGGTCACCAGTGACCCTTTCATTTGACGTTTAAATCTCAGTGTGTTATGACCGTAAGCACCAAACATGAAGTATAAATTGGTAAGATGAGCTAAACACTAAAATATTAATGTTGAAAAAAGTTTTTATCAAAGTTATGGTGACATTTTGACCGAAAATTCATTGTTTCAGGTGCTCTCATTATAGGTTTCAAGTATACGTGCAGTATGTTGAACCCAACATGAGATACGAAATTCTGAGTTGAACTAAACGCAAATTGTACGACGTCGCCGGCACCTATACCCGAACGACAGGCAGAGTATGGCAAGACGTCGTTTTTACATCCTAACGTCCAGTTAAAAACCAAAAAAAGAGAAAAAGTCAAGATGCCGACTGAACCCGATTCTGTGCAGGGTAAGAGGGTGGGTTCATAAAATCGCGTTTAACGGTTTTATCCTGGGTTGGGTAGATGGTGGTGGGTGGGTAGGTGGGGGTGGTGGTGGTGGTGGGGGGGGGGTAGTAGAGACGGCTAAAGAATGAGGGTTTTTGTTAGGGAGATGGTTCCCCTCGCTTTGGCTAGTCACTGCGTGAGTGGATTTAATCAGAAACAATAACGGCGCTAATGATAGTCTAAAAAACCTCTGAAAACTTGGCAGAAAACGTACTAAATCAAACAAAGCTGCCTGCCTGCGTCCCTTCTCCAAAACAAACAAACACAATATAACAGGAAATTGATAGGTTATAGCTAGAAAGATGCGCCTATTTTTTGGAAGACTAAGGGCACTTGGGACCCAGGTTGTCTAGATGACTGAATGAACGTTGATTGTGGAATGAATTGGGAAATCAATGGGAAAGCACAACATTGATCTGGTGGCGCAAAGGGATGTGCAGCCAGACTACGATGGATAAATCTATAGCTTGGGAACGAATAAAATATTCTAATGTTAAACTGGATTAACATCTTTGCCAAGTTCCATGACTGACATAATATATGAGGTATAGTCAAGGATATGAGAGCGCCCGGGTCAGTTAACGCGATATAGACGCCATTTAATTATTTCCTTTGCTTTGGCAGCAACAGCGCCCAGTCAAATTAGTTTCAAAATATTCAACAGCATGTTCATTAGATAGTAAATACATACAATTCATACAACAACGCTAATAGTCCTTCATCAATTAAGCGTTCGTGACGAATCTATCTACGTCATTGAACATGACGCCATCATACACGTTACATAGCAATCAAATTCCGTAGCGCGTGTAATTGATGTAAAGTCCATTTGTACGTGTACGGAAACGACGAAAATCAAAATAAGCCTAAATATCATGAGTGTTTCCATAAGTCCGTATACGGACACGATTATAGCTACGGGTCCAGATACGAAAAAAAACGCCGACCATATAGCGATTCTAGAAATTTTGAATACGGAGTCGTATATGGAACAGTAGGACCCGTATATCTGAAAACATTATATACCTTTTCCGTACGTAATTCGTACAACCTGACGGACTATTAAGCGTTTAAGACGGACTAAACCTAGCCATTCATGACGTACTTTATTATGATGTCATCGGACACGACACGTAAATTATCATGACGTCATATGATTGACTGAGAAACTGGATTTCTAAATTCGCCGCATAACCAAGTAGTGCTTAAGGGATAACTAATTCCATCTTTTGATTGCTACTCAGGTTAATTCAGGTTATCTGCTCATAAACTATCCAGGTAATTTTAAGCTTTTAAATAATGGCGCTAGGGAAAGATATTCAGGCTTTATTAGTTAAATGTTGGTACATTTCTACACCCTATGATGGCTGTCATGATTTACTTTTCAACCAATCAGAAAAAACCCAGTATGTCTGCCTCGGTATACATCAGATTGATTTATTGATTCCACATTAGGCCATAGGCCCTTGAGTGTACATAGTATAAATCTACAATGATGGTCAGCTATTATATACGTTCATAAACAATAAATTAATAAATGCATTGATTATCCCTAAAGTCGAAATATGTACACTATACAATAGATTATACCTGCTTATCGATTTCCAGAAAGCTATACAGATGAGCTGTTGGGTATCTTGAGGCTAAGTTGACTGGGCGCCGGTGCTGCCTAAGGCAGCAACAGCGCCCAGTCAAACCAGCCTCAAATCATCCAACAGCATGTCTATTAAATAGCAAAGAATTACAAAGACATACAATTTATACAACGTGTCAGACTCTTTGAGATTTGATGACTGTCTATATGGAACCCTTTGTGACGTAATGATTGTGACGTCATCATACACGCGAGGAACTGATTATGACGTCATACTAGGTCAGATGATGAATGGATACTTTGGAAAGGTGAATTCGTACGTGTCAGACTATTAATCGTTTAAGACTGACTATATCGAGGCATTCATGGCGTCATGATTGTGACGTCATCTGACAGATCACGTAGTTGATTATGATGTCATATGATCAAGGGATATACTTGGAAGGGTCCATTTTATCATATATGTGTGTGTGTGTGTGGGTGGTGGGTGGGTGGGTGGGTTGCTGGGGTGGGGTGGGGGTGGGTGTGTGTGTGTGTGTGTGTGTGTGTGTGTGTGTGTGTGTGTGTGTGTATAGATCTTAAAGGTGCATATCCACAGCTGAATGCCCGAAAATAAAACTGCTAAAACGACATGCTCCTAGAGGCCTAAACTGCGCACCCAGATGCAATGAAACGAAATAAATCCCAGCACGTGATGACTTGACCACGCATATTAATTAAAATAATTTCTTAATTTATTTATAAGGAATCAAATCATCATGCGCCATGACTCACCCCGCCCCACTACATCGAGGTACACAATCCAAGCCCCCAAAAGCACATAATCTCAACAATTCTATTCTCAAGCATTCTGGCGCGAGCATGCACCTTTAATTACTGTAAGTTGTATTGTGTGTGTGTGTTGTAATATTTGAGGCGTTTATATGCTAGTTCCCAATGCTAGGGTCTAGACTCACGCCTGGCCTTTATGGTTTCTGTTGAATTCTTGTGAATTCTTGTGACGTCGGTTTGTGCATTAGCTTGTGTCTCTCTCTGTGTGTGTGTGTGTGTTGATCGTTGTCTCTCGATTTTGTCTCATGTTGCTGTTCTTTTCCATGGCTTTTTTTGTTGCTCCTCATGCTTGGGCGTGTGTAATGGGGATGGCCTAACCTGGACCTAACAGGGGTGGGTAAGGGATGGGGTAGGTGTTGGGTCGGGGGAGGTGCGTACGGTCTTATGACCTGATGCACCCAAGGGGGGGCTTTAGGTCAGAGACCTCCCGGCCCCTTTGGGGGCAGTGGGGAGGTTGGGGTGTGGGGTCTTTTGGGTCCTGGGACCCATTTGGTCTTCTGGCCATCATCCGAGCAGGCACCAGCGCGCACTTGTTTGATTTTTGATTGGTTAGGTAGCCCGTATGGTGACTGTGTCCGTCCGAGGACGAACTCGGTCAGTCATCCGGGTTACATCCCTCCATAGTCCCCTCGAAAATTCCGAAAGATTCTAATTCTAGCAATTTGGTTTTTGGTTTTGTAATCCGTATGTTGCGTGGTTCCATCCGAGGAGGGATCCATTCAGCATCCGGTTTACTTTGACTATGCCGAAATTTCTTGCCTACCTAACCCTAGCTCACGTTCACACAGTGATGGGCACTGTGTGACGGGACCTCAGTTTAAAGTCCCATCCGAGAAGACTGATGTAAGTCGTATTGATTGTCTCGCGTTATTTATGATGATTTGCCTAAACCGGCAAAAATGCTAAAAAATATCATATCATATCATATCTAGGATAAAACAAATGGCCTAACGCTCACCCGGGACATAGGACCATCAGATTCAGCATAGCAAGATATTTACCGAACAACGTTGATTGTGAACCTATTTGAGAGCTTACGACCACATACTTCTTGTAGCAAAGTTTGATAAATGTGCAAATGTGTTTTGACAGTATATACTCTCAGTCATAGAGGTGCCAGCTATAGTTTAGCAATGTGTTATACAAGCAATCCGACAGGTAAACTGTTGAATATTTTGAAACCAAGTTGACTGGAAGTTGTTGCTGCCGCCATAGGCAGGAACAACTTCCAGCCAAATTAGTATCAACATATTCAACGGGATGAGTATTACATAATAAAGAATGTAATGCATTAGCGCTTACACGACATCGCACACTATCGCTTGAGGTGACAAAAAGGTGGCGATCACTGCTAAACATTTACTCGATATTACAAACCAGATAATTTCTATACACCATATTCTATCGGTGCAATACAACATCTGAGATGAGATTATCACCCCTCTTATGAACCATTAATATTCATGGCTGTTCTTGACACGCACAAAACTTAATCGCGATCAACACACCCTCTCGCCAATGTTTCAGATGCCAGATCGTATCAGCCTTCCTGTACACTATCCTATTATACTGTTGCTATAGCGCAATTGCCCTATTTACGGTAATGATGAAGACGGCTTAGTCACCATGGATACTTGGGATTCTACGTGACAATAAGCTCATCAATGACTTGTCAGCTCCGGTTGTCCGCACCATATTGAATGAACCAATGCTATGAGATGTCAAGGAAACATATTTAGCTTATACTTATTCGCTTTGATTTTCCCGTTCCACTTAGCGCGTTATTTTTGGATGATGATGATGATGACGATGATGGTGATGATGATTATGATGATAGTGACAGTTGTTTCTGGCACAGCCTGTGTTCAGGGTAAACACGTTTCTTCGCTTTAATGAGACATACTCATAAATTCAGATTATTCAGAAATAGTCCTGGAAGGAGTATTTGTCCACGTCAAAACTATCTAGATGTTTTAAATATGCATATTCACTCACAGCAAAGTGACTGAAAATAAAAGTATTTAAATTGTAACGGCTACTTTTAGATGCTTAAAGTGTGGATCTAGATGGAATGGAACGAAATAAATCTTAACATATGGTGATTTTCTTGCATACAAATAAATATAATTTTTTAAGTTGTGAATTTGAATTAGGGACTCGTGACTCTATTTCAATTTGATAACTTAAAAAATTATATTAATTAACATGAAATGAAATTATCATGTTTTAAGATTTGTTTCGTTTCATTACATCTAGGCACACGATTTAAGCCTCTAAAAGTATAAAATTTTAACAATTTTATATTCAGGCATTTGGTGTGTATATTCAGCCTTAACCCTTTAATGACTAAATTTGTTTAAAAATTAAAATATTTACTTATTAAATGCCCATTTGTAGGCCAAGAGAAGACTATTTTTGAAAATTTACCACTGGAATGACTGGCTCGATTATCGAGCCAGTCATTCCAGTGGTAAATTGGTAAAAAATAGTCTTCTCTTGGCCTGCAAATGGGCATTCCTGAAGAGCACTGCAGAGGCCGGTCTTGGCCGGCTTCCTCGTGAAAGGGTTAAATATGATACTCATATACTTATAAGAAATTACCTTGGAAATCTTGTGTTAAAGTTCTGAATCAAGTCCCCTTCCGCTTGATGATTGTTTTAAAATCTCTAGTATGCATAACAAAATATTGATATGAATTCTACTGCGTCTTTGAGATATTTTGTCATTGACATCGTTAATAGTCTTGAATGTCAAAATCGATTAAATTCCATCTGAGCTATGACAGCAATTCTTACAGGATGGCGCTGGGATAGACTAGGTGGGGTGGGTGGGGGTAGAAGGGGTGATGAGAGGGTGGGCGAATGAGTGAGTGGGTGAGCGAGCGAGCGAGCGTGCGTGCGTGCGTGCGTGCGTGCGTGCGTGCGTGCGTGCGTGCGTGCGTGCGTGTGTGCATGTGCGTGTGCGCGTGTGTGTGCGTGCGTGTGCGCGTGCGTGGGTGGGATCTTGCGTGCGTGCGTACGTGAGTGCGCACAAAGCATGCATATGCACATAGGCGACATGCCTGTAAAAAGCATAGATTATAGTACAACAACAGTAAAAAATGATGACATTAATGCCAGTTCGTATCTCCAGGAGACATGTATGTCGTAGTGACATTATTCAATAAATAATACTCATTGTGCCAATGTAATTATGGAATCTAAAGACTTGATCACTTAGGCATGATCCCGATGACAAGAATCAGAATAGAAAAAGCATATTTTCTGAATAACCATATCATGCATGGATGTGTATAGGTCACGGAAATAGAACACCTGGTCTGATAAGACACATTCGTAACCATTTAACGCTCATATCAGCCAACGACGCCAACTGCAGTGGTCTTGAGTCACGTCCATTTTCAGACCAAGAGAAGACTTTTTTGAAAATGTACCTGTCGAATCGATAACCCAGCCAGTCATTTCAGTGGTATATTGTAAAAAATAGTCTTTCTTGGTATGCAATGAGCATTTTCTATGAGAAAATTGAAATTTTCCTGTGTTATATGGTTAAACCTATAGTTCCAATTACAATACAATCTTTTCATTTTATTTATTTTTATCTGGAAAGTAGAACATGAGAGATAGATTTCCCTCCAATGGCAGCACTTCGATCCTCATCTGCCTCTTTATTAGAGTTCCTTAATCACAATAGGAATGAATGATGTTTCATATGTTGAGAAGAGACAGCGGTAGATATTTGGATCACTAGGTCAAGGTTCAAGGTCATTGTGACCTTGGTACTGGACTGAGGATTGTCAATGTGTAGTTTAGGGGTTATCATGGCATCTTACGTTTTCGTTCAGGAATAGTCACACACTTTAGGAACTATGCTCGAATACATAATGGAACTGTCCAGTTTATCTATCCATCATATGACGTCATAATCAACTATTTGACGTGTAAGATGACGTAGATAAGTTCGTCTCGAACGCATAATTGGTGACGGACTAAGCGTTATTGTACGAATTGTCTTTACTATTTAATAAACATGCTGTTGTATATTTTGAAACAAATTTAACTGGGCGCTGTTGCTGCCTCATCCGGTCAAATTGGCTTCAAAATATTCAACAGCTTACGTGTATAGTTTTCTGCAAATTGATAGTTAAGGAGTACAGGGATCGATCGATCCCAACACGGGATATGTGTGTGTGGAGCTTAGCGAAGGATGGGTGGGGCATGGCTAACATGGGACTCGTCCATTACCTAGATGGTAATGGAATGCAGTCTTTGAGGTCATTCCATCAAAAGACAATACCAGTCTAATTCTGGTGTAGAGCTTTACATTTTTATATGTTTGCATTTAGGTCTGCATCTTACCATGATATGGCATTCATTGTGCATTTTGATTGCGACGTCAGCCTACATATGAAGTAATTCAGTACGATGTCATATACGTGAGTGACGGATTGGATTAATATATTATTACCTCTTCCTTTGTATAGAATCACACTATCCCCTTAAACAAGTATCGAGCATAATTGCAGATGATAGGAAAATATGCCTAATCACAACATTGCAACTTCAGTCTATATACGTAGGAAAAAATGTAGTGCCTGTATAATAGCAGCTAATTTTGAATATTCTATTAGAAACACTACATAATTTGGGTGTATCTATAATAATAGATAATTGTAAACAAATGTAAGATATTTTGCATATTAGTAGCCTACATGTTAACACTTGTTCTTCTATCAGCCAATGAAATGAATTTGTGGTCTCATTCAACTATGAATGTTGATGGAATGTTTTACCTATGCCCAGCTCATATCTAGCTCGCCTCGAACACACACTTTTCCAGTGTTGGGATCGACTGATTCCTGAACTCGATGACTGTCAATCGCAATAAAACTATACGGGTAAGCTGTTGAATATCTTGAAATTAATTTGACTGAGCCTGCGACAGCAACAGTGCCCAGTGAAATTAGTTTCAAAATTTTCATCAGCATGTTTATTAAATAATAAAGACATACAATTCGTACAACAACGCTTAGTCCGTCAACAACTATGCGTTCGTGACATACTTATATACGTCAGTCATGACGTCATTGATTATGACGCCACCCTACACGCCGCGTAGATGATTATGGCGTTATATGATTGATGGATAAACTCGAAAGGCTCCTTATTTAATTGGTGTAGATGTTTGCTTAAATAATATAAGACTGGAATGTCACATACGCTCAAAACTGTTTTAGAGACTGCTCACCTCTTGGCGCCACAAGATGAGAGTTATTTAAAGGAAAACTAACCCAATGTTCTAATTATTAGTCATGTGATATAACATGCCACTCATAGACTATACATGCCATTTTAACATTTTAAATCTTAACATTAAAGGCAGATATTCCTGCTTTAATAGCTTTATGTTGATACATTTCTCCAGTCTACGAAGGCGGCCATGGGTTACTTTTCAGCCAATCAGAAAAATCCTAGACAGTTTACCTCGGGATATACTATTAATCATAGAGGTGTTATCTATAGTTTGGCAATGGTGTGTAAATGTATACATACAGGTAAGCTGTTGGATATTTTGAAACTATTTAGACTGGAAGCTGTTGTTACCCTCGCTAACAGCATACGGTCAGCTTAGTTCAATGTCTTCGAAATAATATTTATTATATAATAATGATGTATTTTCAATCAATTAGAAAGAAACATACACCCTCTGTCTCACCATTAACAACTCTTGGGGCAGTTTAGCCCTTTTAATCGACCTTGCCACTGTATCCATCTATAATATGACGTCATAATTAACTACGTGACGTGTAGAATGACCTCACAATCAATGACGTCATTATGATGTTGTGAATGACGTAGATAAGTAGGCCTAAGTTACGAACACATGTTTGAAGACGGACTATGCGTTGTTGTACGAATTGTATGGCTTTACTATTTAATAAATATCCTGTTGAATATTTTGAAACTAATTTGACTGGGCGCTGTTGTTGCCATAGGCAACAACAGCGCCCAGTCAAATTAGTTACAAAATATTCAACGACTTACCTGTAGGCTGGATAGTTTTCAAGAAATTGATAGTCAGGGCATTCGGGGATCGATCAATCCCAACATAGCGAAGCGTGGGTGGAACTTAGCCAGAGGTGGGCGTGGCATAGCTAACACTGGAAAGGTCCATTACCAAGACAACCAAAAAACCGATCTCTGCACGATCTTGTGGAATGTCTATTTCCAGGCCAATAGTTGAGTATTTGTCAAATAATTACCCCTGGAATGACTGGCTCGGTAACCGTATATTTCCATTTACACTAATCATGGCATAATCATGACAGTCTTGCCAGATTATGCTTCATGTTATTGTCATTGACTTATTCAGTTACATGTATTACTGCCTGTGTTCCATGTCTCAACGCGCCTATTACACTGTATTAGCAGCGTTACGTATGCTATTATTGAAGATGCGAGAGACATATCGATTATTCAATCAATGCCCCATTCCCCCTGACGCTAATCATTGTTCTGTTATGTGTAATTTAAACTGCCTTAGAGCAATTGCAGCGAATTTAATGCTCACTCTCACCCATCTTGTTCACAGCAATACCATTCGTATTGGCTTGTTATATGCTTCCAAGCTAAATAGATTTGACAAGTATAGATTGAAGAATAATTATCGCTTAATCCGCTCAACTTCTTTTACACATAATTTACAGATAACGGGTCGGCTGTTTCATTTCCTGTTTCCCTCATAATGTTGTCAGTATCAGTGATTTTAGAGGCCTTCACACAGCACGGTGTTATATTTCTCACACAGGCTATGCTCATCCTATTAGACCTATTTTACTACTCTGTCGCCAGCCAACTTCACACAATTCATTGCGCTTACTACTGTTTAGCTTTAACCGGAACACTGTACAAAGTACAGTGTTCCGGTTAACGTTAAACAGTAGTAAGTGTAATGAATTTCGGGAAGTTGGATGAAGACCGAATACTGATTGTAATTTCATCCTAATATGGCACGGTATTCTGTTTTCCTACGCCTACTATCAAACAACTGGCTAAATACTTAATAACGTCCTGTAGCATAATTATTAAGATGTTGCACCCGTTGTTATTTGTAGAGAAATCAACTGATAAAGTCCTAAACTTAATAGATGAACGCAGTTTTGCAAGGAATACCAATGCATATTTTGGATAGTTATTTCTGGTTTCCTTCATGCCCTCTCAATGTTATTTGTGGCATATATGCTTTTAGGTTTATCGAGCTTCTTTGTGCCACTCATCGTACTAACATACGCCCACTCACATTAGTCCGCTGTATGTGGCCGTACTTGCAGACCTTTGATCTCTTGCTATGTGAAGTAACATTACGCATATGTGATTGATGGTAACCAATCAGGTCATCATGTATTTCTTATCGACCAATTTCATTGGCTGAGACCCACAGTTCATTTATATTTAGGACGTCTTGTTAACTTAGTGTGGGTCTAGACCCTAGCATTGGGAACTAGCATATAAACGCCTCAAATATTACATACTTAGTGTGGGTCTCATAACCTGCAAGCACGGTACTCGATACGGGAGTGCGAGATCGTGCGATAGGACGATATGTGTGTCTATGGTGGAGTCGACATTGTTTTGTCCGAAACTGTCCATTCACTCGTCTCTTCTGGCTCTTTCCGATTAGACCCGTTCACACACGGAATAAGTGTCCATGTTAAGCGTTCATGCTGATAAACTGGGTGCAAAAGAGATTGCAAAAATAAGCAATAGTAACAGATGTGACATGCATCAATTCATTTCAATTCAATTTATTACTCGTATGTGGGGAACATATTTACATTCATATAGATATATACTAGTGGTGTACAAGTGTACAAGTTTATAGCATTTTTTTTGTTTCGGCAATAACAGTACTACTGCTAGTAGTAGTAGTAGTAGTAGTAGTAGTAGTAGTAGTAGTAGTAGTAGTAGCAGCAGCAGCAGCAGCAGCAGCAGCAGCAGCAGCAGCAGCAGCAGCAGCAGTCGTCGTCGTCGTCGTCGTGGTCGTTGTCGTCGTCGTCGTCGCCATTGTTGTTGTTCAGTACTAGGTCAGGGATAAGTACACATCGTAGAGTGTCATAACTACTGCGACTAGTGTCTCTGATCGCCTTGTATAGCACACCTCGGCATGCAATGTGAGAAAGATTATTCTATTTTTGCCCAAAGTGCGCTATAACCTTTGCAGCAAATTGGCATAGTTTTATTCAGAATGTCAACAATAACTTTTCAAATTTATAGTGGTTTGGTCGTGTTGAGTAATAAGCAGATATGAATAATTTACGGGATTCTTAAAAGAATGGACATTGGAATAAGTAATGGTATTCGTCACCAATATCATTATTATTATTGCATAATGGACATGTTCTGTTGATTTTTGTTATTCCTGTCCAGCGGCCTGTTTCAATTGGTAAGCGGTGATTGACATCACTGTGTATTTTCTTTAACAATAATGTATACGTAATCTATTTCTGGTAAGTTATTCACGTCCTTCACAAATTAACTGTTAATTTGCTTGTTGCTCTTTCGGGCTTGTGTAAAATATAACCACTGCATCGACGTGACCGGTGCACACTAACAGCTTAATAGGCTTGTCTATTTTAGCCATACCCCGCCCATCTCTAGCTGAGCTCCGCCCACACATCGATCGTGTTGGGATCGATCGATCTCTGAACTCCCTGACTATCAACTATGAACATTTTGAAACTAATTTGACTGGCTGCCGTTGCTGCCTATCAGCATATTTATTAAATAGTAGAGACATAGACTTTGTACAACGTGTAGGACTATTAAGAGTTAATGACTCATTATAGAATCATTTATGACGTAATGATTACGACGCCATCCAAAGCGCCGCTTAGCTGATTATGACGTCATAATTATGACGTCATTTCTGTGGCAAGGTCCATTGAAGTGTAAATATCGATTTAAAGAAACCAAGAAAATAATAACACCGGTTATACAGCCTATTAGTGGTATATTACAATGTAGTTCGTAGACAATTATGCTTTTTGTCTCACACACGTGACCTCTTGTGATTGATAGCTCAATTACTGAACATATTTTCATTTCAAAAGGACAATACAGGGCGTTTTGTGCTCCTGTATTAGCAAATATTGACCTCTACCAGTTAACTGCCTAAATATCTTAATACAATTTTCCACGATCGCTATTCAGATCTTCGATTTATTATGGTCAAACTAGTGAACTAAAAGTGCATATTCACAGTAAAATTTCTGAAAATAAAATTGTTTAAATTATACACTTTTAGAGGCTTAAACTGTGAGCCTATATATAATGAAACGAAATAAATCTTAATATATGATGATTCCATTCCATTTAAATTAGTATAATTTTTTAAGTTGCAAATTTGAAATAGAGTCACGGGCTCTAATTATACTAATTTTTATGGAATGGAATCATCATATGTTAAGATTTATTTCGTTTCATTACACATGGGCACATAATTTAAGCTGATAAAAGTATGCGATTTTAACAATTTTATTTTCAATCATTCTGGTGTGAATATGCACCTGTAGTTATAGATATATAGGAATCGGTTGACTTGGTATTTAGGTTATGTTTGTGTGGCTATACACCATGTTTAGAGTAGAACACAGCAGAGGGGCACTCGGGATAAATGTAGCCATAGGCCATTTATTTAACCTCTCTTTGCTGCTGTGAACAGTCAAACCTCTCAATAACGGACAGTGTATTGGCTATCAAACAGTGGTCCCTAATGACAGGGTGTTGCTTAATAGAAACCAGAAGCAGGCAATTCAGATAAGAGATGTTAAATATGGTTCCTAGATTTCTTCCCATTGATATATTCAGTTGCTTTGAGAAGAATAGAAGTTGACAATCCAGTGATGGGTTTATTGGTACAGAGACGTCCCCCAATATCCGCGGTGAATAGGCCAGGTCCCTCGTCGCAGTAAATACCATCATTGTTCAGGCAACCGTCCACTAGAATGTCATGGTATGTCATCATATGATCTGTCACTTGAACGTTAAATGATAGTACAATCTCAAAGCGGGGATGTTATAGGGAACATATGCAGTGTAGAGATATAGGCGTGGCATATGCTGTTTCTTCTCTTACTAGGTGGCTTGGTCAAAACTATAAGAACCAATTTTCCATATTGATTAAACGTCACTCGTCAAAAACTGATGTCATAATCAGGCATAAAACTAAAATGCCTTTTGTTGTTGTTGTTGTTGTTGTTTTTATTATTATTCTTATTATTATTGTTGTTGTTGTTGTTGTTGTTGTTGTTGTTGTTGTTGTTGTTGTTGTTGTTTTGTCAAAGTGGATCAGCAATGCGACGAAACATGATGTGCACTTATTAACGTGGGTATATTAAGAATGGTAACCACCAGATTGCATAAAAACCTATTTTATCTGAGAAGGAAAACGGGTTTAAAAGCAATCTAGTTTATTCTAATCCTACACATTTAAATTAGTAGCTGTGAATTATGCATTTGGACATGAAGCTTACAGTACAGCTCGGAAATAACTTTACACGTTTGCAAAGCAAAATAAAACGTACTGTTGAATACCTTGGATATAATGTGATCGGAAGCCATTGCTTCCGTATCCAGCACCGACTTCCAATCAAATGAAGTCCAAACTATTAAACAAAAAAATTCTTACATCGTGTTCAAAATTGTACTAACCAACATGTTTCTGTTGTTGTGGAAACAGGTTAGCTTATCTATGAGATGTATTGTGTCAATATCTTGTCCGTGTGTTCAAGACGTTTGAGCTTTTTTCAAAACAATACAGTCTCGAATTTTCAAACTAACTTTAGAGTTTTGACTATTTAATTTAATAAATGATTATTAGTCCAAGTCCAAAGATGTTATTGTTTTTAGAACACCTTTATAAAAGGTCACCAATTCCTGTTTACAATCGTTGGATTATGGATTATACATCGCAGCTCCCAGCAACAACATTGTTTTCAGCTTTTTTCAATTGTAAATAAATTTGATAAGAATAGACTGGAAATTAATTCTTTCAACGCCACGCTGCCTTGCAATCAATCCATGGTGGCCAATCATTTCCTGCGTCACACATATCGTGGCCAGTACGAAGGCTGGTGGGGTTTTCAGCCAGGTGTCATTAGCTAGCAGACAATACTCCGCATTCGCCAGCACTAGCTTAATTACTGTTTGTGTTCTTGTCAAAATATGACAGGTATGTATGTCTTCGTCCAATAACTGACATTAACCTACTTTCTATCGTTCACCTAGTTAAATACCACCATCTGTAAGAGAATGGATATTAAAAATTATATTTTGTTCCTGTCAGACCCATGAACTTTATACATCTATGAACAGGTAGTCGACTTATTATTATGTAGATAGCTGTTAGGTTTACCCGGTCCCTGCAATGTTTGCTTATGAAGAGAAGAGGCGGATTCCACAATGCTTGCTTATATGGAACATACATTGCGAGGAGGAAAATTCTACAATGTTGGCTTATGTAGAGCAGATGAAAGCCCAACTGTGTTTGCTTTAAACCGAGATGTCATTCCAGTGGTAAGTTTTCTTCTCTTGCCCTGCAAATGGACATTCATTAAGTAAATATCTGTATTTTCTTGACCAAACTTGGTAGAAGCTTTGTCAATGCAATGAAAATAAATAATATCATACATAAGGGAAAAGCCAAGATTGTAGCTCTCTACGGGAATACAACTATCCATTTCCTGGTCTCTCTAAGTAAAGCAGGGAGATATCGTACCCACTCCCCAATTAGTTTAAGAATAATTCCCATGTTTGGAGAACAAATTCCCAAAATAGCCTAATTTAATGGCTAACAAAGTTAAAGGAAAAACAACATCATGGAAACATTCAAGCACACTGTTAAATATTTTGAAATCAATTTGACTGAAGCTGATTAATACCGTAGGTAGCAAATGAATTTTATGGAATCGATGTACTATAAGCTATCAGTACATTTCACCATTTGAGACAAAATTAGTATCCCTTTAACAATTGCCTAAGAAAATCCGAAAATTGAGTAATGTACTGCCTAAGAGAGTTACCATTTGGATAATAGAATCCCAAAATAGGTTAATTTCCTGGGAAATGATTTCAGATGGTTAGGTCGCTACCTGATAACGCAATGCATTTGACACACATGCATTTGCTTGTGATATTTAACCAATCGGTCGAGAGAGATTAATGACTCGTGGCAGGAACCACACATTTCTGTCACATTGGGACAGAAATATGATCGGTAAGGGAGGGATAATGGGCGGGAGCTAACGGGTGGCAGACAATAAAACATGCTTCTTGTGTTTGTTGTTGAAGAGACATCAGGTTCCACATTGGGAACATGTAGAATGGGTAAAAGAAGCAGCACTGGTAATCTCAGCATGAATTTCGAATAATGAGTTTCTTATTTATGCTCATCATAATTCTGTTTATGTTATGCTGGAGCGGGTGTACATTGAATCAGGGGTCATTGATGCAAGACTTCTTGATACTCTAACACAGATATATGTGCCTCCATGTTGAATGGATGGAGCAATTTGATTTACATGTCGTACTGTAGTTCATTAGTTATGCAACGCTTGGGGAAAACTCCCTGTTTAAATGATGAAGAGAAAATAGTTATATAAACGAGTTACATAATGATGCATTAGACCTCTATAGCAGTATACCGATGTTCGGTTCACCTAGTCTGACTAATAAAACAAAACCCTACGTATCGACCCACAGACATTTGTTCAAGATATTTGACTAGTTGCCTGGTAGAGAGCAATAGATGCTGCTCTAGAAGAACACGCTTGTCTGTCACATCAGAACAAAATATGAGCAGTGACAACGGATAATAGAAGGAATCGGGCATGTGTAAAACAATAGAAAATGGTTCTTGCGTGTGTTGGTGTAAAAGACACATGGCTTCACCTTGTCAACGTCATGTGTATAATGGGTAATGAAGCAGTAGACAGGACTCTGTGTGCTGTGGCTGAGCGCTGGGTATCTGAGTCGAGAGAAGGCCATATAGCCATGGTTATCTAAGATTTATTTCCATCAATTTGGTCCATATTTATGTGCATTGTACCGAGACCAATGTCTTTGGAAGCAAATTCCGTAGCGAGTGCGCATTAAATCACCTGCAATTGGTGGAAGACATCTAACTCGGTGTATCAGAGTTGTGAGTTCTCGACAGAGCTGTAGATGACCGTATATGAAATGCTAACATGTGACATTATTCCTTGATAGAATACTGCATTCAGTCTTAATGAAATTGTCAAACGACCATTCCAGTTTTAGCTATGCCCCGCCCATCTCTATCTAAGCTCTACACCTGGTCCTAGTTGGGATCGATCGATCTCTGAACTCTCCGACTATCAATTTTCAGAAAACTATACAAGTAAGCTGTTAAATATTTTGAAATTAATTTGCCTGGGCGCTGTTGCTGCCTATGGCAGCAACAGCGTCCACTCAAATCAGTTTCAAAATATTCAACAGGATTCTTATTAAATGGCAAAGACATACGATTCGTACAACGTGTCGGAATATTAAGTGTTGAAGACGGACTGTTTCAAATCATTCATGACGTCATGATTATGACGTCCACATACACGTCACTTAGTTGATTATGACGTCATATCATGGATGGATAAACCTGGAAAGGTGAATTGACTGTATAACTAAGCAGTGCTTAATGTGCCATTAATATTCATGGCCGTTCTTGACACGCGCAAAAAACAAGTAAAAGTAATCGCACTCAACACAACCTCTCGCCATGTCTCAGATCTTATCAGCATTCCTGTATATCCCATCATACTCTTACTAGAGTCCAATCGTCCTATTTACGGTAATGACGAGGACGACCTATTCACTATGGATATTGGAGATTCTTGGTGACATTAAACCCATCAATGACTTGTCAACTCTGATGATTCTCCTTCTGTTGAATGAACCAATGCTGTAACATCCAAATGGAAACAGATTTAGCAAGCAATCGCTTTGATTTTCCTGTTCCCTATAGCGTCTTACCTTTCTATGGCGATGATGAGAGAGATTTTAATTAGTTTTTCGATAACTTTTATTAAGGTGTTTAGCAATAATAACTAGATTGATCCGTCGACGACGCGGTCATTGCAAATCCCCAGGTTCACCGCTTTGAACTTTGACACCCCCTCACATCCCACCCCGCGGGCGGAGCCAATGTAAATGTCATTTTGCACTCCGCGATCATATGGGTAACTCACATACCAAATTAGGTTGAATTCCGTCCAACAGTGTCAGAGGAGTAGCATTACAATCAATTTCATAACCTTTTGACCCCCCATCAGCCACCCCTGGGGCGGGTCCAAATGTAAATGTGCTCATGTACTCTATATTGATATGGGTAACCAATAGACCAAATTCGGTTGAATTCTGTCCAACGGTTTCGGAGGAGATGCGTTACAATCAATTTCCGCCTTGGACACCTGCGGGTTTATTTCTGGTGATTTTGCACCAGATTCATAATGTACAACTGATTTCCCTAATAAAAAAAATGATAGAGACAGTTGTTGCTGGCATGTTCTCAGGATGAATACAATTCTTTCCTTTAACGAGATATATTCATAAATTCAGATTATTCAGAAATAGTGCTGGAAGGATTATTTGTCCACGCCAAAGGCATCTAGATCTTTTAATCCTTTAACTCATGAATTTGTTCAAAATAATTTCAATTTTCTCAAAGAAAATGTCCATTCACAGACCAAGTGAAAACAATTTTTGAAAATTTATCACTGGAATGTTTGGCTCGGTTACTGAGCCAGTCATTCCAGTGGTACATTTTCAAAAATAGTCTTCTCTTGGTCTGCAAATGGACATTTCTCAAGATCACTACAGAAGCCGTTTTTGGCTGATATGGGTGTTAAAGGGTTAAATATGATACGCATATACTTATAAGAAAATAACTTGGGAATCTTGAGTTAAAGTTCTGAATCAAGTCCCCTTTCCCTTGATGATCGTTGTAGAGTCTCTAGTACGCATAACAAAATATTGATATGAATTCTACTTCGTCTTTGAGATATTTTTTCATTGATATCGTCAATAGCAGCAATCTCGAATGTCAACACTGATTAAGTTCATTTCAGCCATGACACCAATCGAGGAATCCCGTTTTAGTTATTCCCCGCCCATCTCCGGCAAAGTTCCACCCTCGCGTTGCACGTGTTGGGATCAATCGATCCCTGAACTCCCTGACTATCAATTTCCAGAAAATTATACAGGTATTCCTATGGCGGCAACAATGTTTACTCCCAATTGTAAAATAACTATGCAGAGTGCTAAATTTTCTAAATTAAATTTGCCTGGAATTATGTTACAGTAGCTTCCAAACTAATTAGTTTCACACAATAGGCCTATGCAGGGTACATTTTAAGCTTTCTGCTTTTCTGTCCTTGAAAGAGTTAACTAATTGATCCCAAATTTTAAAATGTTTACCCATATTTACTGCCTGTTGAATATTTTGAAACTGGAATTTGACTGGAAGCAGAAATTGCAATAGGCAGCAGCAGCTTTCAGAGAAATGACTTTCAACATTTATTCAACTAACATATTTTTACGCTTTCAAGAATTTGTTGTAACTGGTTGATTGCAAACACGCTCCTGGCATAACCCTACAATGTTTTAAAAAAATAGAATATGCCCATTTGCCGACCAAGAAGACACTTTTTGACAATTTAGCGCTGCAATGACTGGCGCGATCATCGGGACACTAATTGTACTTTAATTTCCTCCAAACACTGTGGCAAAGTGTTGTTTAGCCAATAAGCTACGAGATGCTAGATTTACCTCCCCAGGTTGTGTCTATCCTCGATCGGACAAAGAGAGTTGGTGTGTTGGAACATCAGCCGCTTGTCCAAAATGGCGCCTCTCTCTACTGGTTACTTTAGCAATTTAAATTGAGGATATCTTGTTTATTTGTTAACATACAATTGTGCTCTTGATCTCAAATTAATACGGAGAATTAGTACTTTACGCCAGATGCACAAAATCCCCCAGTGGAATATCCCTTTAAGCATTTCTAATTAATCATGATGTCACCCTACACGTCACGTCGTCTATTATGACATCGTTTGATGGATGAAGAAACTGAAATGCTCGATTATCACAAGATGGCGCTGAGATAGACTAAATAGGGGGGGGGGGGTGTCGCGTGAGTGTATGTGTACGCGTGGGTACTATCGGTATGCATGTAAAGTATAGATTATCATACAACAACAGCAGTAGGAAACAGTTCATCTTTTACATTCATGCGATCTCGTATCTCCAGGAGACATGTGTATGTCGTAGTGTTATTTCTCAATAATGGAATGAATAATACTCGTTGTGCTATTCCATGAAGGACGAGCGTAATAATGGAATCTATAGACTTGATCACTTAGATATGATCCCGATGACAAGTATCAGAACAGAAAAAGAATATTTTCTGAATATAACCATATCATGCATGGATATGTAAAGGTCACGGAAATAGAACCCATGGACACATTATCAAAGCTATAGTTATCGTTATAATACAATCTCTTTATTTTATTTTTTATCCCATCTGCGAGTCCGAAAAGGAGAGAGAGAGAGAGAGAGAGAGAGAGAGAGAGAGAGAGAGAGAGAGAGAGAGAGAGAGAGAGCTTTTCTTCCTATGGTAGCATTTCGATACTCATCAGTCCCTTTGTTTGAATTCGCCAATCATATTGGAACGAGTGTATTACATAGGCTGATAAGAGACAGCGGTAGGTCGAAGTTCAAGGTCAGTGTGACCTTGGAGCAGGACTGAGATTTGTCAATGCTTAGCTTAGGTTTTATCGTGCCATCTCACGGTCTACTTCAGAAATAGACACATACTTTCAGACGTATGTTTGAATACACGATTGCCTATGGTGATGGAATGCAGTTCAACGTCTTCGAGGTCATTCCATCAAAAGACAATGTCATTCTAACGTTGGTGTACATCGTTACAGTTTTTCCTTTGAATTTAGTTTTGCATCGGTTTCTACTTTGCAGTGAATTTAGTTATTATCTAAATATGTTATTATGAAGTTTTGAATTAATTCTTTTAAGACCTCAGTGAAAACTGGATGAAATGACACCAGCAGGTAATTAGGAATGTCTGGTTACTTTGTAACCATAGTGGCGTGTACTGATTTAGTTTGGGTGGAAATGTTCTTGTGGCTAGTGCTAATTTATTGATGTAGTCTAGTGGCTAGTCTAGTACTACAAGTCGTACAACATTGGTTAGTCTCTTCAATTAAGCGTGGGTGATGTACTTATCTACGTCATTCATGACGTCCTCATACACGTCACGTAGTTGATTATGACGTCATATGATGGATGGATGAACTGAAAAGGCGCATTGGATAAATATTTAATAATCTCAGGTCGTGTCGTGTCGTTGTTAGGATCATGCGAGTCATTGGGAAGTAAAGTGGTCTTAGAAGATAGACTTGCAAAATTAAAATATCGTAGAGAACGTCAGCATAATTATTGCATCTATGTGCTACATCACTATGTCTGGTTTCCTTCAGGTTGTCTCGATATCATTTGTGACATGTATGCTTTAAAATGTTTATCGTGTCTCTTTGTGCGACTATGCCTAAGTTGCCATTACTGTGCTTAAAACTGTCTAATCTCTAGTGTTATTTTCCTTTTGACGTCTTCGTAATCTAATATGTGGTCACGTCGCTAAACTGGTGCGCCCACACGTGATTGCAAAAACAAGAAATAACAACAGGTATGACTGACATAGATCTGTCAAGACTAGGATGCAGTAAGACTGCATCAAAAACATTATGTTACAAGAAAAAGCTTGAATATTTCCAAAATGTGTTTTCGCTTCGAGCTACACCCATTTCAACTTATAGCAATGCACTTATATAACACGATTGCATGAGTACCACAACACTGGAATGCAGGTAGGCCTGAAACAATAATCATGAACAGCTAAGTTATTAATAGAGGATCTTAGGTGAGTTCACATGTCATATAGAATTTATCACACGAGTTTAGCACGATCTTGTTTATTAACTGATACCATTTCATTAAAGAAATCCGGTGTTTTTCCTTTGCCCTAACTTAACCGATAATGAGTGGGTAGCTCTTTCGGACCAGCGCAACAAATAACCACTCCTATGACACGAAATGGGCGCAGTCAGAGCTTAGTTGATGTGTACACCCTTTAATGACTAAATCTGAGTAAGAAAATCTAAATAATTCCTAATTGAATGTCCATTTGCAGGACAAGAGAAGACTATTTTTGAAAATTTATAACTGGAATGACTGGCTCGATTATCGAGTCAGTTATTTCAGTTGTAAATTTTCAAAAATGGTCATCTCTTGGCCTGCAAATGGACATTCAACCAAACCACTGTAGAGGCCGGTTTTGGCCGGTTTCCTCATGCAAGTGCTAAAGGAGCGAGCGAGGAAAATAATCACAGCAGTTATGCAGGCATATTAGCTGATTTCCATAGACGATTATTCTTGTGTTACACGCAATTCACCTTTCCAGAGTATCCATCCATCATCTGACCTCGTATGACGTCCTAATCAGCTCAGATGTATGATGACGTCCCCATAATTACGTCACAAAGGGTTCCATATAGACCGTATCCAAATCTCAAACAGTTCTACACGTTGTATAAATTGTATGTCTTTATAATTCTTTGCTATTTAATAAACATGCTGTTGAATATTTTGAAAATAATCTGACTGGGCACTGTTGCTGCCGTAGGCAGCAACAGCACCCAGTCAGATTAGTTTCAAAATATTGAACAGCTTACCTGTTTAGTTTTTGGAATGTTGATAGTCAGGGTGTTCAGAGATCGATCGATCTCAACACGAGCGAGGTGTGGGTGGAGCTTATCTAGTGATGGGCGGGGCATAGCTAAAAATGGAATTGTCCATTGCTATGTTTTATTGTCTCACAAACGCGATGTCTCATTTATTACTCCACGATTACTGATCGTATTTTCACTTTAATACGACAAGACAGGGAATTTTATGCTTTTATCATAGCAAACATTGCCCTCTACTAGCTAACTGGTTAAATATCAAAATGCAATTTTGCAAGATATGCATTTCGAGCTTCGCTTTATTATGGGCAAACCAATGGATTAAGCGGTATTAGACATATAGAAATCGGTTTATTCTGTATTAAATTATGTGTATGTAGTTATAAACCAGGTTTACAGTGATATGAGCGGGGCTGCACTCAGGATCAATGTATCCATGAATCATTTATTATATAATCTTTGTTAGCTATTGGGAACAGTCAAACCTGTCTATTAACGGACACTGTATGGATCATCAAACAGTGGCCACTAATGACAGGTGGTCGGTCAATCACGCTGGCAATTCAGATAACAGATGGTTAAATATGGTTCTTAGATTTACTCACCTATGGATGTAGTCAAGTCACCTTTCCAGAGTATACACCCATTATATGACGTCATAATCAAATACGCGATATGTGGAATGACATCATGATGAACGACGTCATGAATGATGTCGATAAGTACGTAACGAACGCATATTTGAAGACGGTCTATGCGTTGTTGCACACATTGTATGCCTTTACTATTTAATAAATATTCTGTTGAAGATTTTGAAACTAAGTTGACTGGGCGCTGGTGCTGCCATAGGCAGCAACAGCACCCAGTCTAATTAGTTACAAAATATTCAACAGCTTCCCTGTATAGTTTTCAGGAAATTGATAGTTAGGGCATTCGGGGATCGATCAATCCCAACACGCCGATGTGTGCGTGGAGCTTAGCTGAAGATGGGCGGGGCATAGCTAAAACCGGAAAGGTCAATTGCTTTAAGAAGAATAGAAGTTTAAGTGGGTTTTATTGACACAAAGAAGTCCCCAGTATCCGAGGTAAATAGGCCAGGCTCTTCGTCACCGTAAATAACATCATTGTTCGGGCAAGTGTGTGTTAGAATGTCATGGAATGTCGTTATTTGATCTGTCGCTTGAGAATGTTAGTGTCAAAGAGGGGCTGGCTGTTGCTGCGATGCTGGGAAAATATGTTGTGTGGCGTTTTAGTGCATGGCGATGGGGGTTTCTTTTCTAATTAAGTGGCTTGGTCAAAATTAAGAAGGTAATTTTCCATATTGATTAAACAATACTCGTCGTTGTACTTATAGTCCGTGGGCTGGATGGGCCCACCTGGATACAGCCCCAGCCCCCAATTGACGAGACTATATTTCTCTAACAGCTTTCGATGTCCTCTTTAAGATTATGTATGTTAACATGTGATAAACTGGGACTCAATATGGTTTTTGATGGGCTATATTAGAGTTAATACCCACAGGGACGCAGACCGTATTAAGGGGTAGGGGTATTAAAAACTGAGATATCTTTTGATAGAATCATTGTAGATTGGTGATCGACCACTCAAAATGTTGCTTATAGTATCGTCCACGATTGCATATGGTTACCATGCAAATCAATTTCATAATGATGTCGGCAGAGGTCAAAAGGTCACAAATCCTCGCCACAGCTTAAAATCTGGCAACTGTATGTTGCTATCACCGACCAAGCACCAGTAAAGGAACATTCTACTTTTAACAGCTTAAGATTGATCAAAAGGCACATTTTGACAAATATAATGAGTAAAAGTTTACTCATTTAATATAATATTGTTACTATGACAACTGATAGCATGGCCAATTTTTTAGAATCGATGAAAAATACATTCATTCTAAACTAATTAAGTAGATTTTGATAGATTCGGTGTCGATTGGTGATCGACCACTCAAAATGTTGCTTATAGTATCATCCACGATTGCATATGGTATTCCATGCAAATCAGTTTCGCAATGAGGCCGGAAGAGGTCAAAAGGTCACAAATCTTCGCCACAGCTTAAAATCAAGCAACTGTTAACAAAAGCTGTATGAAAGCTTAGCCCATCATATGGAAAGTCCCAGACTACTACAGGGATAGTTATGATTGGTACTTTTCATTTGGCATGCGCCTATATGAAAATCATATAGGAAAGAAGATGAGTGGATTTGGATTCACCGAGATTCTACTAGAATCTGGCCTGATGTCTTCTGGATCTATTAAAGGTGTGCTATCTGGTACGAATTATAGTCGGGCCATCTACTGCCACAAAGCAATGGCTGAAGGTCTTGCACGATGGCTACTCTACAAATACCATTCTATGAAAGGGTCCAATTATTAGAGAATTTGCCACCAAATTCATTGGCAAAAGTAACCACATTATTGGAAGTAAGAACCAAAGAGAATTTCGAACTATTGTCGAATGATACAGCATTTCATTCATATCTAAATGACTACTCAGACTTGCGACTGCGAGTTAGCAATGCAGAATTAGGTAAGACTGCCCAGTTTTGGTTATCTTACATGGACCATATTTGGTTGCTGTGGTCGCTCCTAATTTGATGGGCAGAATTATGCAAGGTATCTCACCGACTTTTCTGTTTTCTTGGCAAGCAAAGAAGAATCACACCCCGGAGCAACGGAGCTGATTAAGCTAGGTGCTATATGTTTTGTAAGATCCGCTGTGCCAAGAAATTTGTGGGCAGTATACAAAACAATGGAGGAGACATTTATGAAGCATGCAAAATCGCATGCATGAGCAGGAGGAAGCGTGGCTGGCGTGTCTGTTATCTTGAATAACTATGATGCACATCGACGTTGGGAAAATACGGCACATGAACGAGCAAGAGATGTGGAAACAATGCTCCAAATGGCAGATATGACAGACGAGACAGATAGGAACAATATACATTGGGATGTCCGTCCTTCACAGGTACGCAAAAGTGAGGCAGCCACTGTGAATGTAATGGAGACCGTAGAATGCTTCATGAATCCTTTCAGTTTCGATTATAGTGATAAGCTGTTCCGTATTGGGGCTGATGCGCCTGCACCTACCCATATCCAAACTGATATCATGGCTGCTGAGTCAATTGGGAAACTGGCCAAAGAGACTTTTATAACAGAGAGACTTGAAAGGAATACAGATTTATTTGAACCAATAAAAAAGCAAAAATTTAAAACAAGCCATTGAATCTGACCAAGAAGAAACAGACACAATTAAGGGTTGTTCTCTATTGTTCTTATACAACAAAAGAGGGATATGCTTTTGTGCGTATCAGAAGTTCACCTAGCGATGCATTTTTAATTATCCTGTACTATGCCCAAATCATGAATACACACGTATTATTTGATACTGGTTCTGAAACCAATCGAAAGCTGTTGGACATTTCAAGATTGGTGAAGTATTTGACACCGCTTTACTGTTCTGCCCTTTTGGGTCTTCATGCCTTCACCAAATGTGATACAACCATTAGTGAGTCATGGGACATCACAGAGAATCTCTTTCTTCAATTAGAGGATTTCACCTACGGAATGTACAAGATCACTCCCATAACAAACGTTGACACACTTCGTTTCTCAATGTTAATGGCAAAATGTGGTGATGCAGAGAAAAATATCAATCCCAAGAAAAACGTTGACTTATCAACCTTACCTCCACGAGAGTCTGCCTCCGCGTGCACATAAAGAGGGTTACCTATCAGGTAGCTATTTGGAAGCGATCCCATGCACCAAAGCCATACATCCCTGAAACCACTGAGAATAATGGCTGGACTGTATAGAGTGAACAGTGACTCGAGCCAAGTGGTGTGATTCGATAATATGCTCATTTCAAGTTTAGTTTACAATGATTGCATTTTTCATCGATTCTAAAAAATTGGCTATGCTGTCCGTTGTCATAGTAACACTATTTTATTAAATGAGTAACCTTTTACTCATTATATTTGTCAAATTGTGCCTTTTAATCAATCGTAATCTGTTAAAACTAGAATGCTCCTTTACCGGTGCTTGGTCAATGATGGCAACATATAGTTGCTAGATTTTAAGCCATGGCGAAGATTTGTGACCTTTTGACCTCTGCTGACATCATTATGAAACTGATTTCCATGTAAATCATATACAATCATAGACGATACTATAAGCGACATTATGAGTGGTCTATCACCAATCTAGAACGATTCTATCAAAATCTATTTAATTAATTTATAATGAATGCATTTTTCATCGATTCTCAAAAATTGGCTATGCTATTAGTTGTGATAGTAACAATAGGCTATTAAATGAGTACACTTTTACCCATTATATTTGTTAAATGGTGCCTTTTGATCAATCTTAAGCTGTTAAAACTAGAATGTTCCTTTACCGGTGCTTGGTCAGTGATGGCAACATATAGTTACTAGATTTTAAGCTGTGGCGAATATTTGTGACCTTTTGACCTCTGCCGATCTCATTCTGAAACTAATTTGCATGTAGCCCATATGCATTCGTAGATAATACTATAAGCAACATCTTGAGTGGTCGATCACCATTGTACAATGATTCTATCAAAATATATCTCAGTTATTAATACCCCTACCCCTGAATATGGTCTGCTTCACTGTGGGTATTAGCTCTAATATAACCCATCAAAAACCATATTGCGTCCCAGTTTATCACATGTTAACACACATAATCTTAACGAGGACATCGAAAGCTGTTAGAAAAATATAGTTTCGTTAATTAGGGGGGGGGTGTATCCAGGTGGGCCCTTCCAGCCCACGGACTATTAACATAGTCCTGCAAACGCACGTTCAGGAGCTCAAATTTGCTTGCATTCCATATAAAAATTAACAACTATCTTTTGTCCGATTTGCCAATTACTGGACCTTTCGAGATTATCCATCCATCATATGACGTCATATGGCGTCATAATAAAGTAAATGACGAAGTAAATGACGCGTAGGATGACGTCATAATTAATTATGGCATGAACGACTTGATTTAGTCGGTCTTTAACATGTAGTAGTCCGACACGTTGTACGAAATGTATGTCTTTACTAATTACCATAGTCAATTCAAGTATATATGCACATCCCTATCCCTCGACTGATAACTGTGGTGGGTGGGGTGTTTGTTGAAGGTTGTGATAAATAGGGTCAGGATATGGGCACCATCCTTCCTGAATGTGCACAGCAACATGGATTGTACTACGCATGCAAAGATGAATGATAGAAATCATATCTCTGCCCTCAATGGACCTTTCCAGTTTAATCCGTGTAGGATGACATCATAATCAATGATGTCACGAATGACGCATAGATAAGTTCGTCGCGAACGCTTAATTGATAACGGACTAAACGTTGTTATATGAATTGTATGTCTGCCATAGGCAACAACAGCACCATGTCAAATTAGTTTCAAAATATTTAGCAGCTTACCTGTATAGTTCTTTGGAAATTGATAGTCAGGGAGCTCAGGTGTCGATCGATCCCAAAATTAGCAAGGTGTGGGTGGAGCTTAGCTAGAGATAGGCGGGGCATAGTTAAAACTGGAAAGGCCCATTAACCCTTTCATGACTAAATTTGGTCAAGAAAATCAGAATATTTCCTTATTGAATATAAATTTTCAGGCTCAGAAATTTGCCGCTGGAATGACTGCTTCGATTATCGAGCCAGTCATTTCAGTGGCAATTTTCAAAAAATAGTCTTCTCTTGGCCTGCAAATGAACCTTTCTCAAGAGAACAACAGAGACCGGTTTGGGCAGACTTCGTCAAAAAATGGTTAGTTATACTGTCATTAAACAAATGACTTCACGTCAACTAATGTCGTAATCAGCCATCAATGTCAAATGTCCTTTCTTGTTGGTGTTTTGTCAAAAGAGGTCAATAATGCGACGAAACATGGTGACGTAATAGCGTTCAATCAAATTGAGTTCAAAATATTCAACAGAACATTTCTTACATTATGTTCAAGAATGTACTAGCTAACATGTTTGTGTTTGGTATGATATTCTACTAGACATGTCTTCTCAGCTTGCGTAAGCCCCAAAAATACAGTCTCACTTTCAAAATAACTTATTTTAACCATCTCTTTTAAATAAATACATATTAATTCGAAGTCAAAAGATCTCAATGTCTTCTGGAGAACATTTTTTTAAAAGTCACCAGTTCCTCTTTACAATCGATATATTCTAGATTACCCATAGGAGCTCCGAACAACAACATTGGTCTCAGCTTGTTTTCAACTGTAAATAAATTTGATACACGTACACATATTGATGCAAGGCATCAATTGTAAATCGCGTGCCAGGAGGTTATTATAATTCTGAGAATAAACTCAACTGTTTCATGAAAAAATGAGGTTATATAAAGGCATACAAGCCACTCATGACACAAATATAGGCGGACAATGCCACAAAAGAAGGAATATTTCTTGCAAAAAGATATGGGCAGTATTAGCTATGGGCTAGGAAAACCAGCGTATATTTTTGGTCAGTCCATCAATTTTTCCATCCATCTTTTTTCTCCAGGCCAACCTCCTTAACAGAGAGAGAGGACCAGACAAAATTAAGAGCAGCCAGTGATGAGAAAATTGCACTACTGCATCAAATGAGTGTAACAGATCAAATTTTGGTCATTAGGTATCAACAACTTGTAAAGATAAAGAAATCAACAGAACTGGCAACTCAGTCAGTAGAAAATCGGTGCAAGAAGCAGTACAGAACCTGGAACCCATTCAAACATATTAAAGAAAAACTGTAAAGAATATTTTAAACCTAAATCTTGATACCTTCTTAAACATACGTGAAGAGCTTATTACCCGGAAGTAAATTGGTGAAATATACACTGCAATGCTAGTGAAATTCACAAAGCAACTATATTTTTGATGCAATACAGGACCACGATCTGTACCGACAAAAAACCTTTTCAACAAAGCTAAGTGGTCAGGATAGAACCAATACTGTGAACCTAGTTTTCTCCAACGAAAATGATATAGTAGAAAACATTCTGACTGAAGACCCAGTGGGAAACAGCCACGACATCGTGATCTGTTTCATTTAACTATCGTATCTATGTCACCTATTAAACGATATCGTTACTGGAAACAGTGACAAACTATTAAATCAAATATTTTTGCCTGACTAAAAGGCCAAAATCGGCCTCAACCGTTGCAATGATGACGATCTTGTTGACCATATGACACATATTAGGGTATTAGCCTGATAAGTCAGGTTCTACCAGTACACGCGGCTAATAATATGGGATATATAGAAATATTTTCACATTACTATAATAAATATTTGGTGGTAGAATTATTACAATATTTCGCACAGCACGAGAACATAGTGATTTCTACATGGCCTTATGCTCGAAAACTGGCTACAAGGCATGTAGAGATATTCTGGTACCGAATATAGTACATTATTGGAATTTGACAATGGTGTGCTACTACTAAATTGCATATGACGAAATTACTGTATAGTAAATTTTTTTAACCCTTTGATACTTTATTGGCGTATTCATATACGTATCTAACCATATGGGTGAACTTCTGGGGTCGAACCTATTGCAAACAGTGTAGTACAGAAAATTGCTAATCTGACAGAATTTGCGCCAATTTACGGTATGGAATTGTGTACTGTGAAATTACGTTACTGTAGAATTTTTTTTTAAATTCGGAATACAACTAGCATACTTCCTATAAATATTTGTGGGTGCAATTCTGGGGGGTGAACGTATTGCAATGAAAACCATGAATTAGCCTAAGTTTGAGCTTATTTACGTTACGAAATTTTTCAATCTCACTACGTCGTAAACTTATGCCTATACCTATCTAAACATATGGGTGATATTCTGGGCCGAACCCATTATGAGCGATATGTCAGGACATATCGACACCTATCTGAATGTGGTGAATGTGAACCAACCATATTACAATGGGGCCATATGGCGAATATGTAACTACATATTACCAAATTACTTGATGGTAGAATCGCGCAAAAGCAGTAGTACATATTCAGTTATATACAGCTATATGTAAAAAAATGATTACAAACCGAGAACTGAGATTCTAATACTGAAAATAGTAAATTGTTGGCATTTGAAAACTGTCCATGGCTACTAAATTGAATATTACGAAATTATTACGTGGTAGAAATCTCAGGATTCATTAGTGTATTCATATCCCTATCTAACCATATGAGTGAAATTATGTAGCCACACATATTGCAGACGGTAGGGTATTGAAAACCGCAGATCTGCCAACATTGGAACACATTTATGCGATGAAATCGTGTACCGAATTCTTTTAAATTCCCAATGTAACTAGCATATTCAAACTCCTATACGTCTATGTGAGCGAAGTTCTGGAACCGACCATATTACGGAAAGTAGGGCACCGAAAACCACGAATACACCATCATTTAAGCTAAATTTTGGTATTAAAATTACTTCATCTAGCATATCTCAAGTCTATGTGGGGTAAATTATGGGGCTGAACATACCACAGACAATAGGGCACCGAAAACTGTGAATCACCCGAGATTTAAGCAAATTTTCGGTATAGAATTGTGCACTACGAAATTACTTCATGGTAGAAATTTTTTACGTCAATCCATTACTTAGCACAAGCATAGACCTACACTATCGGGAGATTTCTGTATACAACAATCTGCTACAATATTATTGACAGCCGTTTTGACTGGAAATTTGGAACATTGGTAGTCTATCAATGCTGCTGCATAATTGCATTGACCCTACATGGATGTGTTCCCACTAATGGACAAAAAAGGGCAAGAGAATACTACTGATAATCACACATCCATTATTTTTAGTGAATTTTATCTACTTTTTCACACTCTACAATAATATTATACATGTTTTTCTTTTGAAATTTACCACACATATAGTATGCCGCTCGTAGAAGACGTCCACCATGTTAACAAATTTGCGTCGACGCCCCATAAAACGCTACGTCTGTAATGTTTGCCCTATCTCGAATGTAACAAATGTGAATCTGCATGTTCAGCCTAGTGTCTGATACTCTAATCCAATACTGGAAAGGTTAAATAGATATGGTACATGGTATACTCGTCATCATCGTCCTTATAATTTATTAACGCTGTAATACCTAAATTGGGTCAAGAATATGAAAATATTTGCTTCTTGAATGCCTATTTGCAGACCAAAGACGACTGTTTCTGAAGATTTACCATTGGAATGACTGGCTCAGTTATCGAGCCATTCATTCCAGTGGAGAATTTTCAAAAACTATCTTCTCTTGACCTGCAAATTGACATTCGTCAAGATCACTATAGAGGCCGGTTTTGGCGGTCTCCTCATGAAAGGGTTAAAATACAATTCGAGAAGATGATAGGCTGCCCCGCCCATCTCTAGCTAAAATCCACCCATACCACTCTCGAGTTGGGATCGATGGATTTCTGAACTTTTAGACGATAAATTTCAAGGAAACTATACAGGTAAGCCGTGGAATATTTTGACACTAAATTGCCTGGGTCCTGTTGCTGCCTATGGCAGCAACAGCGCCCGGTCAAATTACTTTCAAAATATTCAACAGCATTTTTATTAAATAACAAAAACATACAATTCGTACAACGTGTCAGATTATTAAGCATTTAAGATGGACTAAATCGAGTCAGTCAAGACGTCATTATTATGACGTTATCCTACGCGTCACTTAATTAATTACGACGTCATATGACGTAATATGATGGATAGACAACCTGAAAAGGCCCATTAGCAAGTGGTATTAATTACCCTCGCTCCGTCAGAGGATGAGTGTATTGTATTCGGATCTACATGCGTTCGGGATGGCAAGGGTCTACAATCTATGATTGGCCTTGTTAAAATATGTGACCTATAAATACGGGTGCTCTCTTAATACAAGTGGTCCATATTGTGTGGACCACGCATTAACAAGCGGTATTAGTCCTGTAATGCTCAATTTGCTCATGCCAATTTCAATAGAGGGATCCATTTCTAAGTATGCCACGCCTATTTCTAGCTAAGCTCTACCCCTTTTTGCGTATTGATATCGTTTTATATACGCTGAATAATGCATTCCAAGAATCCCAATTTCAATATAACTATACAGGTAAGCTGTTGAATCTTTTAAAACCAATTTGACCGGGCGCTTTAAAACGTTTGCTGCCTTTGGCCACAACATGCCAGTCCAAATTACTTTCAAAATATTCAACACGATGTTGATTAAATAGTAAAGGCATAGAATTCGTACACTTGGCGGACTATTCAATGGTCATGATGGAGCTTGATACATCTTTCAGTACACATTTTGATTGTGGCGTCAGCCTGCACATGGCGTAATTGATTATGACGTCATATATTTGAGTGACAGAGCGAATCCTGCGATTATCATAGAAAATACTGATGACGATCTTGTTGACCATATGTGCAAATTTTAGGGTATGTCAGATTCTACCAGTACACGGAGCCAATACTATGGGATATATAGAGAGATTTTCACATTACTATAATAAATATTTTGTAGTAGAATTGTGCAGCACAAAGCGGGAGAACATAGTGAGATCTACATGGCCTTATGTTCCAAAACTGACTACAAAGCAAGTACAGAGATTGTGGTACCGAATATGGTAAATTATTGGAATTTGACAACTGTCGGTCGGTCGCTACTAAATTTCATATAACGAAATTATTGTACAGTACAATTTTTAAAACCTTTGATTGTTTATTAGCGTATTCATATACGTATCTAACCGTATGGGTCAAATTCTGAGGCCGAACCTATTGCAGAGAGTATGGTACAGACATGCCAGAATTTGAGCCAATTTTCGCTATGGAATTGTGTACTATTACTTCACGGTAGAATTTGTTTAAATTCTGAATATCACTAGCATATTCAAACTCCTATTAGTTTTTGTGGTACAATTCTCGGGGTGACCATATTGCAACGAAAACCGTGAATCGGCCTAAATTTGAGCCGAAATTATTTCATGGTATATAGTTTTAAATCTCACTACTCCGTAAGCGTATGCCTATACCGATCTAAACATATGGGTGACATTCTGCCAGGACATACCGACACCTATCTGAATGTGGTGAATGTGAACCAACCATATTACAATGGGGCCATATGGCGAATTCGTTCACACAATTGTGCCCAAGTAAGTCACATCTTGGTGGTGGTTCCTTGAAATGAATTCCATAGGCCTAATGTTAGTCAATCAGTCACTGAATCCGGATGGTTTATTAATACATTAATACCGAGCTCGTTTTGGTATCGTTGGATCTCTGAGCTTCTTGACTATCAATTTCCAGAAAACTATACAGGTAAGGTGTTGACTATTTTAAAACCAATTTGACTGGGTGCTGTTGCTGCTTGTGGCAGTAACATCGCCCAGTCAAATTAGATTCAAACTATTCACCAGCATCTTTTGTAAATACCAAAGACATACAATTCGTAAAACGTGTCGGACTATTAAGCATTTAAGACGGACTAAATCGAGTCAGTCATGATTATGACGTCATCCTATACGTCACATCGTTGATTATGACATCATATGACGTAATATGATGGATAGACAACATGAAAATGCCCATTAACAAGTGGTATTAATTATCCTCCCTCCGTCAGAGGACGAGTATATTGTATTCAGGGCAACAATCTGTGATTGGCCTTGTTAAAATATGTGACCTATAAATATGGATGGTCTCTTAATACAAGTGGTCCATTTTGTGTGGGCCACGCATTACCAAGTGGTATTAGCCATGTAATGCTCAATTTGCTCATGACAATTTCAATAGACAGATCCATTTCTAAGTATGCCACGCCTATTTCTAGCTAAGCTCCACCCCCTTTTGCAGCAAAAAAAGAGTACTTATTTAGAGTAGTTATTTGGAGTTCAGTGGGCTGTTTATTAAAATAATTAAGCGGTCATCGCCACGCAACCTCTATTACAGTAGGACCAGAACAAATAAGAGAACTCGCCATGAATCACGCGCGTGAAGATAATAATTATGAGATATCCAGCAATCTAAAAATAGAGCCGTGTCTTCGCGACGAGAATTATTCTCTAGCTCTCGTATCGATGGTGATCTTGCGAGACACAGCCCCACAATCCCCTGCGCGAAATGGCCGCGCCTATAGGCAATTCTAAACAGCAATAAATAGAAGCGTACCCGTGGAGCGGGCACGCAAAGAATAGACTCACGGAAATTAATTTCTTCATGGTCCGCGCTGTCTTGCAAACAATCCACGGTGGCCAGTCATTTCCTGTGTCACACATATTGTGGCCGGTATGAGGGCTGGTGCGGTTTTCACCCAGGTGTTATTACCTAGCGTACAATATGCCGTCTTCTTTATCACTAGCTTATTATTACTGTGTGTTCTTGGCAAAATATGACAAGCATGTATCTCTTCGTCCAATAACTGCCATTAGCATACTCTAGGTCAGCCACTTAGCTATATACCGCCGCTTCTAACAAATTGGATTTTTAAAATTTGTATTTTATTAACGTCAGACAAATGAACTGGGCATCTTACGCATGTAAGAAGAGGTAGTCGGTATAGAATTATGCAGAAAATTGTAGGGTTTACCAGGTCCCTGCAATGTTTGCTTATGTAGAGCAGAGGAAGATTCTACGATGTCTGCTTATGTAGATCAGGGGAAGATTATGTAATGTTTGCTTATGTAGAATAGAGGAATGGGCTGTAGTGTTTGCTTATGTAGAAAAGAGGGAGGTTATGTAATGTTTGCCTATGTAGAACAGACGAGGACTCCTGTAATATTTGTTTATGTAGGGAAGAGAATGACGCACCTCGGTCACTTTGGGACAGAAAAATGATCAGTACGTCAGGGATAAGGGCCCTTTCCAGTTTATCGCTTCATCATTTGACGTTATGACGTCATTATCGACTACGTGACGTGTAGGATGACGTCATAATCATTGCGTCATGAATGACTGGATTTAGTTTGTCATAAACTCTTAATAACCCGTCAGGTTGTACAAATTGTATGTCTTTGGCTACTATTTAATAAACATGCTGTTGAATATTTGAAACTAATTGGACTCGGCGCTGTTGCTGCCATTGGCAGCAACAGCACCCAGTAAAATTAGTTTTAAAATATGCAAGAGCTTACCTGTCTAGTTTTCTGAAAATTGATAGTCAGGGATGTCAGGGATCGATCGATCCAAACACGAGAGAAGCGTGGGTGGAGCCTAGATAAAGATGGGTGGGAAATAGCTAAAACCGGAAAGGCCCATGGTCGGGAAAAGCAGCAAGGGGCAGTTGGTTTTGGGAGAAGGGTCTGTAACCCTGGTAATCTCACCATCAATTTCTAATAATGTGTTTCATATTTATGCACGTCATATTCATAATGGAGGAATCAAATTAGATAAAGACCCGCCCATCTCTAGCTAAGTTCCACACACACACTTCCCTGTGATGAGGTCGATCGATCACTGACTCCCTGACTAACAATTTCCAGAAAAGTATACGGGGAAGCTGTTGAGTAATTTTGATTAGTTGCTGTTGCAGCCTATAGCGCTAAGCGTTGGTGACGATCTTATCTACGTCATTCGTGACTTCATTGATTGTGACGTGATCCTACACGTCACGTAATTGATTAAGACGTCATATGATTGGTGGATAAACTGAAAAGGTCCATTCTGTTTCTGTTTTTCTGGGCGCGCGTGTACATTAAATCAGGGGTAATTGATGCAAGGCATCTGAGGCCGCTTACCCAGATATATGTGCATTACTATAGAATGAATGAAGCTGATTGATTTACAAGTGTTAGTGCATTAGTTGCGTATTATTGGGTACAATGTGAGTGCGTGAGTGAGTGAGTGAGTGAGTGAGTGAGTGAGTGAGTGCGTGCGTGCGTGCGTGCGTGCGTGCGTGCGTGCGTGCGTGCGTGCATGCGTGCGTGAGGGAGCGAGTGAGTGAGCGAGTGAAAAGAAATAATTATATAAATATGTTATATAATGATACATTCACCCTCTATAGCAGTATCGATGCTTGGGTCACTGCTCTGGCTATTGGCTAATAAAACAATGCTTTACATCTCGAAACACAGCCATATCTTCGGGATATTTGACCAGCAGCATGGCCTGTTAGAGAGCAGTGAAAGCTGTTTTAGAAGAATACGCTTGTCAGGATAAAATATGATCAGGAAACGAGGGCTAATGAACGGGAGTGAGCGTGCCTCGGACAATACAGACTGTTCTTGCGTGTGTGGTAAAAAGGTCTCTCTGCTTCACATTGACAACGGCATACGTAATGGGAAACGGAAACAGCAGACACGACTCTGTGCATTGTAATTGAGTTGTGGGTATTTGATGCAGTGAGCGAAGGTCACGTAGCCATGGTTATCCCAGATCTCTTTCCATCGGTTTGTTTCATAATTATAAACACGAGCCGGAGACCGATGACATTGGCATGCAAATCCCAAAGCGAGTGCATTAAATCAATTGTAATGCGTGTACGAAATTTGAATTTAACGTACCGCAGAGATGTGTGTTCGCGTGGGAGAATTGACCTTTCCAGAGTATCCATCTATCAAACTGACGTCATAATCAGCTAAGAGGCGTGTAGGATGACATCATAATCAGGACGTCATAAATGATTCTATTAAGCCCGTTTTAGCGCTTAATAGTTCGACACGTTGTACGAATTGTATGATTTTGTCATTTAAGAAACATGCTGTTGAATATTTTGAAACTAATTTGACTGCTCGCTGTTGCTGCCATAGGCAGCAACAGCGCCCAGGCAAATTAGTTTCAAAATATTTAAAAGCTTACCCGTATAGTTTTTTGAAAATTGATAGTCAGTTGATAGTTCAGAGATCGATCGATCCCAACACGGACGAGGTGTGGGCGGAGCTTAGATGGAGATGGGCGGGGCATAGCTAAAACTGGAAAGGTCCGTTTACTAAGCGGTCGTGTTTCGGATGTTTCAGATGTTAGTATATGGCAGCATTATCCTGGTATTCCACTTCAGTCTGCTTTGAAGAAAGATCCACAGCGGAACAACGCTTAATCACTACCGTCGATATTCATGGCTGTTCTTGACACAAGCAAAATACGTATTAATTGAATTTTATATACGGTATCCGTCATGTATATATTGTGTTCAATGTGCACTCAAGGGCCGATGGCCTATTGTGGAAATAAATATCTATCTTGACACAAGCAAAATACAAGTAGATGAACCCACGCTCTACACAACCTCTCGCCAAAGTTTCAATCAATCAATCAATCAATTTATTACACCTAGATCACTGCAAAGGAATACATGGGGAAGGTTGGTTACAATCTTCCCATTTGGAAGTGTACTTTTATATTATTATTATTATTATTATTATTATTATTATTATTATTATTATTATTATTATTATTATTATTATTATTATTATTATTATTATTTGTTAATTTCATTATTAGTATCATCACAATTGTTTCGAGTAAGATCGGCCTCTATATTCCTGGGATATCAATTATAAGGCAACTGTTCACGTAAGCTGTTGAACATTCTAAAACCGATTTTTACCGGAAGCTGCTTCTACGATAGGCAGCAACAGCTCTCAGCCGAATTAGAACCAAAATATTCAACATAAGATGTATTTGAGATGTAAAGAATGTTGGTGTTTTGTTATTCGGGTTGAGGGCTAATGGTTAAGGGATGTTCATAAAGCAAATATTTTGCTTTTCTAGACCGGGTTTGGTCATTAAAGGTGCATGTTCACAGCAAAATGGTTCAACACAAAACGGCTAAAATCACAGACATTCAGGGGCCCAAACCACGCGCCCCAGATGCAATGAAACGAAACAAATACCAGCATATGATGATTTCATTACGCATGAATTAATAAGTTTATAAATTGTCAAATAGAGGCACGAGTCCCTAATTCAAATGCCAGATCTGACCAGTATTTCCGTATATCCTATCATACTGTTGCGATACCACAAATTGCCCTATTTACGGTACTGATGAAGGCGGCTTATTCACCATGGATATTGCGGATTTGTTCGTGACATTAAACCCATCAATGACGTGTCAGCTCCAGTTCTCCTCACCCTATTGAATGAATCAATGCTGAAATATGCCAAAGTAACATATTTAGCAAAGGTTCGCTTTAATGTGCCTGTTCCCTTCAGCATGTTACTTTTAGATGCTGCTGCTGAAAGTTGTTGCTGTAACAGTCTGTTCTAATGATGAATATATCTCATTCCATTAACCATTTCATGGCGATGCCAGTCAAAACAGGCATCTGCAGTGGTCTTGAGGAGTGCCCATTTTCAGGCCAAGAAGACGATTTAAAAAATGTTTTACCACTGGAATGCCTGACTCGGTTAACGAGTCAGTCTTCACATTGGTAAATTCTCAAAAGTAGTCTTTTCTTTTTGGTATGCAAATGGATATTTTTATGAGAAACTTTCTTGACCAAATATATGGACATTAAAAAGTTAACCCTTTCATGGTGCAGACAACTTTGATGAATGTCCATTTGCAGGCTGAGAGACGACTATTATTAAAAAACGTATCACTGGAATTCACCTTTCCAGAGTATCCATCCACTATCTGACCTCGTATGACGTAATAATCAGCTCAGCGCGTGCATGGTGACGTCACAGTCATTACGTCACAAGGGGATCCATATAGACCGTCATCAAATCTCAAAGAGTCCGACACGGTGTATGAATTGTATGTCTTTGTAATCCGTTGATATTTAATAAACATGCTGTTGCCTTAGGCAGCAACAGCACACAGTCAAATTTGTTTCAAAATATTCAACAGCTTACCTGTGTAATTTTTTGGAAATTAATAGTCAGGATGTTCAGAGATCGATCGATCCCAACACGAGCGAGTGTGGGTGGAGCTTAGCTGGAGATGGGCCAGGCATAGCTAAAACCGGAAGGGTCCATTACTGGTTCGGTAACGTTTTCAGCGGTAAAACCTTCAAAGTCTTCTCTTGACCTGCGTAGAAAGATTATAGGACCAAGCTACTATCTTCTAGATCATTCAACTATGTCATCCATACACAAGAAAATGAATTGGAAATCTTGTGTCAAAGTTCTGATTCAAGTTTCTCTTTCTCTTGATCATCATTTTAGAATCTGTAGTATGTATGACAAAATATTGATATGAATTGTACGGGTACTTTGAGAGACGTCTTTATTGAGACATAGTCTAAGTGGAGAGAGAGGTTTTTGTAAATAGGAATATTGATTATAATACAGCAACAGTGGTAAGAAACAGTTCGGTCATGCCATTAATGCCATCTCGTATGTTCAAGAGATATGCACGCATTAGCGTTCCATTCAATAACGAAATGAATAATTCTCCTGGTGATATTCTTTATCTCTTACATATGATCCGGATGACAAGAATCAGAATAGAAAAAGAATATTTTCTGAACAATGCTATCGCGCATGCATGTCTATTGAATATGGAAACAGAACTGTTGGCGTGATAGACCCATTCCTATAGCAATGATAAGATTTCCAGACGTGCTATTGCTTCCATTACAATACAATCTTTAGACAAAATGCAAATAATTTGCTGTGCTAATAATTAGATTACGGCTTTCAATAAAATATCAGTTCACTGTATACGTGTGTTCGCCATACGAATATGTATTCTGCCAGACGGATGCTGTTACATCATCGGCGTGGGGGAAGCAAACATCCGCTGTCCATAATTGCTTTCAGGGAACGTAACCTGAAAATTGATTTTCGGGATTTACTTCTCTGCAACTAAAATCTTTATTATTTTCAATCAAAAAATCATTGAAGAAATTCTAATAGTTCTAACACAAATCACACTAAAATTTCAGAACTTGACAACATAGTGTGGTCAAGATTTACTGCAAATTGGAAATAGTAAATTCAAATATACATGTACATCCCTATCCCTTGACTGATAACTGTGGTACGGTTGAGGAGTTAGCTGAGGGTTGTGTGACCAGGCGCATATGTTAGATAGGGGCGAGATATGGGAAGTATCATAATCAATGACGTCATGAATGATATAGATACGTTCGTCACGAACGCTTAATTGATGACGGACTAAGCGTAGTGGCACGAATTGTTTATCTTAAGTATTTAATTAATATTCTGTTAAATATTTTGAAACTAATTTGACTGCACGCCGTTGCTGCCTTATGCAGCAACAGCACCCAGTCAAATTAGGTTCAAAATATTCAACAGCTTACCTATATAATTTTCTGGAAATTGATAGTAAGGGAGTTCAGGAATCGATCTATCCAAATGTGTGTGAAGAGTGGATGGAGTTTAGCTAGATAAGGCCGGGGCATAGCTAAAACTGGATTCATCCATAATCAACTATGTCCCTTTTTACCAGACGTCACTATGCATAGATCTGTCACGAAAATCGAAAGGTTCGTCACTAAAGTGTACGAATTCGCTCTATGTCTTTGATAATAAAAACTATTTTGAATATTTTGAGATTAATTTGACTTAGAGCTGCTAGTGCCTGTACCTTGAAATTTTAGATTCTGGGAATTCAGAATTCAAAGTTTCAAATCGAGTCCAATACACGTATACAGTTAACTGAGCTTAGCTAAAATGTGTGTGAGATAGCTAGAACTGGGTGTGGTATAGCTAGAACTGGGTGTGCCATAGCTGGGGTGTCATAGCTAGAACTGGGTGCGGTATAGCTAGAACTGGGTGTGGAATAGCTAGAACTGGGTGTGTCATAGCTAGAATTAGGGGTGTCATAGCTAGAACTGGGTGTGTCATGGCTAGAACTAAGGGTGTCATAGCTAGAATTATGGGTGTTATTGCTAGAGCTGCGTGTGTCATAGCTAGAACTGCGTGTGGCATAGCTAGAACTGTGTGTGACATAGCTAGAACTGCGTGTGGCATAGCTAGAACTGTGTGTGACATAGCTAGAGCTGCGTGTGGCATAGCTAGAACTGGGTGCGGTATAGCTAGAACTGGGTGTGGAATAGCTAGAACTGGGTGTGTCATAGCTAGAATTAGGGGTGTCATAGCTAGAACTGGGTGTGTCATGGCTAGAACTAAGGGTGTCATAGCTAGAATTATGGGTGTTATTGCTAGAGCTGCGTGTGTCATAGCTAGAACTGCGTGTGGCATAGCTAGAACTGTGTGTGACATAGCTAGAACTGCGTGTGGCATAGCTAGAACTGGGGTATACTAGCTAGAATTAGGGGTGTTATAGCTAGAACTGCGTGTCATAGCTAGAATTGGGTGTGGCATAGCGAGACCTGGGTATGTCATAGCTAGAACTGGGTGTGTCATAGCTAGAACTGGGTGTGTCATAGCTAGAACTGGGTGTGTCATAGCTAGAACTGGGTGTCTCATAGTTAGACCTAAGGGTGTCATAGCTAGAATTAGGCTTGCAAGATTTTCCGATTTAATCGTGAAGTTTGATTTATTTTTAAAATCGCGATTTTTACGATGTAAGTGAGGAAAAATCGGAAAATCGTCAAAAATTTCATGATTTAAAAAAATCTGAAGTGTGTAATTTTCCGTCGCATTTTATCACTACATGAGTACAATTATAATCGATTCACGCCTGTGTTCATTGTGTTTATATCCCGCCGTGCCGAATAATTACTAATCGCAACACAAAGCGCTACAATAAACAAGCTAACAATAGCTATGTAACACCTTTGTCATTGAGAAAACCAGCTAGTTACTCCGTCGAATCGCCATATAAGTTTCTTTCTTTCGCCGCAGACCCTGAGTCTGTCGTGAAATGCCAAGTATATACTTAGTTGCAGAGTGTTAGGCAATCAGTGAACATAATTCTTTTTAATTCTAGGGTTAGCAATTTCAGGCGGTGTAATAATATTTCCTTTTTGATTTGGTTGTCATGTCAAATTGAAGAAAATAAAGCAACAGCATTCCAGGTTGTTTGATTTTGAACTGTGCGTTCTGTTGATTACTCTTAAATGTAAATCATACATTCTTAAAGCAACTATAAACTGCTCTATAGGACGAGTTTACGCTGTTATACTCAGACCTACTCAAAGCTCCCGTCCTATGTATGTGGATTGCCCAGTATCTCCCCGGCTACTAATATTAACGTCTTCGCGTTACTCCGATAATGACCTAAACTCGTCCTACGAAGGGAGGCTATAAGCGGAAGCTGATACATCATGTAATTTATATTTTTTTGTCGGCGACATTTTATCTCAAATTTTGATGAAATAAATAATGTTTATTAAACTATACGCAATATTTAGGCGGTCCCAATTAATAATTTCACTCCCGCGATGATGGATATAAGGTATACATTAAGCATAGACGTAGGATGGTAAGAATTCTCTGCATGAAAATGTGTTCTAATTTCATGCTATTTTTGTATCATTTATTTCAACTTTTTCTAGAGACAAGTCACGTTACCCCGGTTTATACTTTTGGGAATTGTGACCTATGATTTAATCGAAAATCGCGATGTTTCAAAGCAAAACTCGTGCAAGCCTAGCTAGAACTGGGTGTGACATAGCTAGAACTGAGAGTGCCATAGCTAGAACTGGGTGTGACATAGCTAGAACTGGTGTGGCATGGCTAGAACTAAGTGTGCTATAGCTAGAACTGGGTGTGTCATAGCTAGAACTGGGTGTGCCATAGCTAGAACTGGGTGTGTCATAGCTAGAACTGAGTGTGCCATAGATAGAACTGAGTGTGGCATAACTAGAACTGGTGTGGCATAGCTAGAACTAGGGGTGTTATAGCTAGAACTGAGTGTGACATAGCTAGAACTGAGTGTGCCATAGCTAGAACTGAGTGTGGCATAGCTAGAACTGGAGTGGCCTAGCTAGCACTGGGTGTGTCATAGCTAGAACTGGGTGTGTGATAGCTAGAACCAAGGGTGTCATAGCTAGAACTGAGTGTGCCATAGCTAGAACTGAGTGTGGCATAGCTAGAACTGGGTGTGGCATAGCTAGAACTCGGGTGACATAGCTAGAACTGGGTGTGTAATAGCTAGAACTGAGTGTGCCATAGCTAGAACTGAGTGTGCCATAGCTAGAACTGAGTGTGGCATAGCTAGAACTGGTGTGTCATAGCTAGAACTAGGGGTGTTATAGCTAGAACTGAGTGTGTCATAACTAGAACTGAGTGTGCCATAGCTAGAACTGAGTGTGGCATAGCTAGAACTGGAGTGGCCTAGCTAGCACTGGGTGTGTCATAGCTAGAACTGGGTGTGTGATAGCTAGAACTAAGGGTGTCATAGCTAGAACTGGGTGTGTCATAGCTAGAACTAGGGGTGCCATAGCTAGAACTGGAGTGACATAGCTAGAACAGGGTGTGTCATAGCTGGAACTGGGTGTGTCATAGCTACAACTAAGGGTGTCATAGCTAGAAATAGGCGTGTCATAGCTAGAACTAGGGGTGTTATTGCTAGAGCTGCGTGTGTCATAGCTAGAACTGCGTGTGGCATAGCTAGAACTGTGTGTGGCATAGCTAGAACTGGGTGTCGCATAGATAGAACTGGGTGTGGCATAGCTAGAACTAGGGGTGTCATAGCTAGAACCGGGTGTGGCATAGCTAGAAGTGCGTGTGGCATAGCTAGAACTGCGTGTGGTATAGCTAGAACTGTGTGTGGCATAGCTAGAACTGTGTGTCGCGTAGATAGAACTGGGTGTGGCATAGCTAGAACTAGGGGTGTCATAGCTAGAACTGGGTGTGGCATAGCTCTAACTGGGGTGACATAGCTAGAACAGGGTGTGTCATAGCTAGAACTGGGTGTGTCATAGCTAAAACTAAGGGTGTCATGGCTAGAAATAGGCGTGTCATAGCTAGAACTAGGGGTGTTATTGCTAGAGCTGCGTGTGTCATGGCTAGAAATAGGTGTGCCATAGCTAGAACTAGGGGTGTTATTGCTAGAGCTGCGTGTGTCATAGCTAGAACTGCGTGTGGCATAGCTAGAACTGCGTGTGGCATAGCTAGAACTGGTTATGTCATAGCTAGAATTAAGGGATTCATAGCTATAACTAATGGTGTCCTAGCTAGAATTATGGGTGTTATAGCTAGAACTGCGTGTGTCATAGCTAGAACTGCGTGTGGCATAGTTAGAACTGGGTATGTCATAGCTAGAACTGGGAGTGTCATAGCTAGAACTGAGTGTGTCACAGCTAGAACTGGGTGTGCTATAGCTAGAACTGGTGTGTCATAGTTAGACCTATGGGTGTCACGGCTAGAATTAGGGGTGTTATAGCTAGAACTGGATGTGTCATATCTAGAATTATGGGTGTCATAGCTAGAGCTAAGGGTGTCATAGCTAGAATTAGGGGTTTTATAGCTAGAACTGGGTGTGACATAGCTAGAACTGGGGTGGCAGCTAAAACTGTGGTGACATGGCTAGAACTGGGTGTGTTATAGCTAGAACTGGGTGTGTCATAGCTAGAACTGAGTGTGGCATAGCTAGAACTGAGTGTGTCATACCTATAGCTGAGTGTGTCATAGCTAGAACTGAGTGTGGCATATCCGGAACTTGGTGCGTCATAGCCAGAACAAAGGGTGTCAAAGCTAGAACTGAGTGTGTCATAGCTAGAACTGCATGTGTCATAGCTAGAACTGGGTGTGACATTGCTAGAACTGGGGTGACATAGCTAGAACTAGGTCTGTCATAGCTAGAACTGGGTGTGTCATAGCTAGAACTAAGTGCATCATAGCTAGAATTAGGGGTGTCATAGCTAGAACTAGGGGTGTTATAGATAGAACTGGGTGTGACATTGTTAGAACGGGGGTGACATAGCTAGAACTTGGTGTGTCATAGCTAGAACTGCGTGTGGCATAGCTAGAACTGCGTGTGGCATAGCTGGAACTGCGTGTGGCATAGCTAGAACTGGGTGTGTCATAGCTAGAACTGGGTGTGACATTGTTAGAACGGGGGTGACATAGATAGAATTTGGTGTGTCATAGCTAGAACTGCGTGTGGCATAGCTAGAACTGCGTGTGGCATAGCTGGAACTGCGTGTGGCATAGCTAGAACTGGGTGTGGCATAGATAGAACTGGGGTGTAATAGCTAGAACTGGGTGTGCCATAGCTAGAATTGGGATGTCACAGCTAGAACTAAGGGTGTCATAGCTAGAATTAGGGGTGTTATAGCTAGAACTGCGTGTGTCGTAGCTAGAACTGCGTGTGGCATAGCGAGACCTGGGTATGTCATAGCTAGAACTGGGTGTGTCATAGCTAGAACTGGGTGTGTCATAGCTAGAACTGGGTGTGTCATAGCTAGAACTGGGTGTCTCATAGTTAGACCTAAGGGTGTCATAGCTAGAATTAGGCTTGCAAGATTTTCCGATTTAATCGTGAAGTTTGATTTATTTTTTAAATCGCGATTTTTACAATGTAATTGAGGAAAAATCGGAAAATCGTCAAAAATTTCATGATTTAAAAAAATCTGAAGTGTGTAATTTTCCGTTGCATTTTATCACTACATGAGTACAATTATAATCGATTCACGCCTGTGTTCATTGTGTTTATATCCCGCCGTGCCGAATAATTACTAATCACAATACAAAGCGCTACAATAAACAAGCTAACAATAGCTTGGTAACACCTTTGTCATTGAGAAAACCGGCTAGTTACTCCGTCGAATCGCCATATAAGTTTCTTTCTTTCGCCGCAGACCCTGAGTCTGTCGTGAAATGCCAAGTATATACTTAGTTGCAGAGTGTTAGGTAATCAGAGAACATAATTCTTTTTAATTCTAGGGTTAGCAATTTCAGGCGGTGTAATATTTTTCATTTTTGATTTGGTTGTCATGTCAAATTGAAGAAAATAAAGCAACAGCATTCAAGGTTGTTTGATTTTGAACTGTGCGTTCTGTTGATTACTCTTAAATGTAAATCATACATTCTGAAAGCAACTATAAACTGCTCCATAGGACGAGTTTACGCTGTTATACTCGTACCTACTCAAACCTCCCGTCCTATGTATGTGGATTTCCCAGTATCTCCCCGGCTACTAATATTAACGTCTTCGCGTTACTCCGATAATGACCTAAACTCGTCCTACGAAGGGAGGCTATAAGCGGAAGCTGATACATCATGTAATTTATATTTTTTTGTCGGCGACATTTTATCTCAAATTTTGATGAAATAAATAATGTTTATTAAACTATACGCAACATTTAGGCGGTCCCAATTAATAATTTCACTCCCGCGATGATGGATATAAGGTATACATTAAGCATAGACGTAGGATGGTAAGAATTCTCTGCATGAAAATGTGTTCTAATTTCATGCTATTTTTGTATCATTTATTTCAACTTTTTCTAGAGACAAGTCACGTTACCCCGGTTTATACTTTTGGGAATTGTGACCTATGATTTAATCGAAAATCGCGATGTTTCAAAGCAAAACTCGTGCAAGCCTAGCTAGAACTGGGTGTGACATAGCTAGAACTGAGAGTGCCATAGCTAGAACTGGGTGTGACATAGCTAGAACTGGTGTGGCATGGCTAGAACTAGGTGTGTTATAGCTAGAACTGGGTGTGTCATAGCTAGAACTGGGTGTGCCATAGCTAGAACTGGGTGTGTCATAGCTAGAACTGAGTGTGCCATAGATAGAACTGAGTGTGGCATAACTAGAACTGGTGTGGCATAGCTAGAACTAGGGGTGTTATAGCTAGAACTGAGTGTGACATAGCTAGAACTGAGTGTGCCATAGCTAGAACTGAGTGTGGCATAGCTAGAACTGGAGTGGCCTAGCTAGCACTGGGTGTGTCATAGCTAGAACTGGGTGTGTGATAGCTAGAACTAAGGGTGTCATAGCTAGAACTGAGTGTGCCATAGCTAGAACTGAGTGTGGCATAGCTAGAACTGGGTGTGGCATAGCTAGAACTCGGGTGACATAGCTAGAACTGGGTGTGTAATAGCTAGAACTGAGTGTGCCATAGCTAGAACTGAGTGTGGCATAGCTAGAACTGAGTGTGGCATAGCTAGAACTGGTGTGTCATAGCTAGAACTAGGGGTGTTATAGCTAGAACTGAGTGTGTCATAACTAGAACTGAGTGTGCCATAGCTAGAACTGAGTGTGGCATAGCTAGAACTGGAGTGGCCTAGCTAGCACTGGGTGTGTCATAGCTAGAACTGGGTGTGTGATAGCTAGAACTAAGGGTGTCATAGCTAGAACTGAGTGTGTCATACCTATAGCTGAGTGTGTCATAGCTAGAACTGAGTGTGGCATATCCGGAACTTGGTGCGTCATAGCCAGAACTAAGGGTGTCAAAGCTAGAACTGAGTGTGTCATAGCTAGAACTGCATGTGTCATAGCTAGAACTGGGTGTGACATTGCTAGAACTGGGGTGACATAGCTAGAACTAGGTCTGTCATAGCTAGAACTGGGTGTGTCATAGCTAGAACTAAGTGCATCATAGCTAGAATTAGGGGTGTCATAGCTAGAACTAGGGGTGTTATAGCTAGAACTGGGTGTGACATTGTTAGAACGGGGGTGACATAGCTAGAACTTGGTGTGTCATAGCTAGAACTGCGTGTGGCATAGCTAGAACTGCGTGTGGCATAGCTGGAACTGCGTGTGGCATAGCTAGAACTGGGTGTGTCATAGCTAGAACTGGGTGTGACATTGTTAGAACGGGGGTGACATAGCTAGAACTTGGTGTGTCATAGCTAGAACTGCGTGTGGCATAGCTAGAACTGCGTGTGGCATAGCTGGAACTGCGTGTGGCATAGCTAGAACTGGGTGTGGCATAGCTAGAACTGGGGTGTAATAGCTAGAACTGGGTGTGCCATAGCTAGAATTGGGATGTCACAGCTAGAACTAAGGGTGTCATAGCTAGAATTAGGGGTGTTATAGCTAGAACTGCGTGTGTCGTAGCTAGAACTGCGTGTGGCATAGCGAGACCTGGGTATGTCATAGCTAGAACTGGGTGTGTCATAGCTAGAACTGGGTGTGTCATAGCTAGAACTGGGTGTGTCATAGCTAGAACTGGGTGTCTCATAGTTAGACCTAAGGGTGTCATAGCTAGAATTAGGCTTGCAAGATTTTCCGATTTAATCGTGAAGTTTGATTTATTTTTTAAATCGCGATTTTTACAATGTAATTGAGGAAAAATCGGAAAATCGTCAAAAATTTCATGATTTAAAAAAATCTGAAGTGTGTAATTTTCCGTTGCATTTTATCACTACATGAGTACAATTATAATCGATTCACGCCTGTGTTCATTGTGTTTATATCCCGCCGTGCCGAATAATTACTAATCACAATACAAAGCGCTACAATAAACAAGCTAACAATAGCTTGGTAACACCTTTGTCATTGAGAAAACCGGCTAGTTACTCCGTCGAATCGCCATATAAGTTTCTTTCTTTCGCCGCAGACCCTGAGTCTGTCGTGAAATGCCAAGTATATACTTAGTTGCAGAGTGTTAGGTAATCAGAGAACATAATTCTTTTTAATTCTAGGGTTAGCAATTTCAGGCGGTGTAATATTTTTCATTTTTGATTTGGTTGTCATGTCAAATTGAAGAAAATAAAGCAACAGCATTCAAGGTTGTTTGATTTTGAACTGTGCGTTCTGTTGATTACTCTTAAATGTAAATCATACATTCTGAAAGCAACTATAAACTGCTCCATAGGACGAGTTTACGCTGTTATACTCGTACCTACTCAAACCTCCCGTCCTATGTATGTGGATTTCCCAGTATCTCCCCGGCTACTAATATTAACGTCTTCGCGTTACTCCGATAATGACCTAAACTCGTCCTACGAAGGGAGGCTATAAGCGGAAGCTGATACATCATGTAATTTATATTTTTTTGTCGGCGACATTTTATCTCAAATTTTGATGAAATAAATAATGTTTATTAAACTATACGCAACATTTAGGCGGTCCCAATTAATAATTTCACTCCCGCGATGATGGATATAAGGTATACATTAAGCATAGACGTAGGATGGTAAGAATTCTCTGCATGAAAATGTGTTCTAATTTCATGCTATTTTTGTATCATTTATTTCAACTTTTTCTAGAGACAAGTCACGTTACCCCGGTTTATACTTTTGGGAATTGTGACCTATGATTTAATCGAAAATCGCGATGTTTCAAAGCAAAACTCGTGCAAGCCTAGCTAGAACTGGGTGTGACATAGCTAGAACTGAGAGTGCCATAGCTAGAACTGGGTGTGACATAGCTAGAACTGGTGTGGCATGGCTAGAACTAGGTGTGTTATAGCTAGAACTGGGTGTGTCATAGCTAGAACTGGGTGTGCCATAGCTAGAACTGGGTGTGTCATAGCTAGAACTGAGTGTGCCATAGATAGAACTGAGTGTGGCATAACTAGAACTGGTGTGGCATAGCTAGAACTAGGGGTGTTATAGCTAGAACTGAGTGTGACATAGCTAGAACTGAGTGTGCCATAGCTAGAACTGAGTGTGGCATAGCTAGAACTGGAGTGGCCTAGCTAGCACTGGGTGTGTCATAGCTAGAACTGGGTGTGTGATAGCTAGAACTAAGGGTGTCATAGCTAGAACTGAGTGTGCCATAGCTAGAACTGAGTGTGGCATAGCTAGAACTGGGTGTGGCATAGCTAGAACTCGGGTGACATAGCTAGAACTGGGTGTGTAATAGCTAGAACTGAGTGTGCCATAGCTAGAACTGAGTGTGGCATAGCTAGAACTGAGTGTGGCATAGCTAGAACTGGTGTGTCATAGCTAGAACTAGGGGTGTTATAGCTAGAACTGAGTGTGTCATAACTAGAACTGAGTGTGCCATAGCTAGAACTGAGTGTGGCATAGCTAGAACTGGAGTGGCCTAGCTAGCACTGGGTGTGTCATAGCTAGAACTGGGTGTGTGATAGCTAGAACTAAGGGTGTCATAGCTAGAACTGAGTGTGTCATACCTATAGCTGAGTGTGTCATAGCTAGAACTGAGTGTGGCATATCCGGAACTTGGTGCGTCATAGCCAGAACTAAGGGTGTCAAAGCTAGAACTGAGTGTGTCATAGCTAGAACTGCATGTGTCATAGCTAGAACTGGGTGTGACATTGCTAGAACTGGGGTGACATAGCTAGAACTAGGTCTGTCATAGCTAGAACTGGGTGTGTCATAGCTAGAACTAAGTGCATCATAGCTAGAATTAGGGGTGTCATAGCTAGAACTAGGGGTGTTATAGCTAGAACTGGGTGTGACATTGTTAGAACGGGGGTGACATAGCTAGAACTTGGTGTGTCATAGCTAGAACTGCGTGTGGCATAGCTAGAACTGCGTGTGGCATAGCTGGAACTGCGTGTGGCATAGCTAGAACTGGGTGTGTCATAGCTAGAACTGGGTGTGACATTGTTAGAACGGGGGTGACATAGCTAGAACTTGGTGTGTCATAGCTAGAACTGCGTGTGGCATAGCTAGAACTGCGTGTGGCATAGCTGGAACTGCGTGTGGCATAGCTAGAACTGGGTGTGGCATAGCTAGAACTGGGGTGTAATAGCTAGAACTGGGTGTGCCATAGCTAGAATTGGGATGTCACAGCTAGAACTAAGGGTGTCATAGCTAGAATTAGGGGTGTTATAGCTAGAACTGCGTGTGTCGTAGCTAGAACTGCGTGTGGCATAGCGAGACCTGGGTATGTCATAGCTAGAACTGGGTGTGTCATAGCTAGAACTGGGTGTGTCATAGCTAGAACTGGGTGTGTCATAGCTAGAACTGGGTGTCTCATAGTTAGACCTAAGGGTGTCATAGCTAGAATTAGGCTTGCAAGATTTTCCGATTTAATCGTGAAGTTTGATTTATTTTTTAAATCGCGATTTTTACAATGTAATTGAGGAAAAATCGGAAAATCGTCAAAAATTTCATGATTTAAAAAAATCTGAAGTGTGTAATTTTCCGTTGCATTTTATCACTACATGAGTACAATTATAATCGATTCACGCCTGTGTTCATTGTGTTTATATCCCGCCGTGCCGAATAATTACTAATCACAACACAAAGCGCTACAATAAACAAGCTAACAATAGCTTGGTAACACCTTTGTCATTGAGAAAACCGGCTAGTTACTCCGTCGAATCGCCATATAAGTTTCTTTCTTTCGCCGCAGACCCTGAGTCTGTCGTGAAATGCCAAGTATATACTTAGTTGCAGAGTGTTAGGCAATCAGAGAACATAATTCTTTTTAATTCTAGGGTTAGCAATTTCAGGCGGTGTAATATTTTTCCTTTTTGATTTGGTTGTCATGTCAAATTGAAGAAAATAAAGCAACAGCATTCAAGGTTGTTTGATTTTGAACTGTGCGTTCTGTTGATTACTCTTAAATGTAAATCATACATTCTGAAAGCAACTATAAACTGCTCCATAGGACGAGTTTACGCTGTTATACTCGTACCTACTCAAACCTCCCGTCCTATGTATGTGGATTTCCCAGTATCTCCCCGGGTACTAATATTAACGTCTTCACGTTACTCCGATAATGACCAAAACTCGTTCTACAAAGGGAGGCTATAAGCGGAAGCTGATATATCATGTAATTTATATTTTTTTGTCGGCGACATTTTATCTCAAATTTTGATGAAATAAAAAATGTTTATTAAACTATACGCAATATTTAGTCGGTCACAATTAATAATTTCACTCCCGCGATGATGGATATAAGGTATACATTAAGCATAGACGTAGGATGGTAAGAATTCGGCGCATGAAAATGTGTTCTAATTTCATGCTATTTTTGTATCATTTATTTCAACTTTTTCTACAAACAAGTCACGTTACCCCGGTTTATACTCTTGGGAATTTTGACCTACGATTCAATCGAAAATCTAGTTATGTGCCTATGTGTAATGAAACGAAATAAATCTGCCTCTATTTCAATTTCGCAACTTAAAAAATTATATTAATTTATATGGAATGGAATCATCATATGTTAAGATTTATTTCGTTTCATTACATATAGGCTCACAGTTTAAACCTCTAAAAGTGTATAATTTAAACAATTTTATTTTCAGAGATTTTACTGTGAATATGCACCTTTAAGCATCAGTTTTCATGTCTGTCCATGCCATCAACTCCCATGATTAAACTATTCTACTCCAACTATCTCTGTGTAATCTGACATGATTGCCATACTCACGCGATATGTGGAATCAAATCTGGTAACGGATTTGTTGGATGGGGTTTGAGATGAATGGCAATCATCTGGTAACGGAATTAGATGATGGAATTAATGAGCTGCGGACAAGAAAGGGCACCTGACGCTTTCTTGTCATAATGGCAGAGCTTATGCCAATCATGTTATGTAGGATTGTTTTATCTGATACCAAACTCGGTATAAATTATGACATAGTGTGCAGAATTTAACTGAATGTTAAAGATTTTACAATTTCTTTTTCGACGAATATGTAATCATTCTAAATCCTAATTGTTCCCCATCTGTGTGAATTAACTATATAGCCTCTTTCTCTAAACAAAGTCACCAGCTAGACAAGGATAAATATGACCCTATACACTATATAACGACCTTTGTAGATTGCAGGAATCCAGTTTTAGCTAAGCCCCACCCAGCTTTAGCTAAGCTCCACACACACTTTGCCAGTATTGGGATCGATCAATCCCTGAACTCATAGGCTCTAAATTTCCTGAAATCTATACACGGTAAGCTGTTGAATATTTCGAAACTAAATTGACATATGTTGGCAACAGCACCGCGTCAAATTAGTTTCAAAATATTCAACAGCATGTTTATTAAATAGTGAAATAATAGAATTCGTACAACAACACTTAGCCCGTCATCAATTAAGCTTTCGTGACGAACTTAGCTACGCCATTCATGACGTAATTGTTTATGACGTCATCATACACGTCACGTAGTTGATTATGACGTCATATGATATGATTGAGAAACTGGAATGTTACATTGTGGCATTAAGCGATGGCTGTTAATTTGTTTCAACAATTAACAAGCTCAGTGCTGTTCAATATACCAAGCTGAAGAAAACATCGTGTACCATATAGCTTACCCATCCATGTCAATCAGCTGGTACATAACGAATAATTCTAACCGATCTATCATTAGTCTTGATTGCTATAATGGGAAATCATTACGATTCTAAATTATGTTAGGACAAATAATCCCCGTGTGCTTGTTACAGCTTAAAGCATCCGTCATCTTCATCCGTTGACCAAAAGAGCAGAAAAAGGTACCCACACTAGCAGATTATACGCTATCCATCTTCAGACTGATTCCTGAAATTACTGTCTATAGAATAGACAAGGTGTGCGGGTTCAGTTATCTGCCTCATGCTATCGGTACGAGAAGAAACTCTCCCTAACCCTAATCTAACACAATCAAACTGTCAGATCAGATTAAGCGACCTTTTCAGTTTTAGCTATGCCCCGCCCATCTTTAGCTAACGTCCACCGACACTTCGCCGTGTTGGGATCGATCGATCCCTGAACTGACTGACTATCAATTTCCAGAAAACTATACAGGTAAGGTGTTGAATATTTTGAAACTAATTGGACTGGGCGCATAGGCAGCAATAGCGGCCAATCAAATTAGTTTGAAATATTCAACAACATCTGCATTAAATAGTAAAGATATATAATTCGTACAACAACACTTAGTCCGTCGGGTTCGTGACAAATTTATCTACGTCATTCATGACGCCATTGATTATGCCATACGCAATCCTGCACATCACGTAGTTGATTATGACGTCATACGATTGATGGATGCACTGGACAGGTCCATTAGACACATATTCGTCTGTATCTACCTGATTAATGGTTACATATCTATGATGGGGGAGGGGTGTGTCACTTCTAGCTAAACCCCGCCTATTTATAGCTAAACTCCACCCACTCTTTTACCCTTGTTGGAATCGATTTGATAGTTTGAAATCTGAATTTTCAGAATCGAAATTTCAATGTTACTGTACAGGTAAGCCGCTGAATATTTTGAATCTTATTTGACTGGGGACTGTTGCTGCCAATGGCAGCAACAGTTCCCAGTCAAATTAGTTTCAAAATATTCACCGTAATATTTATTAAATTCTACATTCATGAAAGACATACATTTAGTACGCTTTAGTGATTGACTTTTCGATTATCATAATGGAGGTATGCCATTTTGATTGTGAAGTCAGGTAAGAAGTGACGTATTTGATTGTAACATCAGATACTTGAGTGAGAGAGCGGATCCCTCTATTGTCAGAGCGTGACTATGTTAGAAAAGTTCAGATCGACTTGCTTAGCCACCAACAACTTTCAGTCAAAAGGTTTTCAAACTATTCATCATATCTAGAGTTAAACCACATGGAAAATATTGTACTATAACGGAAACTATAGCACGTCTGGAAAACTATCGGAATAATTTGCTTTTGAGATTGTCTTTGTCACACGATGCGTTCTATTTACATGATCTTTAGACATGTATGTATGAAACCATTATTCAGAAAATATTCGTTTTCTATTCTGATTCTTGCCACTGTGATCGTATCTAGGTACTCGAGTTCATATATAATCCATTATTGTATTCGCCCCTCATGGAATTCCACAACGAGTATTATTCATATCATTAAAAAACCCACTACCAACGTACACATCTCTTGGAGATACAGGATGGCATTAATGCCATAACAGACTTGTTTCTTAGTACTGTTATTGTGTTATAATCAACGCCCCTATGAAAAACCCCGACAGTGACACATACTCTCCTTCAATATCTCAGCCTCAGATCGTCACTTCTGCAATAACCGCTGAAATGAAATTTAATCGATTCTGAGATTAGAGATATAAGCGCTTGCTTCAATTAACAACCTCAATATGGCATGTATCAAAGATGCAGTAGAATTCAAATCAATATTCGGTCATGCATACTACAGCTTCAAAACGACCATTAAGGAAAAGTGGGTTTAATTCAGAACTTTGACACAAAATTCCCATTTTATTTTCAAATAAGTTCAAGTTGAATGTTCTACATACTTATTACATGGCTATAACAGCCTTCCATCACTATTTCTGACTACTCTGACAGTCTGATTATATCTCGTTAATCATTGGAACACTAAATAGAAAGATATGACAACCTCATCAATACAGCACAAGAACAATGCTGTTGAACATTTTGAAACTAATTTGACGGGAAGTTGTCCACCAACACCAACACCACCAACACCATTATCATCAAGACAACAAGCTAAAGGGACCAGGCACATTAAAGCTGGTGTTTTCTAACTATGTTTCCTTGACATCTCACAGCAATAGTTTATGCAATAGGGTGAGGCGAACAGGAGCTAACAAGTCATTGATGGGTTTATTGTCACCAAGAATCCATGGTGAATAATCCGTCTTCATCATTACCGTAAATAGAAAAATTGCACCAAAGCAGCAGTCTGATAGGACATACAGGAATGCGAGGACTCTAGTTCTCAATCGATACACACCTCGACATTAGGTCTATTCAGTGAAATTTCGTCGACATGTGTTTTGTGACAAAGTGTCAAGAACGTCCATGGATATCGATGACGGTGATTGGGAAGTGTTCCTCTGTGAAGCGTCCGTCAAAACATACTGCGGTAAAAGTAGAATACGAATGGAATACTTCCAAGAACTAACATCTGAGATAAGGCCACTTAATCAATCTGCTCACGCAAGTACACATCTCTGAATACACATCTCTGCTTTACGTTACACTCATATTTCATCCACCAATTACAAATGATTTAATGCCTATTCGCTCCAGAATTTGCTTGTAATGGCATTGGTTTATGTCTGATGTTTATAAATATGAAACAAATCGATAGAAAAAGATCTGGGATAACCATGGTTACATCACTTTCTCTCCCCGAAGTAAATATCAACACTCAATTAAAATACACAGAATCATGTACGCTGTTTCCTTTCCCATTACATACACGCCGTTGTCAATGTGAGAGAGCCTTTTTTCATTACAACTTTATTGTCTGACTCTGGCTCGATCCCGTTCATTAGCCGTGGCTTACTGATCATATTTTGTCCTGATCTGACAGACAAGCGTGTTTCCCTCCAAAAGCTTTCGTCGCTATCTACCAGACAGCTGATCACGTATCCCGAAAATGTATGTGCGTCGCTATATAAATGAACCGTGTATCGATACAGTTGTAGAGGTCTAATATTTCGGTATGCACCTCATTTATATAATTATTTCTCTTTATTATTTGACCCCTCTTCTGACAACTTGTGGTTTATAATGGTAAAACCGGCCAATACTTCCTCTGCGGTTATCTCGAGGACTGTCTATTTGCAGGCTAAGAGAAGACTATTTTTGAAAATTTACCACTGGAATGACTGGCTCGGTTACCGAGCCAGTCATTCCAGTGATACATTTTCAAAAATAGTCTTTTCCTGGCCGGAAAATGGACACTGACTAAACAAAAATTTAGATTCTCTTAACCATTAACCTTTTAATCGTTAAACCGGTAAAAAAACACCTCTTAAAAAAGATTTTCCTAAATTCCAGTTATAAACTTACAAAAAAACAGTCTTCCCTTAGCCAGCAAATGGTCATTCACTGAGCAAAATTTTTAATTTGCTTGAAAACTCTTGACAAGTTAAAGGTTTAATTGATAAAAGACGCCTTTTGAGCGCTTTGAGACGTGGTTGACGCACGAGAGGGGCGGGGGGGGGGGGAGATAAACACGACGTTGTGCCCAGTAATACGCAACTCGTGTAATAGCATTGTAAATCAAATTGTTCCATTCATTCAACACGAAGGCATATATATCTATGTTACAATACTCAGCTTCCTTGCTTCAATTAACCCTGATTTAATGTATACTCGCGCCAGAATAACAAAATAGAATTATGAATATGATGCGCATACATATGAAATACATTATTAGGAATTGGTGCTGGGATTACCATGGTAGTACGCTCCTTTCCCCATAAGCAAGTGCCCGCAGCTTCATGTCCCCGTTCTACATAAACTGTTTCCAATGTGAAGCGGGGTGCTTTTCTCATGGACAATACAAGATCTATGTTTTAATGTCTGACGCACGCTGTCTCCACCCATTACCCCTGGCGTATTGATCATTCAGAGAGACCAGGAACTAGACAGTTTTCTTCCTGTAAAGGTCGACCGTCTTGTCACTTCACATCAACATAAATTTGTATCACTTCCCCAATTTCATGGCTAAATTTAGTCAAGAAAATAAGAATACATTAGAATGTGCATTTGCAGGCCAACAGAAGACAATTTTTGAAAACCTACCACTTGAATACCTGTCTCAGTTATAAGCAGATACGGTAGGACCCCACTCTGCTCTACATAAGCAAACATTGCAGAGGCCTGCTCTGCTCCACAAACGCAATTATCGTGCAACCTTTCTCTGTTATACATAAGCAAACATTTCGGAACTTTCAAACGTTGCATGGACCGTCACTGCTTCACATAGGCAATCATTCCAGAGCCTTCCCCTGTTTTACATAATCAAACATTGATCTTTTGCATACACCTGCTCAGCTCATTTGTCTGATGGTAACAAAATAACATTTTAATATCCAATCTCTTAGTGATGATTGGTGGTATTTAAAGGTGCATATTCACCCCAGAATGCTTGAAAATAAAATGGTTAAAATTGAATACAATTAGAGGCTTAAAGTAGCTAGATGTATTGAAACGAAATAAATGTTAGCATTGATTCAATTCCATATAAATTAATACAATTTTTTAAGTTGCGAAATTGAAATAGAGGCCCGTGCTTCTATTTCAATTTAGCAACTTAAAATATTATATTAATGTATATGGAATGGAATCATCATACGTTAAGATTTATTTCGTTTCATTACATATAGGATCACAGTTTACGCCTCTAAAAGTGTATAACTTAAACAATTTTATTTTCAGAAATTGTACTGGTAATACGCACTTTTAAATACGTGACTAACATAGAGCAGAAGCGAGTAAAGTTATTTTTGTGATGTACTGATTTCTAACATGAAATCTGTTTATTACTATTCTTAAAATATCCACATCAAGGGATCCTTTTCTAGATATGCCTCGCCCATTTCTAGCTAAGCTCCGCCCTTTTCCCCGCATGTTGGACTCAATCTATATACTTTTCGATTCCTGAATTCCCAAAATCCGATTTCAAGGTAACTATACAGGCAAGCTGTTGAATATTTTGAAATTGATTTAACTGGGTGATGTTGCTGCCTATGGCAGGAACATCGTTCAGTCATATTAGCTAAATATTTAAGAGAATGTTGATTAAATAGTAAAGACATACAATCCGTACATTTCACATACTATTCAATGTTCCTGACAGAGCTAGATGAATAATTCATTACACATTTTGAATGTGACGTCAGCCAACATGTAACGTAATCGAGTATGACATATCTCTCCATTAGTAACAGCCCACCCTGGCTCATCGCATTACTGATATACTCCCAACAAGAAACCGCATTTGATTTTGCTACCTGATTATGACATCAGTTGATGTGACGTCTGTTGTTTACAGACGGTATAATTAATTGTCAGATCGGAATAACAATGGCTGATGAGTTTTATATGAAATGCGAGCGAGTTTGAGTTCCTCTAACAGTGAGCCTGTACGCCGAGGCTAATGACAATGGCGAATGGTGCTAATCAATATGGAAAATAGATCTCTTAATTTTAACCACCTAATAATAGATGAAACCACGTCGCCATGCACAAAAACTCTACATACCGTATTCTTCATCAACAGCCCCTCTTTGACACTGTACAACTTTCAAGTGTCAGATAGTAAACCGACATTCCATAATATTCTAGTATACGCTTGCCTGAATAATGATGTTATTTACTACGACTGGGAGTCTGGTCTATTCACCTCGGATACTGGGGGCGTCTCTGTGACAAAACACCCATCACTAAGTTGCCAACTTCCATTCTTCTCAAAGCAATTGAATGCGTCAATAGGGAGAGAGATCTAGGTACCATATCTAACCATCTCTTATCTGAATTGCCAACACGTGGTCATTTATATTTGCATGTAGAGTGGATTATCACGTTTCACTTTCAAATTGTTGTTGATAAAGGTTGAGATCTATCAATTCAATCACGGTGCTTTGAAAATCGTAGCAGTCATTCCTATGCACACACCTACAAAGTCACCCCAATTTGTATTTCAACTGTGAGAAGTTTCCACTACAAACAGATATAGATTGGTGTGAAAGAAGATATCTGTATTCTACATACAGATGGGATCTTATTGGAAATAAACTCGAAATATAATTTTAGAATTCAGAAAACAGGATGAAATCACTTAAGAATAATAGACCTTTCCAGTTTTAGCTATGTCACGCCCATTTCTAGCCACGCTCCACCCACACTTCGCCATGTTGGGATCGACCGATCCTTGAACTGACTAACTATCAATTTTCAATAAACTATACAGGTAAGCTGCTGAATATTTTGAAACTATTTTGACTGGGTTCTGTTGCTGCCTATGGCAGCAACAGCACCTAGTCAAATTAGTTTCAAAATATTCAACAGCATATTTATTAAATAGCAAAGACATACAATTTGCACAACAACGCCTAGTCTATCATCAATTAAGCATTGGTGATGAACTTATCTACGTTATTCATGACGCCAGTTGATTATTACGTCATATGATTGATGGAAAAACAGGGAAGGTCCATTCTAGACGTCATAGCCTCATAGATGAGTTGAGTTGTAATAAATTGAGCTATTTAGTAGATTTAAGATAGCTAGTGAGGTTTATAAGCATTGTCTCACAACATAAACTTAAACAAAAAATCAACAAAGAAGTGAAAACTATTTTAGAGGCCGGTATTTGTCTTATAGTCTTATAAGAACAACGAACGAGGATAAAATCCGTATTCGGTTGACGAGGATTTCCCAATTTACAGATACTGGGTCGGATATCTTTAAAAATAAAATATTTCACGATGCAGAAGAGGTATTCTAAGGACACTAAGCTACACCAGTAACTAAACACTAGCACGCGACACATTTCCAGTCAAATTACAACAGTACAGCCAACCATATTTACAATACAAATGTTACCAGACGTTAATAACAATGTGTCAGTGTCATGTCCTCCAGTTTTCCTAGAGAGCTTAGAAACGTCAATCAAGAACAAAATATTTAGGTAATAACTTAATGTTTTGAGAAGTACAACCAAATACAGAACTACATGCAAAAATGTAAAGCTATGTATGAAAACTAGAATGTCATTGTCTTTTGATGGAATGACTTCAAAGACATTGTTCTGCATTGCCATGCATACATCACCATACATGATCACGTATTCAAGCCTATTTCCAAACGTATGTGACTATTCCTGAAAGAAATTGAGATGCGAAGATAAACCCTAAGGTTACCACTTGACCATCCCCATCCTGTAGCAATGTCACAATGGCCTTTGGCATTGAGCCCCCAATATCTCTTCCTGCCGCTTCATGGTATATGCCATATGACTGTTAGTTCCAAGTCTAATGACGAATCCTAACAGAGGGTTTCATTTAGAGCGAATTGTGAAATACAGATAGAGAAGTGAAATCTAGCTCTCATTTTCTCTATCACTGATAGGAAACAAATCGAATATAGTTTCACAATGTATAGATATGTCTGATCGATAGTCTCATTAACTATAGCGGCATGGGCCCATGCAAAATTTGTAAACAATTGTGGCAAGGCTGGTGACAGATCATGAAAGCTTTCTATGAAATAATTTCTGCTTTCATTAATATACCTCTCACATGCTGGCTTATTATTGATTATTGACTCATTGCATATCAAATTCCACTGACTGCCATAGTCATTGTATGAGAGATGTACAATTTCAAATTATTGATTAGCAGATGTGTGAATTCCCTCGTCCGATGATATATGATACTCTTTTGAATGAATGCATATTTGTATGGTACGCACAGGTATATTGTGATCTGACATTTTATCTAGGCCGTAATATAATTATTGACAGCTCGCCTGGTAAACTAACATCAGAATAATTTTCCTTTTGAGATTGTCTCTATCACACAATGTGTTCTATTTCCATGATCTCAAGACATGCATGTATTATGCATGTATTATTAAAAAAATATTCAGGTTCTATTCCGATTCTTGTCATTGTATTCGTATCTAAGTAATCGCGTTCATATATAATCCATTATTGTATTCGTCCCTCGTGAAATTCCACAACGAGTATTATTCATGTTATTATTAAAAAAACACTACAGCATTCATATCTCTTGCCGGTATGATATGGCATTAATGTCATAACCGACTTGTTTCTTAGCACTGTTATTGTATTATAATCAATAATCCTATGAAAACAGTGACACACACTCTCCCCCAGTCTCCTCCCCCACTTTGTGTCTCTCAGCCTCAGATCGTCATTCCGCAATAATCCCAGAAATGAAATTTAATCGATTCTGAGATTGGAGATATAAGCGCTTGCTTCAATTAACAACCTCAATATAGAATGTATCAAAGAGGCAGCAGAGTTCATATCACTATTCTGTCATGCATACTTCAGATTCTAAGCGATCATCAAGGAAAAGTGGACTTAATTCAGAACTTTGACACAAAATTCCCATTTTATTTTCATATAAGTTTCAGTTGAATGTTCTACATACTTATTACACGGCTATAGCAGCCATCACTATTTCTGAATACTCTGATCACGAGAGGGCAATTATGAAAAGATCATAGACGGACACAGTGCAAGAATAATGAGGGAATTCATTATATCCGTCAATCATATGAAGTCATGATAAACTGAAGTGTAGGATGGCGTCATAATAAATTACGTCATGAATGACGATGCTAGATTCGTCACGAATGCTTAATTGATGACGGACTAAGTGTTGTTGTACGAATTGTATGTCTTTACTCTTTTATAAACATTCTGTTGAATATTTTGAATCGAATTTGACTTGTCGATGTTGATGCCATAGGCAGCAAAGGTAGCCAGTCAAATTAGTTTTAAAAATATTCAATATCTTCCCTGTGTAGTTTTCTGGAAATTGAGATTTAGAGAGTGAAATGATCGCTTGATCCCAGCACGAGCAAATCGGGGGTGGAGCTTAGCTAGAGATGAGTGGGGCATAACTAAAACTGGATTCCACCATTCTGTTGAATAATCTGAAGCTAATTCACCTGGAAAATGTTACTGCCGATACTGGAAACAGTTCGGTGACGATGGCAGCAACAGCCTCGTGTCAAATACCTTTGAAAATTTTCAACACTGTAGGTGTACAGTTATCCTGAACGTGCGATTCCTGGGAATTCAGGGTTCAATTGGCTAAATGAAAGGAAACAGCAACACAGTAATCGTGTAGTCATCATCATCATCATCATCATCATCATCTTCTTCTTCTTCTTCTTCTTCTTCCTCTTCTTCTTCTTCTTCGTCATCTTCTTCACCGTCGTCGTTGTGGTCGTCGTCGTCGCGTCGTCGTCGTCGTCATCATTATTATCATCTAAGATAACACGCTAAACGGAACAGGCAAATCAAGGCGAATGTTTACTAAATATGTTTCCTCGGCATATTTCAGCATTGGTTCATTCAATAGGGTGAGGAGAACTGGAGCTGACACGTCATTGATGGTTTTAATGTCACGATAAATCCCCAATATCCATAGTGAATAAGCCGCCTTCATCAGTACGGTAAATAGGGCAATTGTGCTATAGCAACAGTACCAGAGGATATACGGGAACGCACAGCTATAAATATGGACGATGGTGATTAAGCACGGTCCCTCTCCGGAACTTCCTTCAAAACATACCGAAGTAAAATACCAAGGTAATACTGTCAAGTATTTACATCTGAGATAATCAATCCTCCCACGCGAACAGACATCTCTGCATTACGTTAGAATTCTCACACCAATAAAAATGATTTAATGCGTACTCGCTCCGGAATTTGCTTGAAATGACATTGGTCTTGGTCTGATATTCACAATGGAGCTTTCCAGTTTTGGCTATGCTCCGCCAAACTCTATCGAAGCTCCCCCACTAATCGTCCGTGTTGGGATCGCTCGATCTCTGAATTTCCTGATTGTCAATTTTAGAAACTATACAGGTAAGCTGTTAAATATTTTGAAACTAATTTGACTGGGCGCTGTCCAGTCAAATTAGTTTCAAAATATTCAACATAATATTTATTAAAGGGTAAAGCCATACAATTCGTACAACGTGTCGGACTTTTAAGCGTTAAAGACGAGCTTAATCGAATCATTCACGACGTCATGATTATGACGTCAGCATACACGTCATATGATTGGGTGAGGAAATGGATTCATGAATTATGAAAGAAATTGATAGAGATCTGGGAAAACCACAGCTACATCATCTCTCGCCAAACCAAATTTCCCATACCTTAATTATAACTCCATTCCCATTATCCACACGCCTTTGCCAATATGAAGCAGCGATCCTTTTTCACAGAACCATTTTTTGACTGACACTCGCTCGCTCTCCATTATTAACTCTAGGTTGCTGCTGGTAGTTTACCCTGATTTGGCACACATGCGTCTTTCTTCCAAACTTCTGTCCTTTTTCTCTAGCAACTAACTGGTTAACCATTCTTGTGACAACAGCGCCTCACAGCGCTCAAAATACTACTTGATATATCAATTAAACGTTTTTCAACATATTTTAATTTTCGACTATTTTTGTAAATTTACTACTGAATCTTTTTTTCCCCAGCTTCACCATTAAAGGTGTAATGGTACAGAACTTTTTTTTACTTAGCACATATCTATCTGCAGGCCGGGAGAAGAATATTTCTGAAAACGTACCACCAGAATTCTAGTGGTAAATATTAAAAAATACTCTTCTCTGGGCCTTTCAAATAGCCCTCTCTGAAGAGTTAAATGTCGTAGTAAAAGTGTGGGTGGTGATATCCTATGTAAAGGGGTGTTTTACTAAGGAGACCAGTGAATCGAACATCCATACTGTTATAGAAGTCTAATGTTGCTGTTGGTGGTTTGGTTTTATTGGCTACTCACACCTAGATGTATTCGAGACTTGACATTCTTTGAGGTGCTTCCCCGAAGGGTTGCTTAAATGAAAGTTGAAACTGAAATTATAAAAAAATCAAGATGGTGCAAGGGGGGGGCGGGGGTATGCGTTGCCTAATGATCTGTTGTTGGCGGGTGTAAGTGTTGGATGCGGTGTAAGAGGGGTGGGAGGAGGCTCGTTTATTTCACTTGGGCCTAGCATGGGGGGACTCAGGGGCCTCCACAGTAGAGGTAAGAGATGACGCTTACATCCTCATCAAATCATGGGGTAAATCAATCCCGTCCACACCAACCCACGCCACAAAACCAACAACACCCCGGCCCCTGCAAGCAAGGGTGTTGGAACCAAACATCCACTCAGTGCCGCCCCCACTTGTCTGAAAGCTTATCCAGAGTATTAACCCGGGAACCAAGCCCCCCCATACACCATTTGGTTTAAACGTGATTTATTTTGTTCAGATGGAAGCACGATAAGACTTAGAGTCTTATGCCCGTGTCTCCCATACACATACAGATTATTCAAAACTTTTTTACAACAAAATGGCGGCAAATCATAATAGTTTAATTAATTGTAGTCTATTAGTGTGCATAAGTGTGTGGATGTTGAGTGTGAGGTGGGGGAGAGTAGAAAGAAAGACCGAGATAGAGAGAGAGAGAGCGGGAAAGGGGGGGGGGGAAGAGAGGGTGAGAGATAGAGAGAGCGAGGAATAAGATGAAATGGAAGAATAGCAGAGGTGAGCTCTAGGTGCTGCCTTCGCCCCGACCTGTGCGTGTTGGGCTGCTGTCCATTTACCCCTTAAACTATAAGTTCGCAAACGGAAAGCTACTGAAAGCGGTTGGTGTTAATTATGTATTGACATACCGTATTACAGATCAGTTTGTTCATTTCCAAGTTGGCAGTGTAAGTCCCGTATAGAAAGCTGGTTGACCGTAAGATTAGCAAGAGAAATATCGTTCAAGGCAAGCTGATTTTGGAAAACGACTCTTTGGTCGTTAAAAGGGCACAATGTAAGAGGTAGTGGTTTGTAGATTCATCATTGTTCCCACAAGAACAACTGGCAGATTCCGACAGAAAGTTGTCAAATAAATGTCGGTTTAAAGAACTACAACCATTTCCGAGCCTGCATAGCATTATGTTGGCAAACCTCGGGCCTACGTAATACCACTCAGGGGGTTGTCGTATGGGTGACATAGCCTTGAGTTTGCTTTTAAATTCTAGAAGAGTGACAGAATCTCTCACCGGCACATGAAGCATATTCCAGACGCGGATTGTTGCTGGGAAAAAGGATCCATAGAAGAGCTCAGTACGGCAGCGGAATGGAGTGAAGAAATTTGGATGACGGATATTGTAAGGATTTCATGCTTGGGATAGTGTGGGAAGATGGTTGACCAGAACCTCACAGGTCATCCCGTTAATAATTTTAAATAGCATAGATAATCTATGAAATGCAGGTCTGCTTGACAAGGTTTCGATGCCTGTTTCTAAGTACAGGTCTTCAGTGCTCGCACTACGTGTCATTCCGCATACCGTTCTGAGAGCATCTTTTTGGATATCCTCTAGCCGAATTACAAGATATTGTGGAATATTATCCCACACAACATCTGCATATTTTAACGATGGTCTAATAAATGTGTTGTACATGATCTCGAGACATTTACGGTCTAGAATATATTTTAGACCTTTAAGTAAGGAGAGTTTGTGTTGAGCGTTTGCTATGAGATTACTCACATGGTTAAGCCAATTCCCTTTGTTATTAAAGGTAATGCCGAGGTGCTTATGATCAGTTGACGGTAGAATTTCAGAATCTTTGAAGTTGATTGAAAAGGATGTGGGCTCGTTGCGCAGGGAAAAAATTAGAGATGTAGTTTTCGAGGCATTAAACTCGACGAGCCACATGTTTGCCCAATGCGTCATGGTCAGTAGATCGTAATCGAGTGTGGCAGTGTGTTCTTTTAGATCATCTGACATTACATATAGGCACGTGTCATCGGCAAAAAGTCTAATATTGTGAATTATATTGCTGGGCATGTCATTAATAAAAACTAAGAATAACAAAGGACCAAGCACAGAGCCTTGTGGCACTCCAGCATGTAAACGAAGTAGGGTGGACTCATTGCCGTTTATAACTACTCGCTGGTATTGGTTTCCAAGATAATTTTCGAACCATGTAAGTAGATTTCCGCAGATGCCGAAATTCCTAAGCTTCTGTAGGAGGCCGCGATGCCATACTCGATCAAAGGCTTTAGATATATCAAAGAATAGAAAGATTATTTCCTTTTGATCGTCAAGGCTTGAGTAATATCCGTGTAGATATCAAGCAGTTGATTTACTGTAGAATGTGATGGAAGAAGGCCAGACTGATATAGAGTGATATCATGTCTAATATAGTTATAGGTATGTTTAAAAACGGTTCTCTCCATAACTTTACTAAGACAACTCAACAGTGATATTGGTCGATAATTTTTTAACATAGGCTCTTGTCTCCTTTCTTGAATACAGGGGTTACATTAGCGATTTTCCAAGAAGTGGGGGAACTGCGCACTAGAAAGTGAGTAATTAAAGCATTACACCATTTCTCCCATTGCACTCCAAATATTCTCTTCAGGATTGAATTTTTTCAAAGTTTTCTGATCTGCCATAGGCAACAACAGCACCCAGTCAAATTAGTTACAAAATATTCAACAGATTAACTGCATAGTTTTCAGGAAATTGATAGCCAGGGCGGGGCATAGCTAAAACTAGGAAGGTCCGTTCTTTCTCTTCAGCATTTACGCAGGACGTTGCAGCCAAACCCAGATTTCATCCTCAGAAATCGATATTTGAGACACGCTGTGCCTGGTATTGGGGCATGGTGACGCTCCAAATATTGATTTCTAATATGAAACAATATGTTGTTTACTGCTCTAAAAATATCCAAATAGAGGGATCTATTTCTAACTATTCCCCGCTCATTTTTAGCTAAACCACGATCTATATACTTTTCGAATCCTGATTTCCCAGAATCCCAATTTCAAGGTAAATATAAAGGCAAGTTGTTGAATATTTTGAAACTAATTTCACAGGGTGCTCTTGGTACCTATGGCAGCAACAACGTCCAGTCATATTAGTTTCAAAATATTCTACAGAATGTTAATTAAAATTTAAATAGTAAATATATACAATTTTTATATTTGACATACTATTCAATGTTTATAATAGGGCTAGATACGCCATTCATTCAGCATTACGAGTGTGACGTCAATCTACACGTGACGTGAATGATTATGACGTCAGATACTTGAGTGACAGACCACGTCTCTTCATTAATTACTTCCCATCTAGTTACAATACATTATTGATCTACTCAGCATGAAATAACATTTGATTTTGATGCCTGATTGTGATATAATGTGTGAAGTCAGATGTTTAATGACAATATAATAGATTGAAATATTGGACGAAAACGGTTGATAAATTTTATATGCCATGTGAGCGGGTTTGATCTCTTCTATCAGTGAATGTCTAGGCCGAGGCTAAGGACAATGTCGAATGCTGTTGAATCAATATGAAAAATTAATATAATTTTGACCAAGCCACCTAGTAAGAGAAGAAACCACATCGCTATGAGCTAAACCTCTACACGTCATATTTTCCCTACAACGTCCCCTCACTGACACCACACAACGTTCAAGTGCCAGATCGCATAACGACATTCCATGACATTCTCGTGTACGCTTGCCTGGACAATGATGTTATTTACTGCGATGTGGAGCCTGGCCTATTCACCGCGGATATTGGGGTCTTCTCAGTGTCAATAAAACCCATCACTGGCTTGTCAACTTCTATTCTTCTCAAAGCAATGGACCTATCCATTTTTAGCTATGCCCTGCCCATCACTAGCTAAGCTCCACCCACATCTCACCGTGTTGGGATTGTCGATCCCCAATTGCCCTAGCTATCAATTTCCTGAAAACTATACAAGGGAAGCTGTTGAATATTTTGTAACTAATTTGACTGGGTGCTGTTGCTGCCTATGGCAGCAACAGCGCCCAGTCAAATTAGTTTCAAAATATTCAACAGAATATATATTAAATAGTAAAAGCAAACAATTTGTACAACAACGCATAGACCCTCTTCAAATATGCGTTCGTGACGTACTTATCGACATCATTCATGACGTCATTCATTATGATGTCATTGTACACATCATGCAGTTCATTATTACGTCATATGATGGGTGGGTACTCTGGAAAGGTGAATTGAATGTATCAATAGGGGAATATATCTAGGCACCATATTTAACCATCTCTTAACGAAATTACCAACACGCGATATTTTTATTTTCGTGTGGACTGGCTTATTGCTGTTCATTTTCAAATTGTTGTTGATAAGAGCTGATGCTGTCTAAGAGAACTAACAATTCAACAACGATGCTTTGAAAATTGATTCTTATTTAAGCGCCGACAAATTTACGCCAAATCCATATTTCGACAACTTTTAACTGTAACTGTCTTAGATTTAAATGAAAGGCGACCTCTGTATTATGCATACAGATGTGACGTTATTCGAAAGTAAATTGGCAAAATAATCTTTCGATTTTGACTGCAATAAGTTAACCCCTCTTGCGTCAACAGCGCATTAAAGCGCTCAAAATACTATTTCTTTCAATTAACCATTTAATTGCCAATACCTTTCAAGGAAATTTTGATTTTTGAAGCCAAAAAGATTATAAATATAGCGAAAATTTACAAAAATAGATTTCCAATTGCAGTCAAAGAAGAGTATTTTTTTTTTAATTTTCAAAAATATTCTTCTCTTAGCCTGCAAATGGACATTTCTCAAGAACACTGCAGTGGTCGTTTTTGACAAACTTGACGATTAAAGGGTTAAGTTTACACACAAGGGGTTAGGAATCATTCTCCATCTTATAACCTCATAGACGTGTTGAGTTGAAATATACAGTCTCTTGAAATATTCATCAGATTTTAGATAGCTAGCGAGGTTTATTAGCATTGTGTCACAAATCACAGTGACCTAGTGATCTCAAATAACTTCTAAATGGAAGAGATTCCATCACAGCCGAAAAGGTATCTAATGTCACCAAGATACACCAGGAAATTAGCACAAGCACCTACCATGTTTCCAGCCAAAGTACAACACCACAGGCAACAAGAGTTACAATGCAAACGCTACTAGGCGTTACTAATGGACCTGTCCAGTATTAGCTATGCCCCACCCATCACTTGCTAATCTCCACCCACACATCGCGCGTGCTGGGATAGATCTCTCCCTGGACTCTCTAAATCTAAAAAACCTATACAGGTTAGCTGTTGAATAATTTGAAACCAATTTGACTGACTGCTGTTGCTGTCTATGGTAACAACAGCGCCCAGTCAAATTAGTTTCAAAATATTCGACAGAATGTTTATTAAATAGTAAAGACATACAATTTGTACGACGTGTCGGACTATTAATCGTTTAAGACGAACTAAATAGAATCATTTATCCTGTAATTGATTATGACGTCAGCCCTAGCGTCGCATAGTTGTTTATGACGTCATATGATTAATGGATAAGGTGGAAATATCCATTGCCAGTGTCAGTTCATCCAGTTTTCTACGCGATGTTAGAATAGTTCCTTCATAACTAGATTCTAACTACATTCTCTGGAAAATAGGACCAGATGCAGTAATGCAACAATGTAAAAATGTAAAGCCCTACACCAAAGTTAGAATGGCATTGTCGTTTGACGGAATAACCTTTAAAACTGTATCACATCACCAGTCCTGCACCAAGGTCACCATGACCGTGATCTTTGACCTAGTGATCTCAATATCTACCGCTGCCTCTTCTCAACATATGTAATATCACTCATTCCAACATGATTAACCATCGCAAACACAGTGTCAGATGGTAGAAATACTGGCATAAGAGGGAAATCTAGCTCTCACTTTCTGCTTTGCAGATGGGGCAATGATATAAAATGAACAGATTTAGAAATTTTTTTTAATACTTCGCTCCCATTCTCGTTTCCCTCATATTCACTGACCATTATTTCTTCATCTGATTTTACTGCCTGTTGTGGCATTATGGTCATAGCATGCCAACAACCATTTTCTTCTTTGTTGGAGCCAATAGACGGTAGTTACATAATATGGATAGCCTTAAGATCACCCAACCCCCATCATCTGACACCAAAAGCCATTCTCCATATCCACTCATTGCATTAAGCGACCGCATCTCTGCAGGGACCACCACTAATGTGGCCACATGTTAATGATCCATTATAAAGAAAATTTTAACTGTCACTGATAGCAATCCGCAATTATAAAATAAATGCTTGGTACTTGCATTTATCTTGAGTGCATCCCCGCTGATAACGCTGTCAACCTGGTTTATAACTACATAAACATAACTTATATACCAATTCAACCTATTCCTGTATGGCTATAACTGTTCAGTTCATCTAAGCCATACATACAGAACCGGCAAAATTTCATTTAGATATTTGACAAGTTAACCGGTAGAGAACAATATTTGCTATTATATGATCCCAAAATGCCATGTCTTGTCGCATTAAAATGAAAATATGATCTCGCAAATGGGATCACGCATGTGTGAGACAATAAAGCATAGCAATTTCGCCCAGGATATGAATAATCGTCTCTGAGATGCATTGTAATGTACAACTAATAGGCATGTATAAGTCGTGTCATTATTTTCTTGATTACTTTGATTTGATATTTCCACTTCAATCCACCATTCCAGAGTATCCATCTATTATCTGACCTCGTATGCCGTCATACTCAGCTCAGCGCGTGTAGGATGACGTCACAATCATTACGTCCCAGAGTTCCATATAGACCGTCATCAAATCTCAAACAGTCCGACACGTTGTATGAATTGTATGGCTTTGTAATTCTATTGCTATTTAAGAAACATGATGTTCAATATTTTGAAACTAATTTGACTGGGCGCTGTTGCTGCCTTAGGCAGCAACAGCACCCTGTCAAATTAGTTTCAAAATATTCAACAGCTTACGTGTGTATGTTTTTGGAAATTGATGGTCAGGGTGTTCCGAGATCGATCGATCCAAACACGAGCGAGGTGTGGGTGGAGCTTAGCTAGAGATGGGCGGGGCATAGCTAAAACCGGAAAGGGCCATTAACCCGTTTATGACAAAATCCACCAAAGCCGGCCTCTACAGACATCTTGTTGAGGAATGTTCATTCGCAGCTAAAAAAACGACTATTAAACAAAAGAAATTATCGCTGGAATGACTGGCTCGATAATCGAGCCAGTCACTCCAGTGACAAATTGTCAGATATATACCTTTCTTGGGGGCTTGTAAATGGACATTCGATATGCAAATATTTTGATATTTCTAGCTAAGTAGCCATTAAAGTGTTATAAGCCGCGACAGTACAAGACTCGACGGAGTGGATATTTGTTGCGTAAACCCGAGCGAGCTACACACACATTAACAGTTAAATTGCCAAGGACAGGAATATATATATATATATATATATATATATATATATATATATATATATATATATATATATATATATATATATATACACACGGGTGATACAGAAAATACACAGTGATTTGATGGAAATGGTATTAACTTAATAAATAAGATCTGGCTAAACTCGAGTGATACATCCGATACGAAATAACAACTCATTAAAGATCCTCTATTAATAAATAATTTGCTCAGGATTATTGGGTTAGGGTATTTGCACCATAATGGTCTGGATGCGGTATTAGTGCATACTTATCTTGATATGTCTGTAATACGTGTTGCAATGGAGGATCCAGTTTATCCATCAATAATATGACGTCATAATCAAGTACGTGACATGGAGTAGGATGACGACGTAATCAATTACGTCGTGAATGACGTACCTAAGTTCGTCGCGAAGGCTTAATTGATGATGGATTAAGCGTTGTTGTATGAATCGTATATCTTTGTTACTTATTCAACTTTCTGAATAGTTTGAAACTAATTTGACTGGGCGCTGTCGCTGCCAGCTTTCTGGAAATTAAGATTCAGAGAACGCAGCGAACGATCCATCCCAGCGCGAGCACATCATGGGTGGAGATTAGCTAGCGATGGGAGGGATACAGCTACAACTGAATTCCTCAATTCCATATTACTGCCATCTCTTGCACGCACGCACGCCGCTCGCTCGCTCGCTCGCTCGCACGCACGTACGCACGTTTATAGACAGGGACACATATTCCATGTACGAAAGAGTGGACTTGGAAAGAACCTAAGCACCTCTAGAGAGTGGCCAGTTGCAGACAATTTAATGACAACTCAACCTTAGTCGCGCAAAGAGACACGATAATGAGACAGCATAATTACAATCAGACATGACAATGAAACACAGACATCGACTAAATACGCCGATGTCCTCTACTGAGAATCTGCGATGATATATTACTGTTGTGAGGCTATCAGCCAAGATCTCATTAAAGGAAATCTCATCTTATCTTATACTAACCATTCGGGTGATAGAATCTGCCATCCATAATCTATCACTGACATTTTATCCTTTATCATGCAGACAACGAAATGTAGTCACGGTTTAGTACCTAAATGTTGATGCATTTCTACAGCCTATGACGGTTGTCAAGATTTACTTTTCAACCAATCAGAAAAACCGTAGCGTGTCTGCCTCGGTATAAGCGCTCAGTCAAAAACATGCCATCTATAGTTTGGTAATGTGGTGTAATAGCAATCATAGAGGTAAGGTGATGAATATTTTGAAACTAATTCGACCACGTCTAGTCAAATTAGTTTCAAAATATTAAACGAGATGAGTATTAAATAATAAAGAATGTAATGCATTAGTACTTACATGAAATCACACGCTATCGCTTGAGGAGACAGAATTTGGTGGCGACTGCTGTTCAACATTTACACGATATTACAAAGCAGATAATTGTGATACGGATAAGGGAATGCGACAGGATATGAATATTGTGGACTCTATAAACCACAATCTGTCCGTGCATTGCAACACTTGGGATGAGATTAGCATCAGTTTAAGTACCAATGGACGACAAGATCTTAACGACGACGCTAGATGACTTTATTAAATATTTAGCCAGTTGTTTGTTATTAGTAGCTGTTTCAAGAGAAAAGAATGCCGTGCAATACCAAGATGAAAATAGAAGCAGTAAAATAACACAATCTCTACGGAATGAATCGGACATAGCTTCTTTGAGAAATATAATGCTGTGCTGTGTGAAAAACTCCAACATCAGTCAGCATGGCAACATTATGAGTGAAACAGGAGGAAATGAGAAACGCGACTCGTATCCGTGGATTATTTACCGGGGAGGGTCGGGTGGGGAGGGTGGGTGGGGTCGGGATATTAACCCCTCCTGTGTCAAAAGCGCCTCAAAGCGCTCAAAATACTACCTGATATATATCAATTAAACATTTTGATGGTCAGTATTTTTCAAAATATTTTAATTCTAGACTATTTTTGTAAATTTAATACTGACTCTTCTCCGCCGGTTTGACCATTAATGGTGTAATGGTAAAGAATGTTAAAGTTTTTACTTAGCCAGTGTCTATCTGCAGACCAAGAGAAGAGTATTTTTTAAAATTTACTACTAAAATGACCGGCTCGGTTACCGAGCCAGTCATTCTAGTGGTAAATATTCAAAAGTACTCTTCTCTAGGTCTTTCAAATAGCGATGTTCTTGAGGACCACTGCAAAGTTGTTCTTTGGATAGTTAATCCTCAATCTATTCTTGGCAAACCTATTTAACCTTGATTCGTAAAAGAAGTTGAGTCCAATGTTATTGTCATGAACAAACTGGGCGAGGGTGGACATTAAATCAGATGTAATTGGATTGCACATACCTGAGGAAGTATCGGGCATTAGGGGAATGAGCGCATTGATTGAATAGTCGAGGTCATAATCAAATACGTTACATCAAAATGATAAAGAAAATCGAAAAGTATGTCACTAATGTGGGCGAATTGTATGTCTTTGATGAGGGTACAATCTATTAAACATTATGTTGAATATTTTGAAACTAATTTGACCTGGTGCTGTCAGGGGTGGGTGGGGTGGATCCAGAGGATCATTTGTCGAGGGGCGGGCACCCAAATTTCAACGGAGTTAACTCTTGAAAACGGGCTCACTCCGCCACCAGCGGGTAAGTTTAAAAAAATGTACAACCCTTCATGGGTGGGGGGGGGCGGTGCACGTGCTCCAAGTTCCCCCACTCCCACCCCCATGGATCCGCCGCTGGCTGTTGCTGCCAAAGGCATCCATGTTTCAAAGTCCTAAACGGATTTCATCGCACGCGGAGTTTAGAAATAATTAGGCAGGGCATAGATAGACCTGGGGACCCATGCATAGGAACATTTGATCAGGCTGGCCCCCTGTTTAAGACTATATGCTCGGCCTCAACGTGGCGCAGGTGTGTAACCCACTGGGTGTCAATCCAGACAGTTGGAGGGCCTAACCAGAGCATTATGCACAACGCTAATGAAATGACACTTGGAGATCGAATCAACCGAAATGGTGCTCGCCCTGTGAGGATCCGCCAGGCAGGTGCAGCGCCGGGCTCCACGCCTCTAAGGAGCCCACCCTCAGCTACTGGAGGTCCCATCAACTCGTCTTGTGGAGGCAGGGGACGAGGATGGAGAGCTACTGGCCAACCGAAAGAGAAGACCAAACCCAAAGAGAACCCCAGTATCAACATCATGCACTGGAACGCAGAAGGGGTTACCAACAAGAAATCAGAGCTCGAACAGTTCCTGTACGAAAACAACATTGATATCGGCTGCATTCAAGAGACACACCTGCAAGAAGGAAAACCATTTAAGATCAGAGGTTACCAGATTTTCCGGTGTGATCGAAGAGGAAGGAAGAAAGGCGGGGTGATCACCTTGGTCCGAAACAGCGTGAACGACAGCCAGATCAAAACCTTTATGGAAGAGGCAGAATATATCAAGATCAAGGTAACAACCAGCAACTCTGTGATTGACATTGTCAATTATTACTGCCCTAATGACAAGAATCTCTCATTTGACACAATCCAGGTCCCGGACTGCGACTTCCTCATTGCATGAGACTTTAATAGCCAGTGCCAGAGCTGGGGATACAGAACACTTGATAAACGAGGAGAAGACATTGAAGCATGGCAAGATGAAAAGCACCTTTTACTTGTCAACGATCCCGCAGACCAGCCTACCTTCTACTCGCGCCGATGGCGCTCGACAACAATGCCGGACTTGGCATTTTGTACAGACGACATTTACAGAAACCTCAGTAGAGTGGTCGGATCGCAGTTAGGAGGAAGCGACCACCGCCCAGTCCTCCTCTCTCTTTCTGGAAGTATTTCGACAAGTTCACCTCAGCATCCAAGGTGGAACTACAAAAAGGCAAATTGGAGTCTGTTCGGTATTCGTTCCAATGAGCTTACCCAAAATATAGCAGTAGAAGGGAGAAACATCAACAATGTGGTCAAGGAATTTAATTCAAGTATCCTCCAGGCTGCAAACGAAGCGATTTCTCGAGGGTTCATGAAAAACTACCGGCCCTACTGGACAACAGAACTGCAAGCAGCACATGATAAACTAGACAAGGCCAGAGAGGATGCAGAGGGTAATCCCTGTCATGAAAACCACTTCACGCTACAACAAACTAAAGCCAGGTATCTAAAGACCAAGCCAAAAGAAGAAGCTGGAGGGAAAAAACGGCAGGGTTTAATTTAGAGAGAGACACCACAAAGTTATGGAGACTGACTAAAGCACTGAATGATGAGGGTGTCGGGGGAGAGAAGATTACTCTTGAAGAAGATGGACGAACACTGACAGGAAAGATGGCTGCAGATGCCTTTGCGAAGGCATATGCAAAAGAAAGGAACATTTCTATACCACGAATGCATCAAAAAGAGGTTAGAAAAGAGCAAAAGGAAAGAACAGACACCAACACCCACGATGCAATGAAAGTTGACATTAGTTTAGCAGAACTGAAGAAGGCTATCCGCCAATTGAAGAAGAAGAAATCTCCTGGGCCAGATGGCATTACGAATGAAATGATCCAACACCTTGGTAATGCATCTCTTCACAAGTTTCTAGACATCTTTAATCTCAGTTGGACCAATGGAGAGGTTCCTTATTGCTGGAAGGAAGTCAGAATGACTCCTATTCTGAAAAAGGGAGGAACAAGACAAAAGTGCTGAGCTACCGTCCTATCAGTCTTACAAGCTGCATATGCAAGACCATGGAGCGCATCATCAACCAGCGGTTGCAGTGGTACCTGGAGTCGGAGAACATTATAGTTTCAGAGCAGGCCGGCTTCAGAAGGTACAGGAGCACAGAAGATCAAACAACACATCTTGCACAGGTCATAGAGGACACTTTTCAAGCCAAGAAGGTGATGCTAGCCGCCTTTATCGATCTGCAGAAGGCATTTGACAAGGTGTGGAAGGATGGCCTCCTCGTGAAGCTCCGGCGCACAGGCATCGGTGGCAACATGTTCCGATGGACCAAGTCATACATACACAATCGCAGAGCTATGGTGCTGGTGGATGGACAATCTGGACAGAATGTATTGCTGAGACAAGGGGTGCCACAATGCGGAGTATTATCACCAACTCTGTTCATACTCTTCATTAATGACATTGTAGCAGAGTTGCCCAATGGGATCCAAGCAGCCCTCTATGCAGATGACCTCGTACTCTTGTGCACCGAGGAGTACACAACGACTGCCACGTACAGAACGCAGCTCGCCTTGGACAGAATTACAGCTTGGGCCAATCGCTGGTGTATTACCATCAACAAAGAAAAATCATCACCCATGCTATTCTCACTGTCCACCAAAACCAAGGTTGGCAATCTGACACTGGGTCGTACTCCACTCGAGTACGAGGACCAGCAAACATACCTGTGAGTCACATATGACAGAAGATTAACATGGAAGGAGCACATCCAGAACGCAGAGACAAAGGCCAGAAGAAAGCTAAACATCATGAGGAAGCTGGCAGGAACAAAGTGGGGTGTCAATAAAAGGATCCTCAAGACCATCTACCTAGGTGCCAAACGACCACACCGTGAGTATGGATCCAGCTCATGGATAGCAGCTAACTCTCATCAACAGAACATCGACAGAGTACAAAACCAGGCACTGCGCATCATCACTGGTGGAATGAGATCAACACCAATAGAAAAATGGGGCAGACAGCAGGCATCCCCCCACTTAGCAAAGGAAGGGAATGCAAAGCACTGATCCAAGCTGCAAAGTTCAAACCGTTCAACAACCACCCGATGAAGGTCAGGCAAGCACAGCTGTCATCAGGAAGACTTAAAAGGTCAAGTTTTGTGAAAGAGACAAAAGCACTTCAAAGGAAGCACCAAAAAATGTTGCCAGCACAAATAGAAGACCCAAACCACACCCTTGATCCTCAACCCTGGGAAACCAAACTAGAGAGCATAGCTATTCGCACCTCATCTCACAAGCAAAGATGAACACAGTGATGTGAGCAAGAAGGCCCTGACCATAGCCATGCTGGAAGAAATGTACCCTCAGGAGACATGGATAAGGATCTACACAGATGGATCAGCCAAAGATGCAATTAGGAGCGGAGGTGCCGAGCTGCACACACAGTATCCAAACGGACAACATGAGTCAGCTGCAATACCGACAGGCAAACACTGCACAAACTACAGAGCTGAAGTCGAAGCACTGGTTCATGCAGCTAATACCATCAGCAGAACAGCAGACCCTATTACACAGATTGTCTTTTTATCTGATACCCGCTCCGTCCTTGAGGCTATCGCCAAAGGTAAGCTGCCACAACTTGAGAAGCACTACAAACCATCAAATGCTTTCGGATAGCACTGCAGTGGATCCCCTCACACTGTGGAGTCCAAGGAAATGAGGAAGCAGACAAGATGGCAAAGGTGGGTGCAGAAGAGAATCAGACAGAAAACATGGTTACCCATACGGAGATGAAGACTATCATCAAGTCACTCTTTACAACACCTCAATCAGAAGATGCCTACCATCATCTCTCGAGGCCAGAGCAAGTGACGATTTTTCGTCTCAGAACTGGACACAACAGACTAAACCAACACATGTACAGGCGGTTCCACCTTACGACATCGCCCGCTTGTCCTTGTGGAGAAGCACAACAGACCACAGAGCACATACTTCAATGTTGCAGTACGTATCAGCTGCTGAGAGAAGAGATCTGGCCTTTGTCAACCTCTTTTCTTGAAAAGCTGTATGGGCCTGCGGAAGAACGGCAGAAAACCACAGATTTCATCTTGAGAACGGCTCTCCAAGTGTGATACAGCGATCGAAAAGAAGAAGAGAAGAAGGAGAAGAAGAAGAAGAAGAAGATCAGGCTGGTGAGTTAGTCCATCACAATACCATTGCCATTAATAAAACAATACATAAACGAACATATAGTTGACAATGATTCGCACATGGTGAGATGGCTTCAACTTAATGATACGCCACCAGTGTGAAAACGCTGAGATATTATATGAAAGAAGTCTTGAGATAGCGAGTTGATAAATGTTACTCAAAACTGAATGACAATTGTAACGCGAAGCTAAGTTGACGTAAAACTGTCGCCGTCATATGCTGCAGCAGCAGCAGCAGAAACAGCAGCAGCAGCAGCAGCAGCAGCAGCAGCAGCAGCAGCAGCAGTAGCAGCAGCAGCAGCAGTAACAACAGTAGTATCAGCAGCAGCAGTAACAACAGTAGCAGCTGCAGCAGCAGTAACGACAGTAGTAGTAGCAGCAGCAGCAGTAGCAGCAACAACAGCAACAACAAAAACAACAACAGCAAAACAACAACAACAGCGCTGAGTGAAATTTGATCCAAGATGGTCTGAGTATTTCTTACATTGTAATCAACGGACCTTGACAATTTTAGCTATGCCCCACCCATCTCTAGCTAAGCTCCACCCACGCTTTGCCAGTGTTGCGTTCGATCGATCTCTGAACTCCTTGGCGATCAATTTCCAGAAAACTATGCAGGTAAGCTGTTGAATATTTTGAAACTAATTCGACTGGGTGCTGTTGCTGCCTATAGCGCCCAGTTAAATTAGTTTCAAAATATTCAACAGCATGTTTATTAAATAGCAAAGACATACAATGTGTACAACGTGTCGGACTATTAAGTGTTAAAGACGGGCTATATCGAATCATTCACGACGTCATGATTCTGACGTCGGCCTACACGTCATTTAGTTGATTATGACGTCGTATGATAGATTGATAAACTTGAAAAGGTCCATTCACTGCTTTGTATTTCCTGTTGAAATCCTTGAAGATGAGGACCTTGCAATAAGAGGATGAAATCAAACTTGATCTAACCAGCGTCCTGAATGAGGTTGGTTTGTAATCAATGCAAACTTAGTTTAACAATACATATGATACTCTTAGCTAAAGAAACCAATACAGCAGACTGGCACGATGCTGTCTGATGAGAGACAACAGCATGCAATGTTATGGTAGGACGTCAATCTGATCAGTAAAATAACGGTAATGAACGGAACCAGATTATGCCAGACAATAACACAGAGCTCTTGCGTGTGCTGGTCGAGCAAGCAGCTAATTTCGTACCCTCAGAGATATGCGTAACACAGGAAATGAAAATTCGTCTCTATGGGTTTTTTGCCATTGAAGGTTTATTTCAGATCTATTCATGCTGCCAGAGTATTTCGTATTTGTAGTTTATTCATAAAACAAATCGCAATGATATCGCTGCTGTGAGAAATCCGGAATCCAGACGAACATTAAATCAGATGCAATTCACATTTCCAGAGTATCCATCCATCATCTGACGTCACATGACGTCATAATCAGTTCAGCGCGTGTATGATGACGTCACAATCATTACGTCACAAAAGGGCTCCATATAGACCGTTACCAAATCTCAAAGAGTACGACACGTTGTATAAATTGTATGTCTTTGTAATTCTTTGCTATTTAATAAACATGCTGTTTAATATCTTCAAACGAATTTGACTGGGCGCTGTTGCGGCCTTAGGCAGCAACAGCACCCGGTCAAATTAGTTTCAAAATAGTCATGGTGTTCAGAGATCGATCGAATCCAACAAGAGCGAGGTGTGGGTGGAGCTCAGCTAGAGATTAGCTAAAACCGGAAAGGGCCATTGCTGGAAGGCAGCCTGGATTACACACGGCATGAGAGGACATAGAGAATATCAGTATACCGATCGACGCAGTATTGCCATTATATTCCAATATATACACGCATCGGTAACTGCACAGCAACAGAGAAAACGAGAGAATAAATACTCGCCATAGCCAAAATTATACTAATAATTATTTAGAATAGTTGAGTGAAATTTATTTTGTGACGGCATATTGCCAAACAAATACCGTCATATAATTTGTTTTCACAATCGTCAACTGGTTTAGTAAATATTCTCAGAAATGCTGTATATAAAATTGACTATCCTCATAGTATTGGAATCGATAAGATCAGGTGATAGACTGTGTATAGCGGTATCTCACATAACACTTTACAATAGATCTCTACACTTTATCCACCCATCATATGACGTAATAATCAACTACGTGACGTGCAGAATGACATAATGAATGACGTAGATAAGTACGCATATTTGAAGACGGACTATGCGTTGTTGTACGAATGTATGTCTTTACTATTTAATAAATATTCTTTTGACTATTTTGAAACTAATTTGACAGGCCGCTGTTGCTGCCATAGGCAGAAACAGCGCCCAGTCAGATTAGCTACAAAATATTCAACAGCATACCTGTAGAGTTTTCAGGAAATTGAATAGTTACGGCATTCGAGGATCGATCAATCCCAACACGGAGAAGTGTGGGTGGAGCTTGGCTAGAGATGGGCGGGGCATAGCTTAAACTGGAAAGGCCCATTAACAATTATTGTAGACCCATATCATATCCATTCGATTTGCACTATGAATTAGAATTGGAAACGTATCTTTTGAAGCGAATGAAGGAAAATATCAATGCTAGTATCCAATAAGTAATAACATTGAAACGGTAAGAAAATTGGCCAATAAAACAAAGGGAACGATGTTTGCTTTTCCAGAAATAAAGAGATTGATTACCTGGGTCAAACGGCAATCCAACGCAGCGCTGAGAAACATATTAGGAATTAGTTTTTGATCTGAAAATAGCCGCGTAACTAGTTTTGGAACTGAGAACAAATGTTGACTGAATGAATGATTAGCCTAAATCCTGTTGATTAGAATGTAACTAATATATTCAGTATGGGAAGAGGGGCTGTCATAGTGAATAAGTTATGTCCTACCTTATTGGCAAGAGGCAAATCTTGGAACATTATTTAAGAAAAAAGATTTCAGAATATATTTAATGCATTTATTAAGTTTAATGTTATGATGATGGAGATACATATTAATTTGCTAAAGTAGGACATATTTCTTCAAGAACTGACTGCATTCACGAGTATGTGGCTGTGAGAGAGAAATCACACTCTTTTCGAAATTTTCATCATATTCTCTGCAGTACCATCTCAGTAGACATTACACATTAGAAAAGAATGTGTGTGAAATGTATGAGACCATATCGATTCTCTACGATGAATAGACGTATTAGGTACATTAGGTATTGCCATACAATCGCTGATAGAATGCGTGACGGCCGGATTTCACCACACAATTCCAAAATACAGATATTCCACCCGATTCCTAAGAATCAAATTTTACAGACAATTGCAAGTAATTCACCTTTCCAGTTAATCCATCCATCACATGACGTCATAATCAACTACGTGGCGTGTATGCTGGCGTCATAATCATGACGTCGTGAATGATTCGATGTAGTCCGTATTTAACGCTTAATAGTCCCATACGTTGTACGAATTGTATGTCTTTGCTATTTAATAAACATGCTGTTGAATATTTTGAAACTAATTTGACTGGGCGCTATTGCTGACATATGCAGCAACAGCACCCAGCCGAATTAGTTTCAAAATATTCAACAGCTTACTTGCAGTTTTCTGGAAATTTATATTCAGGGAGTTCAGAGATTTGTCGATTCCAACACGAGCGAGGTGGGGTGGAGTTTAACTAGAGATGGGCGGGGCATAGCTAAAACTGGAAAGGTCCATTTCATAGCGAAGAAGAATAGATGCAATAGAGAAATCCAGTTTTAGCTATGCCCCGCACATTTCTGGCTAACCTCCGTCCACATTTCATCCATGTTGGGATCGATCGATCACTGCACTCCCTCACAATTAATTTCTAGAAAACTATACGGGTAAGCTGTTGAATATTATAACTAATTTGATTGGGTGCTCTTGCTCCCTATAGCAGTAACAGCGCCCTGACAAATTAGTTTCTAAATATTCAACAACATGTTTATTAAATAGTAGACTTACAATTCGTACAGCAACGCTTACTCCGTCATCAATTATGCGTTCGTGACGAATTTATCTACGTCATTCATGACGTAAGTGATGATGACGCCAAAACGTCACGTAGTTGAGTATGACGTCATATGATTGATGGATATACTGGAAGGGTAAATTATTTTCAATGGTCTCACTAACTAAAACAGATAATATGTAATGCATTATTACTTCTATGTAAGGAATTATCACTACTCTGATTAAATAAGGTCCTTGAAAGAAGGACGATATAAAAGTACTGCCATCATCAATTGATGTAATTGAAAATGAAAATAGAAGAATATATTTTCAATGGAGTCGGCAACTGATGTTATATCATGGTACAGCATCCTCCCATCCCAGTAAATAATTGAATAACAAACATTAAAACGTCATGAGAAAGCAGGTGCTGTGATGTTCATGTCATGTCTGTAGGTTCACAAACAAGCTTCGTCTAGTACTTCTAGAATCCTAAAGATGTTTATTTACCCCCTTTTACTATTTTCGATAAAATAAATTCTCTATAGGAATGACGCGTACTGACGAAGAACAGGCACGCATGTTATATTAAAAGGGATAGAGGAACAGTAAACCAGACCATAGCATGCGTACGCTATTAATGGATCCACGTGCCAATGTGCACATGTGGGGCTGCGCATTATTGTGTGATAACTTCTTCTACTGACTTCTTCTACTGAAGACACTGAAACTACGCCCGGGCATGGCCTCTCCAGTACTGTTAGCTTAAGCAAGCGGACATGTCTACACCAGCTGATTAGGTAACTCTGAGATCTACTACACGCTGATGTTGATACACTATTGAAATGTTAACAAATACTGCTGCTGTCAAAGGTGCTCTGCCTGATTGATGAAACCTTCAACTGAGTTTGATTTCATTCCTTTACTTCCCGGACACCGAATTTCTTTCTGTAAGTGAAAATCCGTGTTCATACTAATATGTGGAACATTAAGCTAAACCCATATTGACGAGAGGAAACTTATCTTTAATCAACTCCAAAATATCTCTAATCCTAACATTTAATCCAAATTGACACCAGTCCTTCGTGGATGATTTCTGAGAGCGTTATATGAACACATTTGAGTATTATAAGAGTACAGGAACTGTTTTGGGAACGTCTTGATTCATTGCAGTTATGGTTCACTATTTTCCAAGCATCGAGATAAAAAATACAAACAGTTCCAGATCCTAATATGTTGGACTCCGGTCTCCAAATACAATTTTACACGGAATCGAATTCTCTCATTGTATCCGTAAATTATGGGATCCCTGGTTTCAAATAATCTAAATGGGACCCCTTTCTATCAATATATTCTAATACGAAACTGTTTAATTGACTGGATAGCGAGCAATAGGTCTGATATGCATAAATAAACTATAATCAATAGACGGGGTATTGCCTTAGTTAGGAATGGAATATGTCCGCAGTATATAGATATATCAGATCAATAAGAAATCAATATACTATGTAAATTTAAAGATATTTCTCCAGGAAAATTAAAAAAAAATTACAGTAGTTCTGATTGAATAGGTTTTGCACAACTCCCCATCGTGGCTTTCTACATATGGCCTTTCTATTCTTGTTCACTTGCATTCTGCGCCATGCAATTATTGCGGCTTTTACCATTCTATTCCAGCCATCGAACGGTTAGTCAATAATTCATTCAGATTTACATATCTGCCAAGTGCCGCGTCACTGTTATCAATGTAAACACAGTTTATAATAAGACAAACAGAACTTAAATAACAAATCAACAAACGGAATATGTATATATGCTCAGTTGATTGAGCGAAATAAATCAAAGCTGTCATTAGTGCAATACATTTATTGTGATATTTAACCAGGTAACTGGTAAAGAGCCACACCATCAATAGAGGAACCCAGTTTTAGCTATGCCCCACCCATCTCTAGCTAAGCTCCACCCACACTTCACCCATGATTGGATCGATCGATCCATGAACACAATGGTTATCGATTTCCAGAAAACTATACAGGTAAGCTGATGAATATTTTGAAAGTAAAAGCGCCCGGTCAGATTAGTTTCAAAATATTCAACAGCTTACCTGCATAGTTTTCTGAAAATTGAGATGCAGAGAGTGCAGGGATCGATCGATCACAACACGGAACTGCGTGGCTGGAGCTTAGCTACCGTTGGGGGTTGGCGGTGATAGGTAAAACCTGATTCCTCCATTCAACTTCAGGTTATCTGGTTAGGCGGACAGGATATTTAATTCTTGGGGTATTTTAAGTGTTTGTGACGAAATTATCTACGCCATTCACGACGTCATTGATTATGGCGTCATGTTACACATCATGCAGTTGATTATGACGTCATATGCTTGATGTATAAACTGGAAAGGTTCAATGTAGGAAGGTTAAATGCATTGTTATATTTGGATGGAAATACAGCATACATGTCTTCAGTAATATAATGTGACAGGTCACGTGTAAGACTAGAGAAACGGTGTATTGTTTGTGCTACTACAGAGTTGCCCTTCTGTGGAACTCCATTGTAACTTCGGATTTTTAAATACAATAACCTAGTATTATTTCAAGTACTATTTTAACTGTCCGACTGCTGAATTTCTGCAGACTACATTTTCCATGGGGGGTTTAACTCGGGACCTGATGAATAATTTGAAAACAATTTGACTGATAGTTGTTGGTGGTTGAAATTATTGTCTGCTGACTTGCAGATGTCAGAGAGTTAAGTACGATCATCTTTTATTGGTATATAGGTATAGGCCGGGTTTAAGTCTGTTTCCACCTGCGTGCTCCGCCGACTTTCTAACGTTAGACCCTGGTCATTGGGCCTTTTCATTCCCGCACAATCTCAACTCCCTTTGGGAGCATACAGCCATGCTACGCCTGCCGTTTATAGGCTCTCGATGGCTATTTTGCCGATATTCCGTATTGGCGACAACGCCCTCACAGGTACCTATTTTACAGACAGGTGTAATGGAACAACGCAGAGTGACGTGCCTTGCTCAGGTACACAACATGTCAGCCCGGCCGGGAATCGATCCCGCAAAATTCGAGTCACGAGCTCGACTACCTAACCGCTGTGCCTATACGTCTCATCCACCATCCACCACCCACAATTTACATCATGTTGGTTGTAACCTGTAAATTCCCATTCCTGTTATAAATGTGATACCATTATAACAATCTATATGATTTGTCGAGAAGATGACAGCGTACCTGGATGTTCATACTGTTATCAAAATACAAATAGTGACATTCGTAGCGCCTACCTCGAAGAGGCATATTATCCAAAATCAACCAGCATGGACATCTGCATCTCTACCGACATTGGTGACTCAATATGTAACAGGAGATATCGTCTTCCAGTCCTTATAGAAGTTGTGGATTCATGGCTCTAAAACCCAAGAAAGTCAAAATGCATCTCTATGATGATCCTACTACACCGGTTTCCATAATGCTATACAATGGAAGTTTTGTAGTTTATCCACAAAATCGATCAATCATATGACGCCATAATCGACAACGTGACGTAGGATGACGCCATAATCAATGCTGTCATGAAGGACGTGGATAAATTCGTCACGAACGCTTAATTGATGACGGACTAAGCGTTGTTGTACGAATTGCATATCTTTACTATTTGATAAGCATGCTGTAACAGCACCGAGTCAAATTATTTCAAAATATTCAACAGCTTAACTTTACAGTTTTCGGGAAATTGGGATTTATAAGTTCAAGTTCAAGTTCAAGTTCACTTTATTACACTCATTCCTTCTATAGGCATATGAGGTATTACAGTTGATACTATATTTTATGACGGTAGATTTTATGTACATAATTATATTCAATATAGATTTATCGACAAAATTCGATTCGTACACTCGAAAGTAACGCAAGGAGAAAGGTCGAAATATTCAACAGCTATTAGATTCTGACTCAAATCGTACACTTGAAAATGGCACAAAGATTTATAGAGTGTAGGGATCGATCGATTCCAACACGAACAAAGCGAGGGTGGAGCTTAGCTAATGATAAGGGTGGGGTGGGGGTGGGATGGGGGTGAGGATAGCTAAAACTAGATTCCTCCATTGCAACAACTGAGCAGCTCCAAAAGCACTCTTGACCAACTTGACGGATGTCACCGCAAACCATTACAACTGATGACTGGTCTAATATTAAAGTCACGATTCTACAAACTGTGTAGCACAGTGACCCTATCTTGGCGGGTGGTCTATGTTCAGACATGTTCTTCAAATACCTGAAAATACGCCACCTCAGAAAACACGAGAATTTGCAGTCGTATGAGACAACTGGCACTAGGCAGGCAAAGGACGATTATGATGCCATAGGCAGCAACATCACCGAGTCAAATTAGTTTCGAAATATTCAACAGCTTACCTGTATATGTTTATTCAATAGTAAAGACACAATTCATACAATCTGACCGACTATTAAGCGCTTAAGATGGACTAAATCGAGTCATGACTCAGTGATTATCACGTCAGCCTACATGTCACGTAGTGGATTATGATGTCATATGATTGACTGAGGAAATGGATTCATGAAATCTTTTTCACTCATAAAATGAGAAAAACATCATTGAAACCTCACCGTTTTTACAGGGAGGTCCAAGAATGAGGAATTCAAGACCACCACAGCGGTAGGTAACTTGTTAGATATTTGAAAACAAATTTGACAGTTTCCAAACACATTAATTTCAAAATAATATTTAGTGTAAATGGTTTTTCTTTACATAGTCTTTCGGTTCATTGTTTTGATAATAGGCGGTATCCATTCTAACTAAGCTCCTCCCAGTTCTAGCTAAACTCCGCCCACGCTTTGGTCTTGTTGGGCTCGATCGAACTATGAATTCCCAGAATCCCAATATCAAGGTCATTATACAGGTAAGCCGCTGAATATAGACAACAACAGCACACAGTCAAATTATTTTCAAAATGTTCAACATATTTAATAAATTGTAAATACACCAAAGGCATACAATTCGTATACCTGGCATTACTATTCCAGCCTCATGACGGAGTATTTCTGTCAATTATGATTGTGACGTCAGGCTACAAAGGCGTAAATGATTATAACGTTATATTCATGAGTGACAGATTGGATTCGTCCATTGGACGTCCATTAATCCTATTAGAAGGTAATTAATTTCATTAATTTCACTCAACCAAACCAATCGTCAACTGTTTAGCATGCTGGAAAGAGACATTAGCACACTGATGGAGGTTTACTTTTGTTCACACACATAAACGTAATGGATATTTCCAATTCATCCATCCATCATATGACATCATAATCAACTATGTGACGCATAGTATGACGTCGTAATCAATTACAGCAAGAATGACTCAATTTAGTCCATTTAAATGTTTAACAGACCGACACATTGCATGAATTGTATGTATTTGCTATTTAGCAATAGTCACATTGGTTTCAAAATATTCAACAGCTTCCCTGAATAGTTTTCTGGAAATTGATAGTCAAGAAGTGCAGGGATCGATCGATCCCCACACGAGCATTGTGTTGGTGTAGCTTAGCTAGAGATGAGTGGGGCATAGTTAAAACTGGAAAGGTGTGTTGTAAGAAAACTATAATAATGATGTATATTGATTTAGTTACTGTTAAAACATCTTGCTGTTGTGTATGTTTGGTGTGCATTAGGTTATTTTGCTACATGTACAAACCGGCATGAGAATTATCCGATGGGTGTAATGATTACTACCGTCATAAATGAAAATTTCTTAAAAAAATCAATAGAGGACTTAAATAATATCAGATATATTGCACACAATCTCCTCTAAGGCCAACATAAAAAAAGGTTATACCGCCAGTCTATACTGGCATCTGTCATGTTAGTTCTCTCTATTTTTAATGAGCAGGCGTAGATAAAGACAATGACCACCACTAACTGGTCCCTTAGCCTCTTCGATGAATGGTTGAGTTTAGAATCGATGAATGGTGGAGTTTAGATTTGCATTTAATTTTGAAATGCCTTAATCAGTAATATTATCACAGAGTGGAAATTATATGCCTATGAAGAGACCACCTTATGGAACACAAACAAGTAGCCACTGTATACAGTCTCCTCACCCTTTAACCCTTGAATTTCTTTTAAATTTCGATTTACTGATGCAAGAGATTAATATTTGAAATTTTACCACTGGAATGACTGGCTCGATTATCGATCCAGTCGTTCCAATGGTAAATTTTCAAAAGTAGCCTTCTTGGTCTGCAAATGGACATTTCTCAAGACCACTGCAGAAGCCGTTTTTAAAGGTGACCTCACTGAACCTGAATGTTTCATTGAAGTTAGAAAATGGGCTTTAACAAAAACAAAGTAGTGGAATTAGTGTACAATCTCACACGCACGCACGCACGCACACACGCACGCACGCACGCACGCACGCACGCACGCACGCACGCACGCACACACACACACACACACACACACTAGTATCTTCTGGGATATCCGTAACACCATTATTTGTTTTGTAGGCCATGTACATCTGAATTTGTCACGGGTGGTCGGATCGCGGCCAAAGTCTGAACGATCCTTTGTTTGTTGCTAAGATTTGAGCCAAATCAGCTCAGTAGTAGATACACTTCTGGATACCAAATGCATTACCACCTATGGGATGAGGATTAAACTATGATTCCGGAATTGATTGTAGTACAAAGGTTTTGTTTATGTCAAGAGAGATCTCGTCTGTCTGGATACATGTTTGAATATTTAACACTTTAATGGTTAAATTTGGTGACAAAAATCAGCATATCTCCTTACTGCATGTTCATCTGCAGGTCATGAGAATTATATTTTTGAAAATTTACCACTAGAATGACTGGCTCCATTATCAATTCATCCAGTCCAGTGATAAGTTTTCAAAAATTAATCTCTTGACCATCATGCATGCTAGAACCCCATATTGATTCGGTTATTGCTGTACAAGAAACATGAACTTTCAGTCTGATAAGCAAACATTTGCTTACCAGTAAATATTAACTACAGAGCGAGCAAGCTCTCCCTCCACCTAATGACGGATTTTCCGTATGAAACATGGCCATGTTGTGGAAGCCTAATGTACGGTTACAAACTTTCCTATTAAAATTTGAGCCAAATTGGTTGACTGATCACAGCCAACATCTGACAATTTGATCAGTAATTTTTAGCACACCCATTCTGAAGGGACAAGTGACTAAGCGGGCTTATACCATGGTGACCGTTGCCTCTGTCGCCTGCCCATCTATAATTCTTTTATGAAAATACTTCTGGCCATTAACCACCGATATTAATCAAATTGTGCTTAGATAGCTCTATGATAGTAGGCTTCCCAGAATTTATCCAGAAATTTGATTGGTAAATTTTCCAATGGCCACCTGAAGATTTGACCTGGACATCTTGGATTTTACTATAATTTTTTTTAATCTTTCAAAACGTATAATTAAATCTTCTTAAAAGTGACCCAATTTTGACCAAGCTTGGCTGGCATGACCTTAAACCGCATGGAATTTTTTGATACAAACTATTACTTGATTGGTTTATTTTTACAATGGCTATCTAGGATTTCAAAACTCTTTCAAAACACATTTTTGTCTTAAAGATGACAGTATGTTTCAACAAGCCCTGTATGTAATTACCTCTAAGATGCTACATTATATGATTATGACATATGGAGAGGCGAATGGTTGCTCTCCTCATGCCTAAGGTTAATTCTAGGCGAACATCTCATAGATTGCCTATATTGTTTAGTAACGATGATAGAATATAGAGGCGAGTACTAACACTACTCGCTTCACTGGTTTAAATTTAAATTCAGGAGAGCAGGTGATTACTCCGCTTCGAAATTCTCCTGGAGAGACATGTATGATGCTTGACATTTATACAGAATCTGGTTGTTAAATCTTTTGTGCTCATTTTGGATTTCTGAAATTAGGAATGAAATTTGGTAAAAAATATTTATCAGTAATTAATACATTTTATTACTGGGCCGATTTCAATCAAACGTGGCTGCTATAGTGTTAGGCATCCGAATAGAATATACATAAAATTGATTGTTGGATTTATTTCCATAGCTATCTTGGGTTTCCAGAAATCCCCCAAAATTGTTTAACCCTTTAATGGTCATGCCAGCCAAAACCGGCCTCTGTTATGGTCTTGAGGAATGTCCATTTACAGACCAAGAGAAGACAATTTTGAAAATTTACCACTGGAATGACTGGCTTTATACCCGAGCCAGTCATTCCAGTGATAAATTGTCAAAAGTTGTATTCTCTTGGCCTGTAAATGACATTCAATAGGCATTTAAAAAAAATTTTGACCAAATTTGCCCATTAAAGGGTTAACAGGTTACTCTTACAAATGTCTGGCCACAATGTGTGCTTTTAAAACTAAAAACTATTGCTGGCAACAGTACTCCAGGTGAGCGATACTGAGCTCCAGACACACTATCAGATCTGAATGCAATACGTTATTACCTCTACAGGGCAAGGGTAATGAGACAATCATGATAAGCCTACAGGTACAATAACTGAAGCACTAGTGTCTCCATATTTTGAAAGTAAAACGACTAAAGGTGACAAGATGATTAAATTCTGTTTAGTCAAAGCATAATAATTAGGATATTAATCCTTTATCTCTCACAGACCAGCTATTACCGATTTGTTATAATGTAGGGGAGATTATGTTGAATATTTTGAAACTAATTTGACTGGGAACTTTTGCTCTCTATGGCAACAACAACTTCCAGTCAAATGATTAGCTTAAAAATATTCACAACATCATTATTGAATAGCTCTTGATATCGAGAGGCTGTAATTAAAATGGTCAGATCTTTATGAAAGTAGATACACCGATGTATATTTTTGAAAGAATAATGCTGTAAGCTATTCAAGACAATAGCAGTTTAAAAGCAGGATTATTTCAAAATATGTCAGTTTGAATTCTTGTTCACTTAAATAGTAGACTTCTGAAACTGCTTCAATATCCTTCATATCAATTCACCAAACTCGGGGCACATGCTTCATACATGTATTTCAACATCTCTCTTTAACTGTCCTTTCTTTTGCAGGTCTGTGATAGTCGTGTTACTCATGTACTGAAGTCTTCCCTAGCAGAGTGTCAGTCTTACCCTGAGAGTGACACTGCCCTTGAGGAAATCTGTGATTTTAGGTGGTTTAACCATTCATCTAGAGGACTAGGCCCACTTTCTGAGATAACGACGTGTCATGTGCATAACTTTGCTCAGTTGAATATGTGATGTTATAGTGTGTGCTTTAGTAAGAACTGGTGTAATCCCCTGGCAGGATGAGAACTATCGCCATGTCGGACACTCAGTGTGGAGGCTTCCTTCAGTGACACACACCTATTATTGATAACCTACTGTGAACAATATGCAGTATTCACACATGCGGCTACATTTCACTCACTGTCTGCAGATTTGATTTATATGGGACAAAATTCGGTACATATTGTGCTTTAATCACCAGGCGGAATTCTACTGTCTATGACTCTATGTTCTGAGAATATTATCATATATATATTGTTGCGATACAACAGATTTAATAATCCTTCATAATAAAAACTTTTATTATTGCTTAAATGGTCAAATTTCGTTATTAGTCATTTGAAATTGTTGAAATTATCATTAATTTCAAAGATTTGTGTCAATCAACGCTACCTCCAGAACAGCCACCATAATATATTATAATTTAAAGAAAATGAAAAGATGAACATCGAAATGTTGTTGATTGGTACCATCCTAGAGGAATACAACTATTAACTCCAGTAAAATACCAGAGATGAATCAGAATAACTTAAAACGATGTTTCTAAACATAGACATTAACCATGTATTTATCTGAATAATCGGAGCAATCATTTTACCCATATTGCAAACAATCAAAGATGTAAGTGGACCTAAGTGCCTATCAGTGGGGTTTAAGTGCCACACAAATAGTATTCCATTTGTGCATTGATACCTATAACAGAGCTTATTTACTGGTGCAATACTGCTGATTATTTTGAAAACAATCTGACTGGAAGTAGTTGCTAGCAGCAGCAAGGATTCTCAGTCAAAATGTTTTCCAGTTGGCTAGTGTAATTTTCACTGATTGTTTCTATGGTCACAAAATGATGCCAGCGAATAATTTGAAACCATTTTCACTGAAATTCTTTGCTGCATATACCAGTGGCCTGTCAAATTGTTTTCAGAATAGTTTCGGGTATTTTATATCGCTTTTACTAGCAGATATACTAGTAGATCACTGTTATATAACAAGTACAGTAATAACAGGACCGCTTGTAAAAAGGAACAAAATTAGATTTATCGCGCATCTGAGCATTGGGAGGCATATTAAGGTAGTTTAGTTGCTTTAAGTTATTCTGATTCATTGTATCTTCTTTACTGGTAATAGTAGTTACATTACTCTATGGTGTTACCATTCAACACCATTTCGAAGCTCTCTTTTCCTTTACCGTAACCACATGCATCAAGTGTGAGCAAGATTTATCCATGATGTGTTGTTGTCCACGAATCTCTTAATTCTTTTGGTTTTATCCATGAAACTCCAGTGTCAGTCTGACAGTCTATAGCTTTTTCAAGGGGTTTAATACAATATAAGAAAGCTGTTGGATATTCAGCAAAAATTTTTACTGGAAGGCAGTGTTAGCATAATCCTTTCATTGACAAATCCCTGAAAAAATAAATTCCGTACGACATAAAACTTATTCTGTTGAATATTTTGAAATTGATTTAACTGGAAGTTGTTGTTTCCTAAGGCAGCAACAGTTTCTAGTCAGATCAATTTCAAAATATTCAACAGTTTTCCTCTATGGTTGCCTTGAAAACTATATATGGGGAATTCATCCGTGAAAGGGTTAAAGCAAACAGGGGTCAGAAAAGCATAGCGCAATGAAAGCATGGGCCTTCACAGTACACTCAGGTATTAGTACAGTCATTCTATGTGAAATCATAGCACAATGAAAGCGTGGGCCTTCACAGTACACTCAGGTATTAGTACAGTCGTTCTATGTGAAATCATAGCACAATGAAAGTATGGGCCTTCACAGTACACTCGGTATTAGTACAGTCATTCTATGTGAGATCATAGCACAATGAAAGCATGGGCCTACACAGTACACTCAGGTATTAGTACAGTTGTTCTATGTGAAATCATAGCACAATGAAAGCATGGGCCATCACAGTACACTCAGGTATTAGTACAGTCATTCTATGTGAAATCATAGCACAATGAAAGCATGGGCCTTCACAGTACACACGGGTATTAGTACAGCCATTCTATGTGAAATCATAGAAGATTGTTGTTGCATCAACTATTGAAATTACTATGATTCTTGTGCATGGCTAAATTTCTATAAACTGAGAATATTCGGAATATCAGATCATTATTAACTCGCCTGACCTGAAGGCCCAAGTGAGCCTATGCCATGGTGTTCGTCCGTCGGTCAAATTGCATATCCTGGGTCAGCTTATGCAATGGTAATTCGGTTGTAATGAATAACCTGGACAAATTTGCACAATATTCATGTCGTTGATATATGTATATTTTTCAATTGGGCCGCTATGGTGTCAAAAGTGTCTGTTTTTGAAGCAATGTTGCCAACTGAAAGCTTTTACTGTTTGAGATTTAGCTTTGACCTCAAAATTGGTGCACATATTCAGGACCCCATAGACAAACAATCGGCCAGTAGAACCAGAGTTATTCACAGTGTCCAATTTGAAGAAATTGTTGCTGAAAGCTGTTGCATTGTGATTTTTACCCAAAAGAAGTCGAAGCACTCCATTCTCATATTAACCCTTGCGCCTGGCGATGCAGGTAAAAATCATGACAGTTATGGCCGATTATGAGATAAATGCTGACAAATTGAGCTTATGCCGTGGTGGTCGTGACTCAGCTGTCTGTCAAATCGCATCTTCTATGACCAATTTCAGGCAAATTTGTCCGGGAGAATCTTATCGTGTTAGCAGGGCTCGATTATAAGACTAACCTGTTAACCCGAGGATAGTAGAATTTCATATGGGATAGTAAAACTGCACCTGCACTAACCTGTCTGGGTTAGTTGCTCTCAAAAGAGGAAATACAAAAAAATACTATTCTAATGTCATTATGTTGAGTACCCACCAAAGGCAGCAACGGCTTTCCAGACAAACTAATTTCAAAATATTCAACGGCGTCTCTGTATCAGTGATTGGATTAAAGAAGTGATCAGCTTTGAGCTTACAAACATTGGGTTAGTGAAGTTTGCTGCGGGATAGTAAAATCAATGATGCACTATCCTGTCTAGGTTAGTAGAACAAATCCTTAAAATCTACCCCTGGGTGTTAGTTAGGCTCCAGAACATCTCTTCAGAATTCTGATTGATCCATAAATTGATCGGTGAAAATCTTAGATTTTGTAAATGATTTACTGGAAATTGTCAAAATGCATCTCATTTGTGGATTTCAACAAAATTTGGCCATAAGAACCGTATGGTGCTACGCTTCTGAGTTCAGAACATCGATTAGTCAGTTTTGGGGTGAAAAAGTTCCCGGAAATTGTCAAAATGCATCTCCTCAGCCGCTTGGTTGATTTTAACCAAGTTTAACTAGATGGACCCTATGGTGGTACGCTCCAGAAGTTCTATTCAGAAATTTGATTGGTCAGATGTCTCATCCATAACCATTTACCCCTCAAATTCTTCAAAATAAGTATCAATTTTCTCATAGAATGTGTCCATTTGCAGGTTGAGATTATTTTTGAAAATTTATCACTGGAATGACTGGCTTGATTATCGAGCCAGTCATTCGAGTAGTAAATTTACAAAATAGTATTCTACTGGAGTCCTGGTCTGAAAATGGACATTTCTCAGATCTACCACAGAAGCAATTTTTTGAGTGGCACGAGTATTATTGGGTTAATCAATTCCCGGTTTTAACTAAATTCGGCCAGGAGTACCCCATATTGAGTGCCGGGAATTTTAACTGATCCATTTTCAGGTGAACATCTTGTTCTTGAAAATGACATCACAGGAAGTGCTTACGGTTCAGGCTGAAACTCCTGATATTTCATCGATAACTAAGGGTGATTAAAGTTTGTTCAAAAGAAATTGATCAGTGATAAAACATGGCTGTCATGGACCAATCATAATTTACTGTTTGGTGGCCAATTTGGTTCTTTATTGGTTCAATGGAACCTTTCATTCGATCTGATTGTGCATTATCAGTGTTCACTACAGGTAGGCAACTATTGGGTTCATGAGAGAAGAGTCAAGAAGATTGCCAATGTTTCCTCCTGTGGTAAGATAATCCACCACTGAGCCGTGAACTGGGTTCGTCGTTTAAGTAGTCCATTGTTGAGAACCATGCCACTCCCTTAAATTTGATTTTAAATTATTTGTTTGTTTGATGTATTTATCATGTCGATATTTTCAAGGTAACATTCATGATTTATGCCAGGTTTACAATTCTATCAGTGTTCACTCAAGGAGCGTAAACTTATATAAGCCTATAGGCTCAGCTTTAGCCCATTTCCCAAATGTGTTGGCTTTCAAGATTCAAAATTATTATCATAACAGCTACATTTTTTACATAGGCTTTTATCTTTAAAAAGGAAATCGTGTATGATGTCCAACAATTTAAAAGCCAAATCATACTTGAGAAATGGGATATCTATAAAGAAATCAAGTCAGTTATTGACCCATTCACTACTGGTAAGCAACTATCCCATTTAATTATTAAATGCCAATTTATCAATGTTCAAACAGTTTGGACACATTGCCAAATTGACATTTAATAACTACATAATATTTTAATGGCAATTTGATATAAATGTGTTGCTACCGATGATTTTGACAGATTTCATTTTTACAGAACCTCGAGAAAGTTTATTTCAGATAAAGGGGTTTCCTTCTTTCGTGTTTATTATTGCTCATTAATATGTATGAGCTGAAAGAGTGCGGGTTTTATCCAATCATTATCGCGATTCCGGCATTCCTGTGAAGGAATCGTTTAGTGGACTCGATTTACCCGTTTGTTGCTGGAAAGAAGATACGACGAACCTTCGATTCGCGCAATGCTAAATGCTAGCGGGATGGATTGGCGATTGAGCTGTCGCTAAAAATCGTTTAATATTAGAAAATAAATTCTAATATGTACAGCGGGATTTTAGAACACGATTCACAATTCTTTTTTTATATGAGAATCAATAGTACGACGCATTTTTCTAGCATTGAATGTGAAAATTCATGTATTTTTAACACATGTATGCCTACCACCGAGACCCCCGAAATCTCAATACTATCGCTCGGCAAACATTGCCAAAGTTTAATCTGATGGAAATTAATCAAAGGATAAATTATTCACGTGTGTTTCGATATCGTACTACGCATCTTTGTGTCATTTTAACAAAATGAATTGCATAAATATATCTAAATGCAACTCTTTTCTCCTTGCCAGTCGGACTAAATAACACGTTAACGACTAGAGGGAATTCCCTCGTCCCTTCCACTTGTGACGCGTGTCACGTGGTGCGTTTCACCGGTTTTACGGAACTTGCCGAGTGATATTAGGAAGCAGCAAAAGGCATAATTTTCAACATTTATAATCACGTTCTTCTAGCATACACGTTTTAAAAAGAATAAAAGTGCATGATAACATGTTAATCCAGCATCACTCTATCTGTTTTCAAAAGAAAATGCCAGCCATGATCTACACTTTAAATACAAATAGAATAGACTCTCGCAATGACGTTTGACGAATGAAAACTGAATGTCATGCTATGGTAGGATGACAATCCGATCAGCAAACCAGCATTAACCCGTTAAGGACTAAATTTGTTCAAAAAATTAAAATAATTACTTATTGAATGTCAATTGGCAGACCAAGAGAAGACTATTTTTGAAAATTTACCACTGGAATGACTGGCTCGGTTATCGAGCCAGCCATTCCAGTGGTAAAATTTCAAAAATAGTCTTCTCTTGGCCTGCAAATGGGTATCCCCCAAGGACCACAACGGAGGCCGGTTTTGGCCGGATTCGTCGGAAAAGCGTTAACCCGTTAAGACTCATATCAGCTAAATATGGGTTCTACAGTGAACTTGAGAAATGTTCATTTGCAAACCAAGAGAAGACTACTTTTGAAAATTTACCACTGCAATGACTTGCTCGGTAACCGAGCAAGTCATTGCAATGGTACATTTTCAAAAAAATAGTCTTCTCTTGGTCTGCAAATGGATATTTTCTATGAGAAATTTTTAATTTTCTTGGACAAATTCTAGGATTATACAGTTAATGAACCCGAACCAGCGTGTGTGATACATAGCGCATTGCGCGCGATCGTGTAGCAAGTGGCTAGATTTGTACTCTCAGTAATAAGCGTGGCGCTGGAAATACAGTGGGATCAGAATCGTCTCTGCGGATTATTTGAGGATTAAGGTTTATTTTGGATTTATACAGGATGTGAAAACCGTATTTCTGGTTGATTCATAAAACAAATCGCGATGATATTGCTGCTGTGCGCAATCCGGGATACCGGCGAACATTAAATCGGATGTAATTCATGAACGGCAGAGAGATGTGTGTAGGAGGGAAATTTAGCATGGGAAATGATAACTTCAAGTGATGCAATTTCTATAGCAATGCCTCATGACAACACTGTCAGTAAACACTTACGAAGAATAAGTAACTTTAGATTGTACCAGCGAATGTGGGTGACCCGGAGCACTCCCCTTGAGTTTCTGGAGGTGCCTATGAACTAAATCACATGCAGATGGCATTTTGTAGACCAGGAGGTGACTATTTTTGACGATTTACAACTGGAATGACTGGCGCTGTTATTGAGGAAGACTACATATTGGGGTGGCGTGAGGGTGGAGTATGAGTATAGGCATCTACCTCAAGGTCAAGTGTCCCCCACCCTCTCTGCTTCTGGCGCCTATGATGCCAATACGGGCCCTATGGTCATGATGTTTGTCCAGTACCATCCCAGTAAAACATGTGTTATCAGGGCTGATGTGCAGACGCACCCTATGATCAATGGACCTTTCTAGTTTAAGCTATGCCCACATATCTCTATCTAAGCTCCCCCCAACACCTCGTTTGTGATCGATCTATCCCGGCACCTTCTGTCTATCAATTTCAAAGCCGTTGAATATTTTATCATTAGTCCAGCGACGTTAATGTTTGTGCTGTAGAGAACGTGAATGGGAAACGTCCTGTTTTAATCACACATAGTACATTCACACTGTAGGGGGATAATTCTCAAGAGGTTTGTTTTCTGCAATGAATGTTCGAACATAGTGGAATGGTGGAAAAACAATGTATATTTATTTTATTCCAGCAAACTTAATGAAAATACGATTACGACAGGATCGCTTGTACTACTTACTTACTATACGATCAGTAAAAACTCCCAGATTGAACTTGTCGATGCTTCCTAATTCAGAGTATCTATCTATCAATCTGACGTCATATGACGTCATATTCAGTTACGCGGCGTGTAGGATGACGTCATAAACATCACGTCATAAATGAATCTATTAGGCCCGTCTTCAACTCATAATAGTCCGACACGTTGTACGAATTGTATGTCTCTACTATTTAATAAACATGCTGTTGAATATTTTGAAACTAATTTTACTGGACGCAGTTGCTGCCGTAGGCAGCAACAGCGCCCAGTCAAATTAATTTCAAAATAATCAACAGCTTACCTGTATAGTTCTCTGGAAATTGATAGTCAGAAAGTTCAGAGATCGATCGATCCCAACACGAGCGAGGTGTGGGTGGAGCTTAGCTAGTGATGGCCGGGTCATATCTAAAAATGAAAAGGCCCATTGAGAGTGCTGGTGACAACACTGCACAGTGAAATGTAAGATCGTAAACCAATTGTCAGAATTTATTCTCCCAAAATAATCCTATACTACACCAGTTGTGTGTGTGCATAGTAACCTAGGTTACCTATTGCTTTCTTTAATATTGGGCTTACATCATCCTCTCATTCATCGGTTCGTGCTAACTTCTTCACACGCAATAGCATTTGGAAATTCCATGGTAAATCCGGTATTTCAATAAGATATCTTTACAATCAGCATGCAGGTACTATCCTTGACCTCTGTAAATGACGTCGGTGTGAGTAACACGACATCCCAGAATGCATTAGCATGCTGTTAATTAACTAGCATCATTAAATGAAGTAGTATAACAGCTAATATATTATCACAGCTCTCCAGAAGAGGCGTCATTTATCACACAAATCGTACAAAGATGTGTTATTGAACCGCTCGAATACACGATCCATCAATAAAATATGTTCATCAATAAAATATGCCGTATAAGATGCGCTTCCCAGAATGTGTTACGACAGTGCTCGCTATCTGATCGCATTTGATATTATGCAATGCAGTATTATTCCACACACATCAGTAAATAATTTATTTAAAACCATTAACTTTCTGAATCAGACAGGCAAAATTCAAAATCCCTTACAACATAATAAATATTCTGTTGGATATTTTATTTGAATATTTTAAGATTAATTTGACTAGGACCTATTGCTCCCTATGGCAGCAACAGCTCTTAGTCAAAGTAGTTTCGAAATATTCACCAGCTTACAAGTATAGTTACCTGGCAATTGCGCTTCTAACAATTGGGCGTTCGAATGATTAAGTGCAGTTATTCAAAATGATGGAAAAACTGCTGCAGTAAACCTGTTGTCATCACAATATGAAATCTCTGGAAATTAGATTGTGCGATTAAACTAGAGAACTCCTACACAGAAAGGGCGGTAATTGGAATAAAACACGCATGTCTGTCAGATTACGAATGCAAATAGGAACCGTAAACCAGTACTAATCACCGGGACCTAGCATGTTATGGGATCTTAAAGTATGGCCGTTGCGCTGGCTGAATAAGACGCGGCTTTATACTGGCAAAAATACTCAGAAGGCAGGAATAAAATTTAATTCCTTTTAGTTGTAATACATCTAGTCAAATGGTGTTCCCAAATAAATATATTCCCGACCACGCAGCAGCACGAGCCTCTATTTCAATTTCGCAACTTAAAAATATATGTTAATTTATATGGAATGAAATCATCATATGTTAAGATTTATTTCGTTTCATTACATATAGACACATAATTTAAGCCTATAAAAGAATAAAATTTTGACAATTTTATTTTCGCGCATTCTGGCGTGATTATGCACCTTTAACCATGGATTTGTTTAATCCAGGTGATATTACAGTCATACGTTACTACTCCATGGCACGCGGTTTTGGAGATAAAATAATGGTGGTTCTTAGAGGCGAGTGGTCTTACGGAACCACCACCATTTCGGGTAAAAGCTGTTTAATATAAAATTGCAAATGACCACCTGGCTTAGCACCTTTTGGTGTCTATACAGTGGCCCATTTAAACATCAAGTTACCATTCCAAGTTACAAGTACGAAAATAAAGATCTAATTATTAACGCCATCTAAGGCCACTCAAGGTCACGTAGGAAAACATGTGCTAGTGGTAGAAACACACCCCCCCCCCCCAATATGAAACCAGGCAATGTGTGACAAATAACATACATCTGTCAAGTCTGGTTCAGAATCATGCAATTCATGCTTGCATAATCTCACAATGTAGGGAATGCCCCTTTACAGACCAAGAGAATACTATTTTTGAAACCCCCATGGCATCATACCTTTCCACTTTATCCATCCATCTTATGACATTATAATTGACTAAGTGACGTGTATAATGACATCATAATCAATGACGTCATTATGACGTTATGAATGACGTATATAAGTATGTGACGAACGCATAATTGAAGTCGGACTATGCGTTGTTGTATGAATTTTATGTCTTTACTATTTAATAAACATGCTGTTGAATATTTTGAAACTAATTTTAGTGGACGATGTTGCTGCCATAGGCAGCAACAGCGCCTCAGTCAAATTAGTTCCAAAATATTCACTAGCTTAACTGTATCATTTTCTGGAAATTGATAGTCAGAGAGTTCAGATATCGATCGATCCCAACACGAGCGAGGTGTGGGTGGCGCTTAGCTAGAGATGGGCGGGTCGTAGCTAAAAAGGGAAAGGTCCAGTATGGGTGCTAATCATCGAAATCATCAGTCATTCGAAATTATAAATTCTCAAAAAATACGTTTCTCTTAGCATTCAAATGGACATTCAATAAGACTAATTTTCATGATCTGATCAAGCTATTTCAATGTTCACTGGCTTCAAATAGATAACTAAAAGCGAATATATGTAAATATATTCCTTGATTATTATTCAAGTCGTGTTTGAATGGCGATTATGATAGGCACGTTCAGTAAGATAATGTGTATAGAGACAGGGCTGAACGTGATAATAATGCCGAGCAGGCGTATGATTCAGAGGTCAGTCAACCAGGTGTGGGGCCTACTGGATAGGTGTTGAGAAAAAATTGGCATTTTATCCCCTTCACTAACCATGAATTAATAATTAATTGATGAAAAAAATCCGAATATATACAGGTGGCTAGGTGCATGTGCGCGAGACATAACAGTTATTATCTCTGCGCACTGTTAGTTGAGAGTGTCAGAGTGGGAATTAACCTTTCCAGTGTATCCATCAATCATATTACGTCATAATCAACTAGGTGACGTGTAGGATGACGTCATAATCGGTTAAATAATGAATGCCCCGATTTAGTCCGTTTTAAACGCTTAATAGTCCGTCAGGTTATCTGAATTGTAGGTCTTTACTATTTAATAAAAATGCTGTGGAAAACTTTGAAACTAATTTGACTGGACCTTGTTCCTGCCATTGGTCAACAGCACCAAGTCAACTTCTTTTCAAACTATTCAACAGCTTACCTGGATATTTATCTGGAAATTGATACTCAGGACGCTTGGAGATCAATCGATCCAAACACGAGCGCGGTGTAGGTGGAGATTAACTAGAGATGGGTGGAACATATCTAAAACTGTCCATTGGAAAAATCTTTTCACGAAACCAATGCCTAGCAAATGTAACTTAGGTACATGATCAGGCAAACAGACGTTGTGGCCATGACTACAAAATCCCATTTGAATATCCCACCGACTAGACAATATAAATTAGAAAATATTTTTGTTGTGGACTTGTGTTGTTCAAAAGAGATTCTATACATATGAAGACAAGGTGCGATTCAAATGTGTATGTTACATAAATGTCAAATAGATAGGATACATCATTTCCAAGGTTACATGATCTTCCTCACAGAGCTTCGCGTATGGAATGGAGCGATGCGCACCATTAGATAATGGTTCTTTCCATTTTTAAATATGCCTTGCCCATCTCTATCTAAGCTAGACCCACAGCTCGCTCGTGTTCAGATCGATCGATCTCTGAACTTCCCGACTATCAATTTCCTGAAAGCTATACAGGTAAGCTGTTGAATATTTTGAAACTAATTTGACTGTCCAGTTAAATTAGTTTCAAAATATTCAACGGCATGTTTATTAAATAGTAGAGACATACAATTTCCACAACGTATCGGACTATTAAGAGTTAAAGACGGGCCATATAGAATCATTTATGATGTACTGATTATGACGTCATATGACGTCAGATTGAAAGATAAATACTGTGGAAAGGCGAATTCTGAAATAATCATACTTCCATTTTCTTACAACAGACACTCAGGTAGACCAGGAGAGAAGGTCATCATGTTGATCTCATTCTGGGACATATTCTGATTCCACGATAAATTCCTTTATTTGAAGAACTATTTCAGGCAAGAATCCACCAGCCCACATCCCATGATGCAATAGTTCATCTCCAAACAAAAGAGGGATCCAATCTGTCATTCACGTAAGTGACGTCCTAATCAAATACGTCGCGTGCTAACTGACGTCACAATCATAATTATGTATAGATCAGTCACAAAATTCGAAAAGTCTGACAGGAAGTGCATGAGTTGTATGTCTCTGACGAATTAATAATGCACCAACATTCTGGTGAGCAGTTTGAAACTATTTTGACAGGAAGCTGTTGCTAAAATAATGTCTAACCCATCTCGTGCCAACGTAACCATTTAATGGTAAAACTGGCCAAAGCAGTCTCTTCAGTGGTGTTGAGGAATGCCCATTTGCAGGCCAAGGGAAGGCAATTTTTTTGAAAATTTACCACTGCAATGATAACCTTTCAAAAATAGTCTTCTCCTGGCCTGCAAATGGATTGCATTCAATGAGCAACACTTTCCTCTTTCATCTTTTTTCACAAATCTTGAGCGTTAAATGGTAAATTAATAGGCCTACATAAGGGGTATATTGAGCGCTTTGAGGTGCTGTTGACACACGGGAGGTTAATATAGGTTCACTATATTTTATTTTTGTTTCTTAATATTCAGCTTTAAGATAACGGGCCATATCATATCACCGCATTACAAATTAAAAGAAAATTAAAGAAAAATAAAGCCAGATATCAGTTAATCTCACCGACCATAAAGACATCAAGACGGTGCTGCTCATTTGCCTTGCTGCCTTTGATTCAGACACATAAATGTAGCCTCAGGGAAAGGGTTTTGTGGTGTAGTGGAGAAGATGTGCACTCTGAACACACAGTTTCTGGCCTCCGGGTTACGCTAAATAAACAAGGATTGCTCAAGCAAAATACACTCAATATTCCAGTAATTTTGATGTTGGTTTAGCAACTCTTCTACAATCATTTGTGGATGACACGAGGGAATCCGTCTAGAAGAGATTTCTCCTGAGTACTTAGTGAATTACCTGTCTGAAAGTCGTTGCTGTGGCCAGGTTAATCATTAAATCATCAACATTTTTGACTTGAAGAGCTATGTAGAAAAAACATAATTTGGAAATCCAGAAATAACTTTGTTTTAATGACGTCATCTATACAGATGCGATGTGCAAAGTTACCAACGCACATCAGTCTTCCTCGAGGAAATCGATTCATCTGAAAGATGAGCGCCACTAATTCGATATTTCTAATGGCTTAGAACGACCCGGAGATACTGATCGCATGTTCAGTTATGGAGAATGACTCTCTAACTTGGTTACATCTTCATATTGCATAATACCTGGAAAATCCTGTGCTTTATTGCTATATAATTGCCAGACCACTTTTGACTATGAAGGGATTACACTATACAGCAAGGGAAGGAACACATTATATGTACTGAATTTCCTCTACATGTTACTGCATACTGCTTGCCTGGACAATGACCTAATTTATTGCTTTATAATTGATAGACGTCTTATAGTATTGAAGGGGAGCAAACCGTACGATATGGAGAAGAATGCATTCTTGTGATATTGAAGAGAGGGAATTCATATTGAATAGAAGGGATGGAACTCACATGACAAGAAGGTGGGTAACTCGTATGTCATGTAATGGATGGACCTGCTATAGACTGGATGAAGATAACTCTAATGAGATATAAGGGATTAAGCTCAAATATGATGGAAGGGACAAAGGTCTTATGGCATTGAATTTAGGGAACTAATATGGTATACAAGTGAGTGCAATCTTCTGGAATGTTAGGGAGGGAACCTCTATAGACGGAATGGATAGTTATTGGATGGGATGCTTATGGCATGAACGGGATAGAACGCTTTTGACATGGAATGGATGGAACACTTTAAGGAATAGTTGGGACAGAGCTCGCACGAGATGGCAAAGTTATAATTTTAACGGTATCGAACAGAATACACTCCTCTGCCGTGGAAGGCAGGACACGCGTATGTCGTAGATGGGAAGTATTGCTTATGATATGGGAGGAAATGAACTGGTATAACACGTAAAAGATGGACTCTTAAGGAATGGAACTAAAGGAACTTGTATGAGATGAGAAAGATTGAACTCTTCTGCAATGGAAAATAGAATTTTATATCATGGAACAAAGTGCACTCTTTCAGCATGGGATAGAGAGAAATGTTATGGCATGAGAAAGATTGAACAGCTATGATATAGAAAAGAACGAATCACTAAGTCATAGAAGGCAGTTGGCTACTCTTGCATGGTTAAGCAGAAAGAACTCTAAAGAAAAGTGAGTGAACTCTTGCGTGATGGAAATGTTATTTATTAAATAGGTATATCATGAAACATGCATTACGTGTAGTATATTCACACTCTGAACTTATTCCCTTGACAAAGTACTTGCTGAACCTAGACAGTTTGATAAGTGTATGCACTACTGAAATTGCAACCCCATTCGCAATATCGTAAATGTGTCCACCCACAATGAGCAAAAGATTGACCGTTCCAGTTTTAGCTATACTACGCCAATCTCTAGCTAAGCTCCACCCACCTCTCGCCCATGTTATGCTCGCTCGATCCCTGAACTCCCTGACTATTAATTTCCAGAAAACCATAAAGGTCAGCCTACAGCAACAGCACCCAGTCAAATTAGGTTCAAAATATTCAACTGAATGTTTATTAAACGTTAAAGACAATTGGTACAACGTGTCAGACTATTAAGTGTTAAAGACGGATTAAATCGAGGCAAGCGTGCAATAATTAATTATGACGTCATCATACATGTCACTTGGTTGGTTATGATGTCATATGACGTCAGGTGATGGATGGATAAACTGGAAAGGACCATTGGCCTTGCACACAAAGGTATTGCTTGATGGCAATATGTGATAGGAGTAATTTAAACTTAGCAAGCAACGTCGTGTGTGCGTCACTGGGCTGTAATCAATGCAAATAGTTTATAACTTCATAATCATAGCTTAGACTCAAATAGAACCGACTCATGCAATGCTGGGCTTGCGAAAAATCTGCCATGTTAGGATGATAAGTAAAAGAGCACTAAAGAAGGGGAACCCGCGTACGTGAGACAGTAACACATGCCCTTGCATGACTCTTGCGTGTGATGGTCGAGCAAGCAACTAGTCTGTCAGCAATATGCATGCCGCAGGAAATGCCGATTTGTCTCTATGGATGATTTGTGATTGAAGCTTAATGTTAGATTTATTCGGACGGCGAGAGCGTATTTCTAGTTGATTCATAAAACAAATCTCAATGCTATAGTCGCTGTGAGCAATCCGGGATCCAGGCGAACATTAAATCAGATGTAATTGCTGGAAGGCAGTATGGATTACACACGGTATGAAAGGACCTGGGGAATATCAACATACCGATTGACTAGTTCATGAATGTCCACTTTCAATATTAGCAGTCATGCCATTGCCATTATATTCCAATGTACACATGCATCGGTAGCTGAACAACAACAGAGGGGCCAAGTGAATAAATATGTGCCATAGTGAAAACTATCCTAATTATTTGTGAGATCTACACTCGCATAATACAGGAAATGATAACTTAAAATAATACAATTTCTATAGCATTGGCTTATAGCAACACCTTCGGCAACCATTGCGTGTTGACACACAAGAGAATTGGTAACTCTTACGAACCTGATGTCAATACGCTATCTTTTACTGTTAATTATGAGCAAAGAAACTGGTGTACATTTTCCAACAATTTCTTTGGACGACTGTTGAAGAATGAACACCAGTTCATCTTTTAATTTAATTTGAACATTTAAAAATTTGAAATCAGATTGGTAAGGGTTAAAATCTGAACTATGAATTTAAAAAAATACCTGTTGCACACCAGTTAAATGTGATACATGGGCCGTGTTCTCACTAGAGACTTAATCCGGATTAACTATCTAGTGAGAACGTGGTCATGGATCATCTCTGTCTGATTACAAATATAGATACAATCTTGTATGTACTAAAATTTTTAAATGTCCTGCTAGGCTAAACTGGTTGTAATTACCATATTGACTTTGTTCACAACCTACATCGTGGAATGGATGGATAAAATATGTAATTTCAAGGATCTGACGTCATAATCAAACTATATAACTTGTTGACAAATGTTGCAATCAAATGACGAAGGTCCACCCCGACAGTGGCAAAGGTCCTTGAACTTTGTCTTTGGTGAATTTACAATTTAATAAACATTCTGTTGAATATTTTGAAACAAATTTGATCGCAAAGATTTCCAGTCAAATTAGTTTCAAAATAGTCAACAAGTTACAGGTTGCGCTTCTGAGAATTCATGCTTCAAAGCACTAAATCATTTGAGCTAGCTATGAGGTTGGGTGGGCATGGGTGGGTATGGGTGTGGTGTATCTGTGGTTGTGGAATGGTGGTGGCGGGGTATGGCTAGAAATGGATTCTTGCATTGAGCGATGACAGCTCAGTGGAACTGTGTGACAGTGATTTCTGAGCTTGGCCATGGCCTTTGTTCCCATTCTCAATTTGCGGATTATTTAATAGCATGAGGTGTAGACGCACATTATTACCAATCGTTTTATATTGAATGGTTGCTAATCGTATTTGGTTGCTGCTTGACTTTCTTTCAGTCTCATCCCTCCATTTTAGTACATGGCTGAAAACTATAGTGGTCTCATCGAAGTCTGCATTGGGATTCCACAATTATTGCATTCGGTTGCTAAATAGTTTAGTCATTTGCTTACCAATGTATTATATTGGTATGGCATTATTGGAGGACAAGAGTACTTACAATATAGGTATCTATTTGTTGTTAGGCCCAGCACATGTCTAGCTAAGCCCCGCCCACGCTTTGCGCATTTATATACTTTGAATCCTGAATTCACAGAATACCAATATCAGGGTATCTACACAGGCAAATTGCTAAATATTTATAAACCAATTTGACAACAGCGCCTAGTCAAATTAGTTTCAAAATATTCAACAAATGATTATTAAACATTAAATCCATCAAAGACATACAATTTATACTTTTGAAGGACAATTCCAGCTTCATGATGGAGTATTCTCTGTCAATTATGATTGTGTGATGCCATCCTACATTTGACATAATTGATTTCATATATTTGAATAACTCATCAATTGTTGACATTTAACGAAAGGTTTTTAGAAGAGCAATGAGTATAGTGACATGAAGGTTTGTAATGAAAAGCAAATTAAACAGGTCAATTATTCACATGGCAGTGGCATTCTAAAATGCCTTGTTATCTGCTTTGAAGTTGGAGCAGAGTGAACAGGTGGAAAGGCAATTTATATATCTTTGATGCGGTACTTAATGCGACTGGGATACGATCGATTACCGATTGTCGTTCTATCTGCAAAAACGTGTGTACATTGAACTTACCTTTTTAATTGAGATGGCTGGTAACAATAAATCACAGTGGACTGTAGGGGCATAAATCAAATGCCAGAATTGATTCCCTCATAATAATGCTATGTTGAAGGAGGTTTGAGTGAAGTTATCTATGTCTACACAGTGACCTAGGTTATCTATCGCTTTCTTTAATTTGAGAGTTACAGTCTTCTCCCATACATTGGTTCATGCTAACTTCTTCACATCCAACATCCCTTAGAAATGGACCTTTCCACTTCATCCATCCATCATCTGACGGCATATTACGTCATAATCAACTATGTGACGTGTAGGATGACGTCATAATCAATTACAGCATGAATACCTACGAATTATATGTCTTTCCTATGCCATAGGCAGCAACAGCACCCAGTCAAATTAGTTTCAAAATATTCAACAACTTACCTCTATAGTTTTCTGGAAATTGATATTAACGCAGTTCTTGGATCGATCGATCTCAACACTATCGAGGTGTGGGTAGAGCTTAGGTAGAGATGGGCGGGGCATAGCTAAAACTGGTACGGTTCATTCCACGGTTAAATCGGGTATGATCATACGATATCTTTAAGTTCAGCACGCGAGTATTATTATTATTATTATTATTATTATTATTATTATTATTATTATTATTATTATTATTATTATTATTATTATTATTATTATTGACCTCTGCAAATGACGTCAATGTGAGGGACAATACGTCACAGAAAACATTACCCCAGTTGCTACGAAGCATCACCTAATACATTATCACAGCTATCCATAGGAGGACTTATTGACTCGTTCTAATACACACACGCACAGTCTATCAATAAAATATGTCCATCAATAAAATATGTCATATAAGAATGATGCGTCTGGCAGAATGTGTTACGACAATACTAGCTATCTGATGACATTGGCTATTACGATACGCAACCCCACTCCTCGAAATTCAGTAAATGATTAAATTAATATCATAACATTTTGAACGAGACAGGCCAAATTCGACAAATCGTCTACAATTTAATAGAAATTCTTGAATTTTTTAAAACTCATCTGACTGGGAGCTGTTGCTGTCGATGGCAAATTAGCTTCAAAATATTCAACGGCTTACCGTTAAAGGTACCTTGAAATTAGGAATCAGACTCTGAGAATTCAGCGTTCAAATGTTTAATACAAATCAAAATGATGGGAAAACAACTGCAGTAGTGCGTCACAAAATAAACATGTTTTATGTTATCACAAACAACTTTAAATATCAAATCTATGGAAATTAGATTGCGCGATTAAACTAGAGAACTCCTACACAGAAAGGGCGGTAATTGGAATAAAACACGCATGTCTGTCAGATTACGAACACGCATAGGAACCGTAAACCAGTACCAATCACCGGGACCTAGCGTGTGTGGGGGTCATCGTTCTTGTGTTGGCTGAATAAGAATGAGCTTGATAATGACAATACTACTCAGAACGCAGGAATAAAATACGCGTATTTATTTGACATAATTTTAATATTGTGTCTGCGAGCAATGGACCTTTCTATTTTTAGCAATGCCCCGCCAATTTCAATCTAAGCTCCACCCATACCACGTCCGTGTTGGAATCGATCGATCGATCGATCTCTGAACTCCATGACTACCAATTTCCAGAAAACCATACATGTAAGCTGTTGAATATTTTGAAACTAATTTGACCGGGTGCCAGTCAAATTAGTTTCAACATATTCTACAGCATGTCTATTAAATAGTAGAGACATACAATTCGTACATGTCGGACTATTAAGAGTTAAAAACTGGCCATATAGAATCATTTATGACGTAATGATTATGTCGCCATCCTAGGGGCCACTTAGCAGATTATGCCGTCATCTGACGTCATACGATGGATGGATACTCTGAAAAGGTGAATTATTACATTGGGTAGATTTGCAGTAAATTGTGAAAATATGCTACTCAAGCATGTGTAAAGCGGACGCAGTATGGACCATCAGAAAGTGGACCTTAAAGATAGATGGTCGCTTAATAGGTACTCATTTGGTCTGGTATGTTACATAGATTTTCGATCAAGTGATGGTGGTTCCTTAAGAAGCACCTGGCTTACAGAACCAGCATACTTTGTCTCCGAAATTAGATGTCTGGTGTAGATAATGGATGACCCATTTTTACCTATGGTGGGTGGGTTGGTGGGTGGGTGGGTGGGTGGGTGGGTTGGTGGGTGGGTGGGTGGATGGGTGAGTGAGTGAGTGAGTGAGTGAGTGAGTGAGTGAATGAGTGAGTGAGTGAGTGAGTGAGTGAGTGAGTGAGTGAGTGAGTGAGTGAGTGATTGCTTGCTTGCTTGCTTGCTTGCTTGCTTGCTTGCTTGCTTGCTTGCTTGCTTGCTTGATTGTGAAGTCAGCCTACATAGGACGTAATTGATTATGACGTCATAGACTTGACTGCCAGATTGTATTAATTGATTTTAACAGTGGCGTGGTCTGGATTACATAGAACCATGATAAATGATGCTGGGTGTCGGCGCCATATGTGTGTGCGCTTTGGGAGGGGCCTGGCGCATTGGCACATAGATTGAATAGCTAACATATCAAAGGACGGTCAACGGGCTACAATAAGAGATGAAGGACACATTCAAATTCAGTGTTTCACCACATGTAATAAAATTTAATCAGATTCAGTGTCTGTCCTTAAAAATGGGGGAGAGAGGCTGACCCTGGGGTGGGGCCGGGGGGGGGGGGTTGGTGGTTGGAGGTGCGGCTCTTTGCCAAGAAAATTTTGAAAATTAGATGACCTGAGAAGCGTTCTGAGTAATAAAGAAGCATTTAGATTACGCTTTCATTTTACAGATTTTTTATATTTCGCTAACAATTGATCGTGGTATTGAGGCTCAGGATTGAGCTGCAGATAGATAGATCCACTTAAGTAAGGTTACTGTTAATTTCTTAATGGTTACAAAATTTTAACATTTTAAAATAATATGAGGGACGGGATCCCTAAGAAAATTGTGAAAATTAGATGCTCTGAGAAGCCGTTTCCTGCGTTCTGATGAATAAAGAAGCACCTATATTTTTTACAGGACATGACCATTTTAATGAGGGGTGGGGTGGGTCTGCTCACCCAACATTCATAAAAATGATGGGGTTGTAGCCCCACAGCAACAACCCCTCTTCCCCCCTCTCATGAGATTGTTTTGGTAGTCACTTGAAATTAGCATCAAATATATATTTGAGGCAACTTAGAAAACTCTCACGCACATATTAACACTTACACCTCACATACGTGCACGCGTGCACGCGCGTGCGCGCACACACACACACGCACGCACGCACGCACGCACGCACGCACGCACGCACATACACACGCACGCACGCACATACACACACGCACACATGCAATTGATAGGTGTTATTTAATCTTAATGACTAACGTATTGTGTGCTGCTGTGCATTAATCAATCTAAATATAGTTTATAGCTCAATAATCCCAGCTTAAATCGAAATTTAAGAGTAACGCAATACCACATGGTGCACGAAAATAGAATACTATGCCATGGCAGGACGACAATCTGATCAGAAAAACAGCATAAACCCTTTAACCCTTAAATCTTTCAAGAAAATTGTAATTTTCTCATAGAAATTGTCCATTTGCAGACCAAGAGAAGATTATTTTTGAAAATTTACCACTGGAATGACTGGCTCGGTTATTGAGCCAGTCATTCTAGTGGTAAAATTTCAAAAATACTCTTCTCTTGGTCTGCAAATGGACCTTTCTCAATTCTACTGCAGAAGTCGTTTTTGGCTGATATGAGTGTTAAAGGGTTAATGATTGTCGATGAGACAGTATAGCATGGCTCGTGCGTGTGATGGTCGAGCCAGCTGCTAGTTTATTGCTACTATCAGCAATACGCGTGACGCAGGAAATGAACGTTCGTCTCTGTGGATTATTTGCCATTGAAGGTTTATTACAGATTTATTCAGACTTTCAAAGCGTATTTCTAGTTGATTCATAAAACAAGTCGCAATGGCATAGCTGCTGTGAGCAATCCGGGATCCAGGCGAACATTAAATCAGATGCAATTTATTGGAAGGCAGTTTGGATTACACACAGTATGAGATGACCTAGGGAATATCACCATATCGATTGGCAGGCTCATGAATGTTCACTTTCAATATTAGTAGACTCAGAATTGCCATTATATTCCAATATACACATGCAGCTGTAACTGAACAACAACAGCGGAGACATGTGAATAAATATGCACCGTAGCTAAAATTATACGAATTACTTGTGATTTATCCTAACATATCATTGGAAATGATAACTTCAAATGATGGAATATCTATAGCTATCCCACAGAGCAACACTTTCTGCAACCACAGTATTATCATTATGTTAAATAGAATTATGCTAACATACATGATCATTATTCTAATTCGAACTATACATTAAAGGAAGCGCGTACTAATTTAGTCGCACACCAGGTGAATCTGATACATGGATGATCTCTGCCCCATTAGAAAGCTAGATGCCGTCGCTAGGTGAATGGTGTCTAAAAGCGCAACGTGATCTACTAGGCAAGTCTGGCTGTCATGTTGTCTTTATCGCCCACCACCACCCCCGCGCGCAGATAAGTTGAACTGGAAAGAACCGTCTGCCACTACAAATCAGCTTTCTGATTTGTTTTCTTTCACAATGACTCCTCCATGTTATCTCGAATCTATTTAAGGACACAGTTATTTGCAATAGTTGACAATTGTCGCAAAGTGGTGAGCACACAAATTAGTTTTGTGACTTGAATGTTTGTAATGGAGCGGTCATGTTTTCATCACATACACTTTGGTTTAGCATTGCCACCGACAGTAGTGACATTCCCGAGTGATGTGCTATCTGCTTTGAAGCTAGAGAAGATTGGATGCAAGTGAATGCAATTTATATTTCTCTTGTCCCTGGTACTTATCTCTTTCATGACTAGATATGTTCAAGAACATCAGAATATTTCCTTATTGAATACCCATTTTCAGGCCCAGAGAAGACTGTTTTTGGAAATTTTCCACTGGAATGACTGGCTCGATTATCTAGCAAGTCATTTCAGTCGCAAATTTTCAAAAATAGTTTTCTCTTGGCCTGCAAATGGCCATTTCTCAAGAGAACTACAGATGCCGGTTTGGGCCTACTTCGTTAAGAAAGGGCTAATGAAAAGACGACTACGACATAGTACTATCAGTAAAAACTCATATACATTGAACTTGTTGGATGCTCATAGATATGGGGGAGGGGGAGGGCACATTTCTAACTATACCCACCCACATTTTTACACGAGGAATGGATTTGAAACTTTGAAACTAGAATTCACATAATATAAACTTCAATGTATTAATATATGCATTTGAAACTGAAGACTTTAAAACTAAATTGACTAGGTGGCTATTGCCGCGTATGTGCCACATTAGTATGAGTCAAATTAGTTTTCAAATATTTAAATGTTTTCTAAGTTGTAAATTCACCAGCTTGGTGACAGACAGCTAGATTTAGTAATGGAGTTACGTCATTTGCTTGTGACATCAGCTAACAAATAACGTATTTGATTATGATGTCAGCTAGTTGAGTGACAGATCGGATCCCTCTGTTGGGAGGTTTGCTTACAATAATCCACAGTAGAATGTAAGATCGTAAACGAAATGTCAGTTAAATTAGTTTCAAGATATTCAACAGAATGCTTATTAAATAGGAAACACATCAATTATGCGTTCGGGACGTACTTATCTACGTCACGTATTTGATTATAACGTCATATGATGGATGGATAAACTGGAAAGATCCATCCAGTAAATAATGAAATTACAACCATTAACACTTTGAATCAGAAAGGCAAAATTCGAGAAATCCTTAACACTTTAATGAAATTTGTTAAATATTTTGAAACTAACTTAACTCGGACCTGTTGTTGCATATGGAAAATATCCAACAAAATATCCAACAGCTTACCGGTACCGTTACCTTCAAAATACGCTTCTCAGAATTCAGCATTTAAGTGGGTAATACAATTTAAAATGACGAATAAAAACAGCTGCAGTAGTGAAGCACAAAATAAAAACATGTTTTATGCCGTCACAAAAAACTTTAAATATCACTTCTATTGAAATTAGATTGTGCTATTTAAGTAGAGAAATCCTACGCAGAAGTGGCGGCAATTGAAATAATTGGAATAAAAAACCCATGTCTGCCATATTAGAATACACACAGGAACCGTAAACCAGTAATAATCACCTGAACTTAGCGTGCGTAGGGATATTAATACATGTCTCTTGTGGGTGTTGGTTGAATAAGACGTGGTCTAATAATGTCAATGGTACTCCGGCTGCAGCAATGCAATTTTATGGAATGATGTTCCCAAATATATTCCCAACCACCAGGCAGCACTAAGGTTGGATATGGTTAATCAAGATGACATTACAAGTCAAATGTTACTACTCCAGAACACTTGCTTTAGGGATAGATATTGTGGTTCTATAAGACGAGTGTTCGTGCGACCCATCATCAAATAGGCCAAAAGCTATTTATCCCTTTAATGACTAAATTTGTTCAAAAAAAATTAAAATATTTACATGTTGAATGCCAATTTGCAGGCCAAGAGAAGACTATTTTTGAAAATTTACCACTGGAATGACTTTCCAGTGGTACATTTACAAAAAATAGTCTTCTCTTGGCCTGCAAATGGGCATTCCTGAAGACCACTGCAGAGGCCGGTCTTGGCCGCTTCGTCGTGAAGTGGTTAATATACTATGGCAAATGAGAACATGTTTTAGCACGTTTTAGTGTCTGTACAGTGGCCCATTTACACATCAAGATACCATTCCATAAGCACCAAACACGATAAATTAAGATCTAGCTATATATATTAGAACGCTTATGTGTCTAGATGGCGTGCCATTCAATTAAGATTCCAATGGCTAGCATAGGCTACATCAATTCGAAAGCTACCTGGCCTTCCAAACAGTATTTCATGCATAGAATAGTGCAATACACAGCATTAGCTAATTCTGGTACAACAACAGTTGCCCTTATTCTGGGGCATATTCTTTTATCTAATAATTTGTTACGAATGAACCCTTCTGCTGACACACCCCGAAGCAATAGTTCATCTCCAAATCAACAAAAACTGGACACAGGTACGCGTGACTATGGTTATCAAGAATCGCCATTGTCAATGCAATGCCGAATTGACCTGATTGACACACATGCTCAGCTTTAACATTAGTTAATATAGTTCTAAGCTGTCGACGGGTAATTCATTATTTATAAAACACACGAGGATTACACGGCAAATTGAAACCTCAGGTGTTGAAAATAGCGCTTTAATTTTACCAAAGCACCAAATAGTGCGTTTGTACTTTATTTTAACTCAAATATGTTTTAAACTTATGATAAATTCTTAAAAATTAATGTGTCTTAATGTTAGAATTTTATATTGCTCTTGTTCAACCACTATACCTAGTTTGGTGTGTTGTTTTATTCTGTACTGCTCTTGTTCAACCACTCTACATAGTTTGGTTTGTTGTTTTATTCTGTACTGCTCTTGTCCAACTACTCTACCTAGTTTTAGGGTTTTGTTTTATTCTGTACTTGTTTATTTAATTGTCCCTTGTTTATTACTTGCTTTTATTCTATTTTCGCTTGGTTATTATCCGATTTTAACTATTACCACTACGGTGGGTACTCCTATCAAGAGGAGGATTATACGAACCTAACATCACAGAACTACCACTTGCCACAGATCGTATCCAAATTTAATACAAGCGTTAACCCCAGATTACCTAAGCTAAGGCTAACTACTGTATATTTTTGTTTTCTTTTCTAATATTCACCTTTAAATTTTACGGCTACATCTTGTCACCCCATAACAAGTAAAAGGAAAGTTAAAGGAAATAAGCCCACATATCCGCTAATTCACCTTTCCAGAGTATGCACCCATCATATGACGTCATAATCATCTATGTGATGTGTAGAATGACATCATAATGGATGACGTCATGAATGATGTCGATAAGTACGTCACGAACGCATATTTGAAGACGGTCTGTGCGTTGTTGTACACATTGTATGCCTTTACTATTTAATAAATATTCTGTTGAATATTTTGAAACTAATTTGACAGGGCGCTGTTGCTGCCATAGGCAGCAACAGAACCCAGTCAAATTAGTTACAAAATATTCAACAGCTTCCCTGTATAGTTTTCAGGAAATTGATAGCTAGGGCATTCAGGGATCAATCAATCCCAACACGGCGAGGTGTGTGTGTGTGGATCTTAGCTAGTGATGGGCGAGGCACAGCTAAAATGGAAAGGTCCATTGCACCCACCACCCCACCATGGTGCAGCTCATTTCATTTGCTGATTTCCATTCCAGCCTAGGAATGTAGCGGGGATGGGGGGTGTGGGTTGCGGGTGGGGGGGGGGTGTGTGTGGGTGTGGGTGTGGGTGTGGGTGTGGGTGGGTGGGGTGGGGTGGGGTGTGTGTCGGGCATATTTGATTTACTGATTTTCATTCCAGCCTATGAATGTAGCAGAGATGGGGGGGGGGGGTGGGGGGTGGGGGTGGTGGGGGGGGGGGGTGTCGGGCATATTTGATTTGCTGATTTCCATTCCAGCCTATGAATGGAGCGGGGGTGGGGTGGAGGTTGGGGATGGGGGTGGGAGATGAAGACATGCACTCTGAACACACAGTTTATGGCATCCAGGTTCGCTAAGTAAACAAGGATTGCTCAAAGAAAATACACCCAATATTCAAGTGATTCTGGTGTTAGTTTTAGCGAATTTTATTCTATGACATTTGTGGCTGATACGAGGAAATCTATCTAAAAGGATTGCTCCTGATTATTTAGTGGATAACCAGCCTGTGAGTTGTTGCTGTGGCAACTGGCAACGCCTTCCAGACAGGTTAATCGGTAAACAAACAGCATGTTATGCCTTGGACAGCTAGAGAGAAACACAGGATTTGGAAAGCCAGAATTAAGCATCTTTTTAATGAGATCAGCCATACAAATCTGATGCCCAAAGTTACCATCGTGCATCAGTTTTTCTTGATATCTTGTGGTCGCCATCGGCAAAAGGAGGAAATCATTTCATCTATAGAATGAGCCTCAATAATACGATATTATAGGGGCCTAATAGTTTAAAACGAGTCGGAGATGCTGATCGCGTGTACCAAAATGTATTGCCTCTCCGTGTATTATGCTATCGTGAAGAATTATATTCTTTATCGCTATGTAATGGATTGACCTCTTGTGATATTGAAGGGAAAGAAACCGTACGATATGGGAAAGAATGCATTCTTCTGATATTGAAGAGAGGGAACTCATATGGGATGGAATGGTGCGGGTGGGGTGGGGCTGGCGGATCACATGACATGGTATCACAAGGTATGCAACTTATTTGTCATGGAAGGGAGGGAACTCTTATGGTATGGCAGAAGAAAACACGAATTAGATGGAAGTGAAGGAACTCATAAGGGATGGAATGTGGGTGGGGCACAACCCACATGAGATGGAAAGACATGGAAGGCAGAGGACTCCTATGATATGGAAGAAGTAAGCGCTAATGAGATGGAAGGGAGGGAACCCAAATGGGATGGAAGGGAGGCAACTCTTATGACATGGAAGGGATGGAACTAACATGGTATGCAATTGAGAGAAATCTTCTGAATTGAAATGAAGGGGTATTTTTTAGGATGGAAGGGACATAACGCTTATTGGATGGGAGTCTTATGGCATGAAAGTGATAGAACGATTTTGGAATGGAGGGAACTCTTATGGGATTGATGGAAGGGACCTTGGATGGCATGAGAAAAGTTGAATCCTAAGGGGATTGAAAAGAATGAACTATTACGTCAAAGAAGGCAGAGAACACGTATGTCATGGACTAGAAGTACATCTTATGTGATGTGAGGGAATGAATGGGCATGCCATGAGACGGATTGACTGTTATGGGTTGGATGGGTGTATGGCCGGAGACAGATTGCAGTCTTTTGACATAAAAATACCTTCTTATGGCATGGAATGGAAGGAACTCTTATAGCATGGAATAGATCGAGTGAACTCTTATAGCATGATACTGATTCAGCAGTTATGACAGCTATAGCAATAGAAACGAATGCATTTCTATATCATAGAATGGAGCAGACTACTCTTGCTGGATGAAATGCAATCAGAACAGTCAATCAAACAGAATGATCTCTAAAGATATGAAATTGAGTGAACGTATGCAGGATGGAAGTATTATATATTAAACTTATAGGTATGTAAGTAAACATGCGCTAAGCGTAGTTTATTCCCCTTATGAACCTATTCCCTTGTCCCGGTACTTAACACACCTAGACAGTTTAATAAATGTATAAGCTACTGAAATTGTTGTGCTATTAACAATTTCGCAAGAATGTGATGAGCAAAAATTGGCATTGTATCTAAAGGCAATGTTGAAGGAAAGTATGGAGTTGATAGGAGTCATATAAACTTAATAAGCGCTGTCTTGTGGGATGCTGGACTGTAATCAAGGTACACATAGCTTATAGCCTCATAATCGTAGGTTATACTCCAACAGAGCCGACTCATGCAATGCTGAATGATTGCGAAATATTACATGATAGGACGACAATCTAATCAGTAAAAGAGCAGCAATGAACTGGAACCCGAGTGCGTGATGCAGTAGCACATGCCTAGCGTGTCATGGTCGACCAAGCAGCTATAGTCAGTCAGCAAGATGCGTGACGCAGGAAATGAAGATTCGCCTCTGTTGATTATTTGCCAATGAAGGATTATTTCGGATTTATTCCGACTCTCAAAGCTTATCTCTATTTGGTTAATAAAGCAAGTCGTAATGCTATTGCTGTTGTGAGCAATCTGGGATGCAGGCGAGCGTTAAATCAGATGCAATTTGTGAAGAAAATGCATGCGTGGTTACGTGTTGGTGTGCGAGACAGAAAAGCTATTAACACGGTGCTTTTCAATGGAGGAATTCAGTTTTAGATCGGGTCCACCCATCTCCAGCTAAGCTCCACCCATGCGTTGACCGTGTTTGTATCGATCGATCCTCGCACTCTGCGAATCTAAATTTCCAGAAAACTATACAGCTAAGCTGTTGAATATTTTGAACTTGTTCTGACTTGGTGGTGTTGTTGCCTTTGGCAGCTAAAGCGCCTGGCCAAAGTAGTTAAAAATATTCAACAAAATGTTTGTTAAATAGAAAAGACATACAATTCGCACAAAAGCGAACCTATCTACGTCATTCATGAGGTAATTGATTATCCTACACATCACATAGTTGATTATGACGTCATATGAGGGATGGATAAACTGGAAAGGTCCATCAGACTGCGATTACGTGAGTCTAGACCCTAGCATTGGGAACTAGCAAATAAACGCCTTAAAGATTACAATACAGACTGCTATTAACTAGGCACGTAATCAGGCAAGCATATGTTGTGGCCATAACTACAAGATCACCTTTAAACATCGATAACATTGCCTGGACCATATATTTTAGAAAGCAACTCTTGGGCGGCGTTCAAAGAGAATCCAAACATAAGCTGACAAGGTGCGGTTCCAACACGTGTGTTAAACTAAGTATGTCTAATATATGCCATATATCGATTCCAATGTTATGTACCATTCACGAAATTACGTCCCGCGTGGAATAGAGTAATGCCACGCATCAGATATTCCTGGAACAACACTTTCACTTTCTTTTGACAGACACTCAGGTAAACCAGGAGAGAGAGGTCGTCATGTTTGACCTCATTCTGGGACATATTCTGATAACACCATAAATATAAGTTTTTGTTTTTAAAAACTAAATCCACCTGCCCACATCCCATGATGTAATAGTTTGTCTCAAGACCACCGGAGGGATAAGATCTGTCAGTCGAGCAACTGGCGCCATACTCCAATACGCCATATGCTATCTGACGTCATAATCAAAATGGCGCATAGCTCAGCCACAAAAATCAAAAGGACCAGCCGGAATGCGCGAATAGAGGATTCCTGTTTTAGCCATGCCCAGTCCATCTTTGTCTAAGCTCCACCCACACTTCGCCCGTGTTAGAATCAATCGATCACCGAATTCATTGACTAGTAATGGTGAATATTCACACCAGAATGCTTGAAAATAAAATTGTTAAAATTGTATACTTTTAGAGGCTTAAATTGTGGGCCTAGATGAAATGAAAAGATATAAATATTAACATATGATGATTTTATTACGTATAAATTAATAAAAAGTTTTTTATGTTGTGAAGTTGAATTAGAGGCACGGGTCCCTAATTCAATTTCGCAACTAAAAAATGTAATATTTGTATGGAATGAAATCATCATATGTTAAGATTTATTTCGTTTCATTACATTGAGTTACACACTTTAAGCTTCTAAAAGTATACAAATTAGATAATGTAATTTTCAAGCATTCTGCCGTGAATGTGCATCTTTAACTTCCAGAAAACAATACAGGTAGGTTTTGAATATTTTGAAACTAATTTGTACAACAACACTTAGTCCTTCATCAATTAACCGTTCGTGACAAACTTATCTACGTCATCCATGACGTAATTGATTATGACGTCATCCTACACGTCACGTATGTGATTATGACATCATAAGATTGATGAATAAACTGAAATCCTCCATTGTATATCTCTGATTTATTTACAATTTACTAAACATGGGGAGCATTTTGATACTAATTTGACAAATCTGACTAAAGAAGTTGGCTAGAAATGGATCCAGTACCAGAAGAACTGGACACATGCACACGTTGCAAGTGAGCCATTGTTTATCAATGCTCCACCACCCTGTTTAGCAGCAACCAAATTAAGACCTCATATTTTGAAAATATTCTGCCCTGTCACATATCATATGCTAATTTAAATACAAACGGTAGGCTCAGATTACGAAAGCTAATGCTTAATATATTAACAATATATTTTTTATCTATTTCATAAATATACAGCTTTAAGATTGTCATATGATGTCATAATCGACTACATTACGTGTAGGATGACGTCATATTCAATTCCATCATCATCCCTTTACAAAGGAAACGGAAGTTAAAAAGGAATAACTCCAGATATCGTCTGATCTCACCGACCACAGAAACGGTCAAGTTAATTTAGTTTGATGACCTTGATTCTAGCATATGATTGGAGCCTCATGGTGAGTGTGTGTGTGTAGTGGAGACTATGCCCGCTCTAACGCGCATTTTATGGCCTCTGGGTTTCGCTAAATAAACACGGATTGCTCAAGCAAAATACACTCAATTTTCTAGTGAGTCTGATGTTGGTTTTAGCGAATTTTATTCTATGATACTTGTGCTTGATACGGGAACCGTCTAAAAGAAATTGGTGCTGATTATTTAGTGAATAACCTGGCTTACAGTCGTTGCTGTGGCAACGACTGCCACGCCATTCGCGAAATAAACAGCATATTATGCCTCGAACGGCTATATAGAACCACGTGATTTGGAAACCCAGAATTAAGCATCATTTAATGAGCTCAGCCACACAAATTTGATGTGCAAAGTTACCCACGCGCAATCAGCTTTTCTCGATATTTTGTTGTCGCCATCGGCAAAAGGAGGAAATCGTTTCATCTACAAAAATGAACACTAATAATTCAATATTTCTAATAGTTTACAACCACCCGGAGATGCTGCTCGCGTGTGATACACTGCGTTGCCTCTGCGATGCATTGCATGACGCTAGCGTGGAAAATTGGGTTCTTTAATGCTATGTAATTGATAGACTCCTTATGACTTTGAAGGGAAGACGGAAAGAATGCGGTCTTCTGTCATTGAAGGGAACGCAAGACATGCATGGGAGGGAACTCTTATGGGATGAAATGGAGGGATCGCGTATCACATGAGAAAGAATGACTTCTTATGGGATGAGAGGGAGTTAATTCGCATGACATGAGAAAGATAGAACTATTATAGCATGAAAAGGAGGGAACTCATCTGACATGAAAAGGATTGAACTCGAATTTATGGGATGGAAAGGAGGCAACGCGCATGGCTTGAGAAGGATAGAATTGTCATTCGTGGGATCAAAAGGAGGGATTTCATATGGCATGAAGGGGGGGGGGGAACTCATACGGCATGAACGGGATTGAATTCTTATTTATGAGATGGAAGGGAGGGAAGTCGCATGTTATGAGAAGGATTGAACTCTTATCCAAGGGATCAAAAGGGAGGACACTCATATGCCATGAAAAGGATTGGACTCTTATTAATGGGATGGAAGGCTGGGAACTTGCATGGTATGAGAAGGATTGAATGACTTCTTATATCATGGAAGGGGGGGGGGATACTCTTGTGTGCAGAATGGAGGAACTTGCATGCCATGAGAAAGAATGGACATACAATACAGAGAACGCGTCTTTGCTGGGAAAATGTAAACATTAACAGTAGAGGTATATCAGCACACATCACTTTAAAGTAGGCCTAGTTTACATCCCGCCCTTACCACCACCCTACCCCACCCGCACCAAATAATCTCAATTTTAAGACAATGGACCTTTCCAGTTTTAGCTATGTCCAGCCAATCTCCAGGTAAGCTCCACCCACACCTCGCTCGTGTTGGGATATATCGATACCTGGGCCCGGTTTCACGAAACTTCTTAAGTCTAGTAATTTGCTTAGCTCGTAGTTATTTTCTTAAATCACTACAAATGCATTTCTCGAAGAAGCTCAAAACTACACAATATTTAAGACAAAAACGTAAAAGCAGTCTTAAGTTCAAAACTAGTCAAATAAATATGGCCGTCGTGAGAAACAACATTCGATAAAATTCATGATTCTCCCTGAAAGAATATTCAGGGATCGGCAGAATCCGCTTGACATATATTATGCGCATAAAATACTGTCTCAGTATCGTTCATGCCATTAACTATCATTTTCAGCCAATTTAGAAAGACCACAAAGCGATCTAATAAGGCATTTTTAACTTCGTAATCAATGCTATTTTAGCATTAATGAATATCCAATTATGACGTCATAATGGTGAAACATCACAGGTATAGTCACTCATATTCCGGGCAAGTTCTTGATGCATTTTCCCGGAGAATCGTTAACTATGCTACAAATCCATACACTCATGTTTTTCACTGATATAGTGGCATATGAAATAAAGAAAATAATAACACTACATATAGGCTCTAATAATAAATTAAATGCGTAGCCACTGTTACTGCTGTAGTCCTCTTGGTTATTCTAACCATGTTAGCCGTGCCTCCGAATTAGTAATCATTTCATGAATTAATCATTACATTTGAACATTTTGATTCGTATAAAAACAAATAAATTTAAAAAAACCCATCGACCTCTATATAGTAGAGTTCCCGTCGGATTATTTGTCTGGCTTATCCACCACTTTCCCATATCTGTTAGACTTAATTAACTAATCACAAATCCCCATCACCTTCCTCAGCGTTGACATTTTTGGCCCCGCACCTACCTCATGCAAAGGGGATGTAACAATTTGGTTGGAGTTCACCAAATGCTTTCAGAGGAGAAAGAGTGGTGGAAGGAATGCTTATGATATTTGACCTTTTGACCCCATCCACCACACCCTCCTCCGCCCCGCCCCCCCCCCCCCCCCCCCCCCCCCCCCCCCCCCCCCCCACCCCCATCCACACACACTCACCCATTACGGGTTGCAGCCCGCAATAGATTCATGTATCATCTCACAATCTGCAATCATATGCGACCGTGATACTCCCGTATTATTTCCCGCAATCACTAGACACACGTGTACCAATCTCGGCATGTAGGTTTAGGGAATAATACTACTTTTCTTACCCGGTAGTCTGTCCATCATACCAGAACTTTCATAGGCCAGAGTCGGAGAACTCGATCAATTACCTACAGGGGTTAAATTTTCAAAAAGAACCGCGTAGCAAAGGCAAGTAAAAATGTAGCCTCTCAATCATTAATGATATGGGTAACCCATAACAAATTTTGTTGAATTCCTGTAAATCGTTTTCGAGGAGATAATCAGATGGGCAGATTGACATACGGACAGACGGACGGGTGGAGATGATTTTAATATCCCTGGAGGGATTTTCTTCAAACCATTTTCCCCAAAACGTGTGGGGATAATAATGCATACATTTTAGGCATATATGGCATATACCTACGCTGTTGATGTCCGTTTGTTTCTAGCTCACGTGGCCTGAAAGACCAACTGAACTTATGTCATGGCGGGCGTCTGTCGTCCGCCCGTTGTCCATCGTCCATCCATCCGTCGTCCGTCCATCCGTCCGTCGTCCATCCGTCCGTCGTCCATCCATGATGTGTTACAATCGATTAGTGAGCGCAGACACATGCCCGCCAGCCCGCCCACCGCACGCACGCACGCACACGTTGCACGGCATAATCCCCAACTTTCTTCGAAAAATGTTGCGATAATATAAAACAATGACATATTTTCATTAGATGAGGTTAAAATTGGCGCTTACATTACAATACTAGTCTGACAAAACGTGCGTTAGCTATCCTACAATTTAGTGAATTAATTAGCTAATCTTGTCTCATTTTAAAGGCAAGAATTTGTAGATACAGTGTGTATGACAGTTCCGGATCATCGGCAGTTTCGGATCACTATATTCTAGTCATCAATAAAATTCTTTGGAATTAGGCTTAATAGATTTAATATTTTGCTATGTTTTTCAATAACTTCAGTTATTGAGGAGGAAGAAACATAAAAATGTGTATATCAATTGTGTCAGATTTCCAGCATTTGATTCATAATAAATCATCTGTCACGATTAACCACCCTTATAGTCGAAACGAAAACAAGCTCATCTCTCATAGCGGTATGCGGAAAATGCTTCTATAGACAGCACATGTTTGTATGTCAATGATATTTATCATATTCTTGTTTTTTGCCTTCTGAAAACATGACAATGGAATAAGACTGTTTTCAAAAATATTATTTTATAGTCCTCAATCTGACAGTTTAAATGACTGGATCCGGAACTACCCAAAGTGATCGGAATTAACGTATTCGATCGACTCGCACTATTGTGAAATTCTTTGAAGGGTAAAACTCAAACTAAATCATTTTTATATTTGTATAAAGCACAAATGTGGGTCATCAAAATCTAATCTGTTTGATTTAAAATATTCTATAAATATATAATTCACAGGAACTAGTTTTAGGTGGTGATCCAAAACTGCGTGAAAAAATTATAATATATTTATAATAAACAGATTTCTGAAACACCGATAAGAATTATATTGTTTATTTGCAATTGTGTGTTATACCAGTATTGATTAGTGCGACGTCGTAATATTCGGAATGGAACTGAATAGGGGTGAGCCCATCGAGGCTGGATTTCCACATACAGAAACAGATAATGGCTCAATGATAATAAACAGTGCACACGTCATCCAATAGCTGTGAGCGGTGTGAGACTATGATGTCATATTTATGACGTCACAATGACCTCTGTAATTTTACAACAATCTCACAAAATGCGAAAAATACGCTGTAATGAAAACTAGGCAATGACGGGTCATGACCAATAATAATAATAATAATAATAATAATAATAATAATAATAATAATAATAATAATAATAATAATAATAATAATAATAATAATAATAATAATAATAATAATAATAATAATAATAATAATAATGATAATATTCGTTATTTATTGAGGGTAGCACTTCAAGTACACGGCCTGATCTAGCAGAGGCCCTCATTAACATATATACAAATTTTTATTTTTTTAATATATATAATATGTACAAATTTATACATCTATGTACAGACAAGGAACTTAGGGAATCTATTTCTTATAATCATATAATATTCTGAATGTATTAAGAGTAATTTGAACAAAAACTACTGATGCTTTCAACAGCAGCAAACTTTCAATCAAATTAGCATTGATATATTCAGCATTTTAAAGTAAATCCCTTTCTTTTCTGCTGAAATGCTTTGGAAACAATGCAAGAAATAGAAATAACGATATTTTATGTGCTAAAATATAGAAACTAATTCTCAATTTCGTAGACAAATACAACTAAGCACATTATAACATACGATTATACATACATACAGAAACAATAGATTTAATACAATTGTTATCATTACCCACGCCGTCGAATGTCTTAACCCTTTAGTGACTAAATTTGTCAGGAAAACCTCGATTAGGTCTATCTATTGTGAAATGTCCGTTTCCAGAACAAGACAATGCCATTCTTGGAAATTTACCACCGGAAAGACTGGCTCGATTATCGCGCCTGTCATTCCTGTCATAAATTTTCAAAAATAGTCCTCTGGACTGCAAATGGTCATTTCTCTAGCCGATTTTATGGACTTGTTTCTAGGCTTGTGCATTTATGGGTCAAAGAGCGGAAGAATCACCAAATTTGACATAGCACTTCATAATGTAGGATAAAATCAAAAGGTTCAATCGAAGGTTTGTATCTTAAAGGTTAATTAGGCATATATAGTTTACTGAAATTAAGAACTCACCAAAGCACATGCACTCCCAATCACACACACTCACTTCCACACGCACATGAACTCATGTACATACACTCCCGTGGGTTTACATCCAATATAGTAGGTCTACGCCAACATCTAACCATTTCAACACTAGTAATATAACTCAAGTCATGCTATTAAGCTATTGCATATCTTAAGCATAATTTGAATGAAAGGTCTTGATACCGTCGGCAGCAACACTATCCAGTCAAATTAGTATCAAAATTATACAGCAAGGGAACCTATTTTGTGTCTACATTTCGTGCTCTAATGATAAAGGATCGGGAAAGTTGAAAAATATACGATAGATATATTCATCACAAAGTAAGCATATGGCCCATACGTAAGTGTGCACAATCACATAATAATGTGACGGACAATAGTATAATACAATTTCACAATGCATACACAAAACTATTTACATTAGGAGAAGTATTTTCCATGCATGTACTATATGACTATCCTGAAACTCTAACCTTTGGATTGGCGATATGTGAAATGGTCATTTGCTGGTCAGGAGGAGTGTTTACGACAATTGGACACAGGAATGATTGACTCGGTTACCGAGCCAGTCATTCCAGTGCTCCATTGTCGGAAACACTCCTCTCCTAGGCCGCCAATGTCCTTTCATTGTATGTTTAAGGTTTTCTTTTTTGTCTTCTTTTTTTTTTAAACATATTTTTATTGTAATAAATGTATTTAGAGAAAAGGATCTTATGGCATGCTCGTTTAACATACAAATATCCTTTTCAAATAGAAATATTATATAACGGTAGTTAAATTAGCGAGCGTGCGAGCGAGCGAGCGAAAGAGGGAGAGAGAGAGAGAGAGAGAGAGAGAGAAAGAGAGAGAGAGAGAGAGAGAGAGAGAGAGAGAGAGAGAGAATGCACACGAGAAATGATCATATGCAGACCAAAAGAACACTCCTCCTGAAAATGTATGACCCGAATGACAGGCTCAGTCAGTGAACCAGTCATTCCAGTGGTAACCCCGCAAAGAGCCAATATAAATCACATAGAAAAAGCCTTCCCTGACTGAAAGCAACTGTTTATCAGAGAGTGGTAAAACTCGGATTTACGTCATGGTATAGGCTTGTACCCGACTCCCCGTCCTTTCCCTTGCGATTCCTTGCTTAAGAGTTTGCTAAGCTAAGCAAATCAGGTTTTGAGCTTAGCGCGTTTCGAGAAACACCTTAAGATTTTTTGCCCAGCTCAGCAAATTTGTTTTTCTTAAGTTATAAAACTTAAGAAGTTTCGTGAAACCGGGCCCAGAACTCCCTGAATATGAATTTCCAGAAAACTATACAGGTTAGCTGTTGAATACTTTGAAACAAATTTCACTGGGTGCTGTTGCAGTTCGTGCAACAACCCTTAGTCCGTCTTCAATTAAGCGACCGTGACGTAATTATCTACATTATTCATTACGTCATTGATAATGACGTCTTCATACATGTCACATAGTTGATTATGACGTTATGACGTCATGGAATATTATATATATATATATATATATATATATATATATATATATATATATATATATATATATATATATATATATATATATATATATATATATATATATAGAGAGAGAGAGAGAGAGAGAGAGAGAGAGAGAGAGAGAGAGAGAGAGAGAGAGGGAGGGAGAGAGAGAGAGAGAGAGCGTGTGGGGTGGGGTGGGGGGACTCAGCGTGCTGTGTACTCACATACGTGTACCGTTTCAGTATAGTAAAGCTCATAAACAAGTCAGGACGCCTCCAAGACAAAATCAGGACATATTAGTTAGTACGAAATGATTTGTTGAACATTTTGAAGGCAATTGGACTGGAGGACATCAATGCCTTAGGTATCAAATAACTAATTTGCCAACAAGGCGCCGCTGCCATGGGCATCAGTGATTTCCAATGAAATAAGACCATTAGAAATATTAAGCAGGATATTTCTTATGGGGTGTATACGGTGTTCTTAGTTAGTCTACCGGTTTCAAAGGTGTTAGCCCCTATCACCCACACACACACACCCACCCACCAACACCACTTACATGACATTGTCTCAGGTGACCATATTAATCAAAGTTAATTATAATCATCTTTAATCATTTTATCGAATAGAGGTATTAATTACTGACGGTCATTAACTCATACGTTCCATCCACATCGGGCGCGTTCATTATCGTGCGCGGTCACGTTAATGAGTTTATATTTTGAAGCGCGCGCGATATTTGAGGAACGCCATCTTGTCTAACGACAACAACACGTTGCCTAAGGGACCAGACGGTGCCAATTTTTGATAATCACGGATAGGACTACTTAAATGAAACGCTAATGTCGGGGGAAATTATGTAGCGTATATGCTTACGTTTCTTTAACAGTCTAGGTTCATCAAGTACTGGGTTAATAGGAATAGGTTCACAGTGCTCATGGTTAAAAGGGCGACGGCACATTTTCGCTTACTGGAAATCAATGGAGCTTTCCAGTTTATCCATCCATCATATGACGTCATAATCAACTACGGGACGGGTAGGATGGCGTCATAATTAATGACTTAGACAAGTTCGTCACGAACACATAGTTGGTGACGAACTAAGCGTTGGTGTACGCATAGTATGTCTTTACAGTTCAATAAACATGCTGTTGAATATTTTGAAAATAATTTGACTGGGCGCTGTTGCTGCCGTAGGTTTATACCCACTCAAATTACTTTCAAAATATGCAACAGCTTACCTGTATAGTTTTCTGGAAATTGATAGTCAGGGAGTTCAGGGATCGATCTATCCCATCACGAGCGAGGTGTGGGTGGAGCCTAGCTAAAGATGGGGGGGGGGCATAGCTAAAACTGGAAAGGTCCATTGGATATCTTTATAGAACGCTTTTCCTAAAAAAAACAGCGTCCATGATAACGTAGGTTACTAGGCCGGTACTAGCCCATTACCGGCCCCGTAACCTGCATTATGAGGGGTGTCGCTTTAGCAGGGCTATTTGTATTCCAGAGTAAGGGCGGTAACCGATTCTGGGTAAATTAAGATGATAAGTATTTTAATTACAATGTAGGATTGCATTTCAATTAGGCAGTCATGTTTTATATTTATCGAACACTTCATGTGGCACGTTTAC